>ML991802.1:0-324419 GCA_010094025.1 Viridothelium virens
TTAATTAGGTTTTTTACTGTCCTCATTTTCGATGAGGTTTATATAGAGCCCTCACCTCAGGTTACACAGAGAAATTGAATCGAGTCCTTTTCTCCAAAAAACGGTGTCTAACATCATCACCCCTATCTGTCATGCGTCCAATCCCGTACTCCTGTAATCCTGGAAAGATCTATCAGCCTTCTTCCCCGTTGAGAGGAGGTTCTCGTGTGTACCGCGTAAAAACGGTATACGGTGAAGCGCCCTGTCCTGTATCCCGGCTCAGGCCTTGCCCAGGAATATGTCTAAAACCCAATCAATCCAGCAGTATCTTAAGCGATGGTTCCACAACAGTCAAAGTCATTCGACTTTTCCAGAAGCTCTACAATAGGAAGCATGCCCGAACTTCGTGTAGCTCGTATGATTCAAGAGGAGTCCGAGTAGTTCAAATCATCTCATAGGCTCTTAAGTTTGGGATTTTTGGGCATACGTCATTTAGCTGAGTTTCCCTTGCGAAACAGGTTGCCGAACCAAGCTCTTCTGCAGTCATTCGAATCCAAGTGGGGAGGTACTGGGCCCTAAAGCACAGTCCAACATACAGGTTCTTCATTTAAGTATTTGCTGGCCTTAGGATCAGTGTACCCTTAGCTGTAGAGTGTGTAAGCGGATGATGTTGCTAGCGGTCATTGTTGTTTGAGATGGGAACGGTCGGAGATACGAATGCATAAGGTAGCCAAACCTGCGGTTCCACCGGCAGATGCTATTTTCAGTCAACGACGTCATGACTCGAGAATCAAAGATGCGCAGGAGCGATTTGAGCTGTTGAGTCTGTCAGAAGTAGTTGTGAGCGTATGGCTGTGGAGCTATTTTGAAAATCAACATCTTGAGTGAGTAGGCTTCTGTACGATAAATATTTGGTAAAAATAAAAAGACCATGTGAACAACAGTTTCATCGTATTACCCATCTCAGGATTTCAGCATCAATGTCCGCCATCAAATGATAGAGATAGTTGTGCTCATACAAATGAGGCTCTTGTCCTGTGCCCCGGTGGCCCGGCCGGTCTGACAAGACAGCGTCCTGCCAACTTGGGTAACTCCGTGGCAATCACATTGCATGCCGATCCAGAAACGTGATGGCGTCGAACTTTGTTCTGGCCATGACGCAGAGCTAGCTGGGTTATCTGTAAGTACTTGCTATGTTAAAGGATTGATATAAGTCTCCTTTGAGGGGTTTGCCAGGGCTAGGCAAGGTGACCTGTCCAATATCAGTCCAGCCTCAGAGATGTATATAGAAACTGTGGTCTTTACAAAAAGGGTGTACAGGTGGTGGGGAAAACCTCTAGGCGCAGTCGAGCGCGCCACAACAGTGGCTAGAGAAGGAGAACGAAACTTCAAAAGCCTAAGGCTTTTCAATCACAAGGATTAGAGAGATAAAAACTAGATGTATAGAGTCGTAATCGAATTCTCTACAAATGAACCAAAATGATCTTCCAATTTCGACTGTGTAAGGGGGTCTGCCATACAAATCGAGGGCAAAATTGTAATATTCCACGCCAAAAAAGCGCTAGGGTTCGATATCAGAAGAATTACTTTTTAAAATCGAGATCATGAAATATAGTAGATTTAGTATCAGTACAGAACCAAATTAAGGCCGCTTACGTCAATCGGTAGAGCGCCGAAATATTATAATCATTGCAACTAACACTCTCCGCAGGCATCGGGCTTCTCTCAATTAAGGTTTTTTTTTTTTTTGGGCCATCAAGCTAGATCTAATAATATATAGACCAAGCTGGACATGATAAGTATCGGAAAATCTTGCAAAAGATTAAGTAAGAAAACCGATACGAGGTTCACTCAGCTACAGAAATTTGAAGCTCAGGACTCGGACTTCACAGGCTCAGCCAAGAACTCAAGCAAGAGAAAACTTCAGGGGATTGTAATAACTCCGGAAGGTAACAACATATGTAACCGTCTCGATGATCGCTCCCCACCTAAGCTCCATGGCTGCCGCAAGAATGCTCCCATGACGCTAGACCAACTTTTCAGTTCAATTCAGATCTCCGCCATCGAGGACAGCCTTTCCCACCTGACATGCAATGCTGTGCTGTTCTGTTTCCCAGCAGTTCCAGAAGCACGGACTCTGCAAAAGACCTCAAGGAAAAGATGCAAGTAGAATACAATGCCAAAGAAGTAAAAAAGGAGATTCATCCGAAAGCATGGCGAGAGATCACGAATCCACACTGGTTGGACTGCTTCGCTCGCTGGAGATTTCCGTCTCCTAATCCTACAATATCACATCACATCTCGTTTCATTCCCTCCCGCCGCACCCTCCTCACCTATCTCCCTAGATCCAGTCCCGTCGAATACTCGTAACCCCTCCCTCATAGTAAATCTCACAATCTTTAGCACTCACCTTCCCATGGCTCCACCCGCCACCTTTCCAAACCCCGGGTTCAGCATACTCGGAATCGGCTTCCGGCGCGCACCCGCCTGCCGCATCCGTGGCACGCCCTGGATCACGCGCGGCTCTTTGATGAGGGCCGGGTCAAGCTTGGCCGGGATGCGCGAGACGATCTGGCGATAGTCGCCTGGGACGCGGGCGTTGGGTGGAGTGGCGACGGCGGAGCGCCAGAGGTGGTCGGAGGTGTCGGTGAGGAAGGACGTTGCTGGGTTGATAAATGTCAGTGGGTTGATCGAAGAAGGGAGATCGCTATGAAAGGGACTGCTCTAAAATCTGGGTACTAGATAAAGACGGTGAAGCATACAGGATTTGGAAAACATGCCCGTCCGGCCGCGATTCTTCTTTGACAGGATGATCTCGTCGAAAAGTCTTATGGTCGGATCGTCACCGCGCTTGGTTTCTCGCTCGTGGATGAATTCGTTAAGGGCTTTTAAGACGTCAAAACTGGACATTATGATTTGTTCCTTGGAACAGGAACGGATGACAGACCTTGCGTTTGCTGCAGCATCTTCATATAATCTTGCTGCTCATATGGCATGCTCCTCAAGAACCCGTCCATGTTGAAACTATAGAGCAGTCCCGACCTCTTCTGTTGACCAGTTGGATGGCAAAGGTACTTCCGATAAGTATACAAGAGGCTTGCGAAGCAGCGGACGAACGCGGCACGGATTTGGTCAGGCTTGAAGGCGGTGGGGCAGACGAGGCAGATATGTGGAAGACATCGGCCATGGGCGGAAATCCTACAGCCTGCTCGACTTTAGTAAACTTCCTAGCTGACGCAAAGCTAGAGAAAAAGCAAATCTTTGGAGCTCGGGATGAGATCAGGGGGGAAAAAAAATTCATACCAGTACACCGGTATATCCCTTCGTCGGCCTTCTCATCACAGACGGCGCACGTCGCCTTTTCATCGCGTGCCCTCCACACCATACAATGTCCTTCGGACCACTTTGTCGTCTCTGTATCCCTGACTGTCTGCATCAATACGCCCGGCATAATTGTGCTCGCCGCCAAAGTGCTCTGGGCATATATGCTCGGTGCATAGTTACTCTGGGCACGGACATGATGCGAGCTTCCCATGTTGGCGTATGCAGAGCTCGCAAGCGGGGAGATGCCAGGGGGGTTACCGGCTTGCGAGGGCCTTCGCAGTGTTGGGGCACGGTCGAAGTGGAACTGTTGTGGATTGCGGTGATTAGTCATATTAATGAGTAGTAGGCGGCCACAGCAGGGTGACCATACCGAAGAGCTGCGTTTCGAAGAGCTGTCAAACTGGCCGGAACGCTTTTCACGGAGGCTAGCTTTGAGGTCGTAACCAGAGTCGGTACGAGAGATTGGTGTTGAGGGAAAGGCAGGAAACGATTGTGAGACAGGAGAGCCCTTAGGTGATGGCGGAGAGGATGGTTTGTTTGTTGAACCTGTTGATGTAGAGGGTCGGTCGTTCCCGCTGCTGTTGAGAGTGCGGGATTGGAGAAAGGCGTTGAAAATTAGTGGTCGCGAAGGGGGAGTAGACATGTTTTCACCGAAGGTCGAAGAGTTTTGGCTGACGTAGGCAGCGAGAGTAGAGGGGAGAGGAGATGCAGAGAAGACCTGCTGGTTTTCCGAAGAAAAAGAGTCAGAAGGAAAAGCCGCTTCGGCATACGCTGGTGGTCCAACGCCTACTCCATACCGATTGTGATGAGGAGCGGCGAGTTGAAGTAGCGATGTCAGCTTTCGTCTTTGTGCTTTTGGCAAAGGTATCGGTTGCGCGGTACTTTCAATAACGTCTTCGTCTAGGTCAACGAGAACGAAATCATCCTCCGGAAGCTCGATATTGTCATATCGTTTTTCAATGCCAACAATGTAAGGACAAGGAGCTTCGACGGCTTGCAAAAGTCGAGCCGGAAGCACTGGAATAAATACGCCAGCCCACTTGAATGGATAGATGAGATGTGTGATGGCGGCGCTTGCTAGATGTAGCATCGATGTATGAGAGGAGTAGAAGATTATCCGAGATTCTGCCAAAACGTATTCCAGGAGGGTGACAATATTTGGTATTGTTAGACACCTGAAAAGGGCGTAAAGATCCGTATTCCTCGATCCGGGTATCTCGTTCACAGCCTCTTTCCGAGCATACATCCGTAGCTCTCTTATCAACAATTCCACTGAGGTGATTGATGATATTGGGCTTGGAGCTTCAGCGCACAAGTTGACAACGTATCTCTCCAATGGTTGCCACATGCCAACCTTTGGTGAGCTTGGCGGAACCCTTAGTACAGCTCCATTCGTCATCGGTACGACAACAGCTTTGAGCCATTCTTTCCAAAATCCGGTCAAGGAAGCATGTCGCCCAAGAACACCGTAAGCCCGCGGGATCCAAAGACCGGTCTCACCGTCGGTCAAACCATCGATCTTGGATGCAGCACCATGTCTTACCGGCTTCAGCATATCAGCCATCAGTCCAATCTTCTCCTCGACTCCACTGATCTCGTCCTCGAGGGCTTCTCTTTCGTCTGAACCTGAACGAACAGAAGGCAATTCTGCAAGTAACCGAGATAGTTTCGCTCTTTCTGCCGCTAACCTTTCTCCAAGACTGCTAGCGAGCTCGCGCTCCTCTTTTGACATATTGGCTTTCCTCCACTGTTCGCATCTATTCTCGAGCTCCTCCGCTGCTTGGGGATTCAATGGAAGCCATACTATCAAGCAAATTCCGTGAAGTTTTGAATTGTCTTGATTCGTCATAGCGAAGCCATGCCAGGTCGAAGCAGGTCTTTCGTCAGCGGAAACGACGGACACATCATTGGGAAAAGCAAACATAGGCACGTAATCCGGGAAGGCATTTCTCCGCTGTAACTCTTCCACCATGTTCTTTGGCGGATATCTGTCAAGAAGACACGGCTCATATCGTCGTTTCAGTGGATGCATGTCCGGAGTAGGTTGGAAGGGTTGTGGTGCGGGAATAACAGAATTGTAGCCACTCATTCGTTTTGATGTCCGAATTGAAGATTGACGGGCCACCGATGGTTGCCTCTTCATACTGTTCATTGTTGATAATCTCCTCTTCAGGCTTCCCACTCCACCCTTGAGTCCTCCAGAATCTTCAGTGTTTGTTATCCGCACGGTCTTTGGCCTTGGCCTCGGCTTGCTGGTTTGTTGCAATGTTCCGGCGCTAAACTGTATCTCTTCCACAAATGACTCCCTGTCCGAAGCGAATTTTCGCAGAGCTTCATCAAAGTCTGCATCGTTGAGAAGTGCGCCTCCTGCCTGCGGGGTCTGTGGGGTCTGCACAGCCTTGATTGTTACGCTACTTCTGTTGCTTGCCGTACCCCTACTATCCCTCCTGTTCCCTTCAGTTCCAATTACGCTGCCTATTGACTTGCGAGCCTCGAAACTATAGCGATTTCTTGAATTGCGTTTAGGCGTAGACTCCTTGGGGGACTTGGGGGTAGCAGGTCGGGGATCATCTTCGGTTTCGAGTGCAGTGTCTTCCTCGATGGTAGCTTCGGTGGGCACTGCTGCGACTGAAGCGTTCGGGGGTTGCCTGTCCTCGAGTACTTGTGTAGATTCGATTCCTGATATGAAGAAGTAATCGGCTAATGGTACAGAAGAAGCGTCGGCAGCAGGAGCAATTGAGGCCATGTCGAGTATCCAAGAAAGGACCAATTTTGTTTGCCAGGTAAGGAACGTGGAGTGCACGAAGCACGATGAATAAGGGGAAAGGGGAGGATTTTGGATCAAGTCATTGGAATGCAAAGTTTCGGTCGGATCTCAATCTTGTGAGAGGCGGGTTCGCGGGTCACAACAGCTGCACTGGAGGGCGCGATTTGGGTTGCGCAGTGTCACGAGGTACAATCGCCGGGGGTTTCGTATCCTTATCGGTATGGTGGAGGGTGTTGTCGTCCTGATGGTGGAGGGCAGCTCGGGTGGTGGGAGGTTTGCGCGGGAGATTGATAGTGATTACTGAAGTGTCGAAAGGGAACAATGTGAGGCCAAGTATACAGAAAGGGGGGCGTAGCAATCAAAGCCAAGGTTCAGGAGTGGTATCAAAAAATGTAGGATGGACTTGGCCAGATGTTGAGTCGCTGCACCTCTCCGCAAGTGACAAGCGACCCCTGCTACGCGGGAGGACGGAGAGCAATGGCGTGGCCGCTGAACCCTTAGGGAGTTAGTGAGAGGTGCCTTATCAGACAAAGCGCAGATCAATGAGAGACAAGAGGCGCTAGCGACTCGTTTCGACTTTTTTTTGGTGGTGTGCACTTGGGCACTTGGGCACTTGGCAGCTCTCCACGACTCCAGTCTCAACATTCCCTGCCCGGCGCGTCCCACAGAAACGGTAAACGCCCCTCCCGGCCGGGCCTCTCCCTGCGCGATGCTCTTGAACCTGGCATCCGTCCCTCAGACTCACATGTGAATCAAGTACGGAATACGTGAATACTGACCGCCTGCAGGAGGAAGAGCAGGACACGGTGACACAGTTTACGGTGACACGGTGAAATACCGACAGCGCGACGCCGACGCGGCCGAGCAGGAACCAAAAACCAACAGACGCCGGTACCGCCGTTGATGCTTGTCAAGCTTAACGTTACTTATGCTGCTTAGCTATCTACAGTATACCACGCTTGCTTACTTACTCGACAAGCGTGTTTGATTATTCCAACGCAAGCCCTCCTTCACCCCGTTCGGTGCATCACTAGTCCAACTCTGGAGGTCACCTGGACCCTGCGGCTTTCACTCCGGCATGAACTATTCGCCTCATCATTCCCAGTCGTCCCAGTCCCCACTGCACGGCTCATCTTCAGCCCTTGCCAGCGTTGCTGCAGCGCCAAAAGCGTACGACGTGGCTTGCAGAAAGTCGCGATGCCCTTCCCGGTACGAATGTCGCGTGCGCTGACGGCATCAAACTCGTGTACCTGGCGGGAACAGTACCACGGTACTCCGTGGGAGCTTTCTATTCGCTTCAACCCAGGACGACCGGGCTCCGTCGCTTCCACTGGAAAGAACTGGTAGACAGCATCATTCGCCCCTGGATGCTTGCCTCGAAACTTTTCTCTTTGCTGGTCCAATCTCCTTGTGGCCGTTTTCTCCTTCCCAGAGACCGAGGCCCGTGTCTCCCAGCCTTACTCTATTGATCCTTCGACGTTTTGAAACAGGAGATCCCTTTACGTCCTTCCTCCTTTATGCCATTGCTCCTCTCACACGCACTTATGTCCGCCCCACATCAATAGATCAACAAGTTATTCCCAACATCACATTGCCGGCTTAGCCTGGGCCTGAGAGCCCCGACCACTGAGAGCTTGAGCTGTTGAGCTGTGTTTCTTGTGTCTGATTTATGCTTCGTTGATTTGAAAAAGCCATCCTGGTCGACCTAATCGTGCGGGCCCTCCTTCATTTATCTTTCCCCTCAAGATCTGGACGCTCGGACGATGACGGACTCTTGCCGCCCCATGGCTGCAGTCCCGTTCGTAGTGCGTCTTCATCTTGCGCCCCCATGTGGACTGGAGCAAAACCCAATCGCATCCACGTAAACCTTACTGGCTGTGTGGGCTGGATAGCGCATAATTCTCCGTAGATTGGCAAGGAGTACACATTCGGGACGTCCCGTCACGAAGATTTGGAATGTTCCATTCAATGACGACTTGCTGGGGCCCGTAGATAATAATCTTCGTGGTTTCATTTTACGGAGTATTGACTCCAAGATTGCCCTTTTGCAACACTCTCAGTTTATACTTGGCCAAGATTCACCCGAAAAATAGAGAAAGACGATAAGTTATCTCTAAGTTTGTTCGTATCTAAAAAAATTCACGCCTGTCAGGCATACTTGCAAAGCTTCGCCAAATCCTGGGAGCCTCTCGTATTTGAAGACGCATAGGACACCCTTCTCACACCATCTTCAAAGCCAATCGCCTAGCTCACTCCGACTCGGAATGGCTCGCTTTCCCGGCTTCATCAGTTACCCTATAAAAAGCTCCTCGAAAAGAGTCCAAGATGAGGCCATGTGATTGGAAGGTGCCATCTTAGTAAAACTTGCTTTTCCCGGATAAACGTAATTCGTGAAGAAATAGGTCTTGCAACTCAGTGACGTCCGTTTCAAGCCAGTCAACGGCCTCCAGTCATGAAAACAGAACCTCGGTTCTTGAAAAATGCATGCCTATTCCAGCTGTCTCACTAGCTAGCTTCCTCCTTCCTCGTACCAAGATTCCAAGCTCTCTTGCCAGCTCGCTATTCCCATTGAAGGGTTGGGCCTCGTTGCAGCTGTCGAAATCGGTTCTATGGTTGCTCAAAGGGGAGTCCTTGGTTCCGAGCTCGTGAACTAGGAATCCTGATCATAAGTTAGGAGTCCTATTTGCGAGGTACCATCTTTCTACACTGAGTGATATCCCTCTAATCTAGATAGGTATCACTTCAACTTGGTTTAAACAATAAGTCATCTCTTCCCACTGAGGGACCCCGTGACAAGCATCCCCTTGTCTCCCATTGCACTTCTCCACTGAATCGCGAGCTGCCCCAGTATAGGTCGCCCGTCGGCTCCTACCTCAGGTTCTTCGTTCCCTTCCTTCTCCAATTTGAACATGACTTGCATGACGTCGTGTGGCTTCAGAATCGGACAATGAGTCTGTGTGTCTAGAGGGAGGCTATCCCAATTCAAAGACTGAGCTCGGAAAGGAGACTTCGGGTTGAGGTCCACTGTCTTAGATAGGGTCAGCGTCATAAGACCATCTAAACACAAGCACTTTCTTGCCAAACCGTCCGAAACCATAGCAAAGATGCAGATATACGGATCCTCCATAAACTTACCTCTAAACTCATAGCCCCATCCCCCAAATTCTCCAACTGCGCTTCTAGCACCCAGCCCCTCTTCAACGCCCCCGCCTTCGTCCTTACTCCCAGCAACTGCTGCGCCACAAATTGATACAACTTCCTAAACGTCCTCACCCGGCTCTGTCCAGGCAACGACGGCGCTGCCCCCCCTCCCGGCACCAAACTGGCTCCTCCCCCTCCCCCATCCTCCGGCGCCACCGTCTCCACATACGTCACCGTCACCGCCAGCACATGATTCCCCTCCTCCCTCAACTCAAACCCGACGATCCGCTGCACGCTCGCCCCCGGCGCGAGCTCGATCCCTTCATTCTTCCGCGGATCCCCCGCCCGCGCCTCATCCGCGCTCAACCTGCTGCTCCCGCGCACATACGCCGGCGCAGCGCCCAGCTCGAGCGGCACGCCCTCCGGCCGCGACGGCGTCTGCATCTCCGCGCTGATCTGCACGCCGGTGATGATCTTGCGCCGGCCGTGGACGTAGCCTGCGGAGCCGACGGTGGAGGCCGAGGCGGAGCGCGAGCGCGTCGTCGTCACGCCATGCGAGGAGGAGCTGCTGAGGTGCTGCGAGGAGGGTTCGGAAGGTGCGTTGTCGATTTCGTTGTTCGCGCATAGGGTGCACGAGAAGGTTTCGCCGACGTAGGCGAGCCCGAAGCTGGGGGGGAGGGTTAGGAGGGGCGAGATGGCGAAGGGGTCTGGTGGCGCCGAGGGGTAGGCTTGGGCTGCGGAGGGGGCGATGTGTGGAGGTTGGGAGTCGGAGGATGGAGGCTTGCCATTGGGGTCGTGGGAGATGGGTGGGAGGGGGAACTGGTTTGCTAGGGAGGGTTTGGAGAGCCTGGACTTGTAGGTCAGTGGAATGGGTTTGGTCCCTTTGCGGAGGAGTAAGTTGGGGCTAGCAGATGCGTATGTACCTGAGAACTTTCAAGCTGACTGCATGCGGACCTTTCACAGGTTCCGTAGCGGAGGCATTGCGCGAGTGAGGCATGTTCGCGCCATGCTCCTGGGTTGTTGTGAGAGGATGGACGAGGATAGGAGTCAAGGTGGCATGGTGGGGCCCTAAAAGCTGGCCGCCGTGCTCGCCACATCACCGAGCAACAAGCTCAGAAGACCGAGGAGTGAGCCGATGGATATTGGCCGTCAACGATTCTGTTCGTCCCAAAATCCAGTATGGTGATCTCCAATCGGATATTCGGTTCATGAGCGTACATCGAGAAGCAAATGAAATGCATTGGTATTAGGTATCTTACAAAATCTGAAAATCGCTCAGAGAAGATTTGGGCCCAACCATGCTCTCAAAAGCCTGCTAATCAGAGCAAAAGGAGACGCAAAGGAAAGGAAGTTGTGCTGGCAGGTTGCCCGATTAGAAACTGTAGAATGCTCCAATAGCTGCTATCCATCCTATCCACCTTGCCATGAAAGCTTCAACTGTTCGATACCAACAACATCAAACGCACGACTCGCCCGCAAAGAAGAACTGTAGGGGTTCAGGCATGCCTGTTCATGGAATAGGAAGGCCAGGCTTGCCACTACCAACCTGTCAGCAAATGGCGTCCTTGCCCCGTCTCAAAAATACTCTCCTCAACACCAACACCGCCGACGACAACGACAACAACAACGACAACAACAACGACAACACACCTCATCTCATAAGTGAATTTAAGAAATTGGGAAACTAGTACCCGTTCATGGTCATGCGCTGGCTATTGCGGCTAAGCTCCCGGTCTGCAGAGGGAGAGATGGGCCTGCTACCAGTGTGACCGACAGCACTGGACTCTTTGAGCGCAAGTAGTTGCTTCGCGCGGAATGATTCGTAGTGGATCTGTGAGGTGGTTTCGATTAGATCTTGCAAGTGGGTGCGGGTAAGGAAGTTCCGGAGGTAGACGAATTCGCAGTGGTTCTCATCTTCGACTGTATAGCTCGTCAGTACCAATCGGCAAGGAAGTTGAACTCAAGAGCTTGGTTTCAAAGCCACAAAGGGAAACCAAAATTTGTCTGCATACCATTGATGACTCCCCAGCGATTCTGACGGCCTCGGACTTGCTTGCCATTGACAACAATCGACCGCTCAGAGCCAACAACGGCAAAGGGGATAATGCTCTGCAGTATGATCAGCGGGGATCTTATCGTCACCATATAATCCCGATCATACCTTGATCTGCTCGTTCATAGTGGCCTCTTCACTGTCGTACTCCTCATTGTCATAAGGATACATGCGGATGTTGTGGAAAGCAAACTCCTCCTTTATTCTGTCCTTGAATGCCTGCCGTTCCTCTAGAGTCAACGAATCCGATTTGGCAATAACTGGCACTACGTTCACGCTCTCACTAAGCTTCTTCAGCACAACAATGTCAATTGGCTTGAGCGCGTGACCGGATGGTTGGATGAAGAAGAGACAGCAGTGGATACGGGTATCTTGAATGTATCGCTCACGTTGAGCAGTAAGTTCTTTCCTGAGATAGGCGGAGTGCTGATCTTTGATGTACTTTACGATGGGATCCCAGCAGCGATCGTTGTTGATGAGGTCGCCGTAGCCTGGGGTATCGACCAGGTTCAACCTGAGACGGACGCCATTCTCTTCGATGATGTGGGAGACGGTCTGGATTTCGGTGGTGCTGCGAATTTGCTCATCTGGAGTAAGACGGCCCTTGGAGTCCATGAGATGATATGCGAAGAGCGTGTTGATGAGGGTAGATTTGCCGAGTCCAGTCTGGCCTATTACTGTTCGTTAATGGCGACGAGAAGCTTGCGCTTGCTTAAAGATAGCTTCAACCTACCGACACAGATGACATTGAATTGAAAGCCGCGCTTGAGAAGCTTCTTCTCGATCTGAGATGTGATGCTGTCGAAACCGACATGACTTTTGGGGAAGACCGACTGCGGCGAATGAGCGTTCATGGTTGTGGCCATTGTGGTGAACGAGAGGAGGTTGTCAGACAAAGCCGATCTGCAAGAAGCAAACAAGTCGAGCTCGGGGAGTTTGATAGGAAGATTGTGGTCGTCGTACGAGAGGAATTACTACGGCGAGGGTCACGCTAAATTCTAGAATTGCGGAGGAAAGGGGCAGTATGCGCCATCCCTCTTTAGGATAGCTGGGGAAGGTATCAAAGCCCTCGATATCGGGTTTTTGTATTCCAGACTGAACCTCCGCATACCTTATCACTCACTAGTCAGCACAGAATCTACTCATTCTCGAGCGATGGCGCTCTCAGCAGTGCGACACTATCCATCTTCACATTTCCTCTCCGCCTTCCTTCCTGTTGCTTTTGCATCTCTACAGCCCGCTGCACATACATTCAGAACACACCTATGGCAAAGATTCCCTCTGCTCCAAACAACATGCGCTCTTCCGATAGCAATCGGCTCTGGAATCTCATCTACTCTTCGCGATATCTGGGAATCAGTCCTTCGTGCCGTACCGAAGAAGAAAACAACACACTCCAAGAAAAGACATAGGCAGTTAGCGGGCAAAGCATTGCAGGATGCCACAGCATTGAACAAATGCTCCGGATGTGGCAGGCAGAAAAGGGCCCATGCACTATGTCCGTATTGCGTCCAAAGTGAGTCCCCAATCAATATGGGTTTCGTATGTTGACTGTCCTTCAGCCATTCGTCAATATTGGGGCAACAATTGGAAGCCAACTCCTGAATTGGAAGCTGAGCAGAAAGAAAAGAAAGATAAACGAGAAGAGGAGGAGCAGAGTAGAAAGCGTGCCAAGAACCTGAGATGGTGGCCAAAGAACCGGTAAATGGATCAATTGATAATGGCAAAATCTCTCATTTCAGAGGGAATGACACCACAGTATCAAGCGGACCTCTTATACAAGCTTTGTTACATCTAAGCATTATTGCAGTGGCGTTTCGGGACTGGCAGATTTATTATGTAGAGAGGACGAGATTAGGTGTGGTGAATACCTGATTTGTATGATATCGAATAGAACTTCTCGATGTGAATTTAGCCACCATCCCTAACAAATTGTGAAGATCACTGCTGAAATCCAAAACCCTTCTAAGAATTGAAATGATACTAGTGCTTCTGTCACTTGGTTGATATCTTTGGAAGATGGTAAGTTTCTGCGAGTGTCAATAAACTTCTGCCCCACATGCTGAGATATTTTCACAATCTTGATAGTCGAAGCAATACCTAACTACGCACACGGTCGACGATGGTAAGGCAATCCATAGTATCTACCCGCGTATTTTGCATAATTGACAATGTCTAGCTCACCCGACCGATATTTTCTCGATAGCCGTGACTCCATCTCAAGTCTTCTCAGCGTCCGGATCTTCTTCCCTTCGCGTTCATTCCACCACACAGCCCGATTTCCCGCTCGTCCAAGAACTACATGGCGTACACGATCTTGGTTGTCATCATATAGCCACTGCAAGGCATGCACAGAAGGCTGCCAGCGTAGGCTTTGGGGGAGAAGTGAAGATATGGAAGGCGGAAAACGAGAGAATCTGGGAAGAGGAAGGAAGTATAAAAGGTCTTAAAATTCATGGTACGAAGGCTGGAGATCAAGTGCTGATTGATGGACAGATGGCAATAAAGCTGGCGAACTATGGGCAATAGCACTTTCAGAAGATGGCCAATACCTCGCAAGTACAGCATATGATGGACGCATCAATGTTTGGGACCTTAATGCGGAAAGGACCAAGATCAGAGAGTTTGAGACCAAGGGAAGCTTTGGCATGTGCATCGACTTGGTAAACACCGCTCAGAAGAAAGCCGTCTAGAGATGGAACGCTGATGGATCCTTGTAGTCGTTGGACGGCCGTTTTACGGCTTCTGGTCACCAGAACGGGAGTGTGTATATCTTCAGCAACGAAACCGGAAGAATGATACATTCGCTACCTGGTTTGTCTCATTGTCACACTCCTAGCATGATCGACCTAGTCCTAGCCTAACTGTAGATCAGGTCTTGTAAAGCCCGTTCGGGCTGTCGCTTTCTCACCCGCATCGAAGCTTTTGGCCGCAGCTGGTGACGCTCAGGTCATCGCTCTTTATGATGTGGTATCTGGCGAACAAGTTGCGAATCTGACGGGACACGCTGCGTGGATTTTCTCTCTCGACTTCAATGACACCGGAGAGTACCTGCTTAGTGGGCGAGTTGCAACCGAATCATTCAATTTTGCATGACACTCAAACGACTAATTCTTCTTAGAGCATTCGATGGAAAAGTCAAAGTCTGGTCCATTGAGACCCGAGCTTGTGTCGCGACACACTCCGAGACGGACAAGACAGTGTGGACTGTGAAATGGTTGCCGAAGACAGCAAGTACAAGAAACGAGAGTTTTGCTGCTGCCGGCGCGAACAAAAGCATCTCCTTCTATAGGGAGGCATCCGGCAGCTGAAGCAGCGAGTGCTGCCATTCACACGGCTTTACGCCAGCACGAGTGGGTTGTCTATTCATTTACTCATCTAACAAAGCTGGGCACTGAAATAGTATGACTTAGCTACGAGTCGCAAATTAGTGGAAACCGGCAGTGCGCAAACGCGACTTCCTATTCAGATTGCCAAAATGGTTACCAAGCTATCAGCTTTATTCAAAGGATGTCCTTCAAATAGATAGCAACCATGTATGGCTGGATGATTAGAGCGATTAACTTGGAAGACTTTCCTAGATATCAAAATGCTACCGACTCCCCACGAGCTAGGACACGGAGCACAGTACAGATGTTTATGGAAACAGTGGCAGGATTAATACATCCATTGGATCTCGCTTCAGTTTGTTATCGCCTGGTCCACTCTGATCCTATTCCCTTGACTCTGCGCTCTATGTTTATGCAAGATTTCAACCGTAGGTGACAAGTTTCGTCCTAATGTCACTGAGCTGTGAGAAAGATTCCTCCTTAATCGTTGAGTGAACCAAACTCAACTTTCATTAGAGCTCAGTAAGAAACCGGAGAAGGAGACGGTTGTAGGACCCAGTGGCAACTAGGAGTCATGCACCAAGTAACTAGGGAAAAGATCGCCTCTGATCTGACTCCTGGTGGCTGCCAGTTCCTTTGGACTGAGCCTACCTCCCTCTCTATCGACACTACCGGTCTCTGCAGACATAGTCTGCTTGCTAGAATGAGCACTGCTCTTTTCAGTACCGTAACAAGGTCGCTGATGCGGTGGTTGTTGATGTCATGGTTTTACTTCTACCCAAGCTAATTACAATAGGTTCTGCCCGCAGAATCACTAGCTCACAAAGGAAAAAAAAGAATGGCCGAGAGGTGTCAAGGATATACATCTCTAAACAGAGAGCAACCGACCGAATAATTGTATCATAAAATTTGAGCCTCACTACTCAATGCAGCAGCAAAGCTGCGTAGCACATCAACACGAGGAGTGTAAATGCCTACATCAGAGGAATCCAGCGTGAATTAGTCAGGGGAAGTGACGAGGAATCCTTGTCAGTGCAATTATGTCTATGACCGTGGTGCTTGCTAAGTTTGGCTTCCGTGAGATTTGAAGCAATGTGGTCGTCAGAGATGTTGTGGTCTTTCCTGAAGTCTTCACCACGACGCTCGTGTTCACTAGGCCTCGGACTCGTCAACGGCATGACCTCTTGGAATGGACCTATGCTCTCTTGGCTGTTGTTGGCAAGGGGAAGATTGCCCCCAGACCACGTGGACGGCTCGATCTTCTCAACAGATCCATTCTGGGTAAATTGCGCAAAGAAGATTGTCTGTGGATACTTCGAGACAGCTGTGACATTCGCAATGTCGTCAACGATGGAATGGTTCACGAACCAGCGCGCTTGGTCTGCACCTTGAGAGTTCGGAAGCATGGGATTGCGAGGACCAGGAACGCCCTGACTAGCGTTCCAATTAGGAATTTGTTCGCAATGATGAGTCTGATTAAGATCTGCAGGACAGCCGAAGAGTATTGTGTGTATGTCTGGTGCGTCTTGTGGGTTGCCTAGAGGATTACGTATCGAGATTGGAGGAGATGTACCCTTACTGGCCCAATGACCCGTCAGATAAATGACCAGCATAGTCAAACCGGCTCCGAATGCCATGAGCACCAAGCTGATAACCACATATCCAGTACTTGAGAAGGGTCTCGACCAGCGAGAGCGTAAGGCAGAAGATATATGGCGACCACCCTCGGTTGAGCCAGGATATTCATTGAAATCAGAACAAGCCTCGCCTTGGCCTGCGATAGGCGTTGTTTGGTAGGTTTCTGGCGCTTCACGGGGACTGCCTTGAAAGCTAAACTGTGGTGATGATCTTTGTGACATAATGTCTCTGAGTTGTGTGTCTCCCCTGCCGAAATTTTTGATAGATTGCTTGGCTTAGACAAGAACCAAACATATATGCTGATCAAGAATTTGTTCTACGCTCTAGCCCATACTTCTATATATAATATCCTCTTGGTGAGTCTGATACTCCTTAGTATAGAGAGAAGACTAAAGAATCGATTCATGTGTCAAGACTCAACCATGAGTGATTGAGTCCACAAGAGATCCAAGCGACGACTTGGAGGAATAATCGATATGACTGGACTTAAACCATCATGATATCCCGATATGAATCCCATTCCCATGCTAACTACGGGGTGGCATTAAGTGAATTCAAGTGCATTGAGGTTGACGTTCAACAGTGTGGAGGCCGAGAACAGCTTGAGTTTCTGGGATTGGGGGTGAATACTTGAGTAGCATCTATTATCACCTATGACATATTCACAAGGACTGCTCACCGGGCTGAACCGAGGAGTCATCTTCTTGACTTTGCTTCTATTGCGCCTTCCTTTCACATGACCAAACTATCCTCTATCACTCATCTTCAAATGCGACCATAGCTTTGACCACTTGCATGTATGACAAAGGCATATGAATGAAGATTTGTATGAGGTGTGTGGTTTGCATCCTACAGCTAATCAAACATTGTATTCCAGTGCTTTTTTCGAGCATACTTTCATCCTTTTATGAAGACTTCTGTGCAACCAAGGAATTGTGACCGAGCTTAAAGCGTTGATTTTCTACACCTGAGAGACTCATGTACTTATACGAGCACACATGGCTGGAATACGCGATGTTTGAGGGATGCAACTAAAAGCCACCACGGCTTTATTTAGGGGGAAATGGCCATCGGTCTGGCCTTGCCCTGATTTCCACAAGAGGGATGAGGAAAGAATAGCATGCGGAGCTTTGGCTCTTTGAATTGTGCCTACTGCCCTTGTCTCCAAATGTTATCTTAATACGTCTGAAGCAGCACCCGCAGCGTAAGACAGTGAAGCAAAGATTTGTAATGACTCTAGAGAGGAAGGACTCAGAAAAGAATTGGGCTTTAATACTAGTGCGTCCGAGATTGATGTACTTCCTTTACTGGAGCTATCCTATGGCACTGGACAATAGCTATCAGGGTTGTCCAAGAACCGGACTATGATCCGGAAGGGGATCGTTCCGCAACGCTAACATTCGTCCAACGTCGGGCTTGCCGGGTTGATGTTGTAGAGCATGGTAAATGACAATGTACCATAAACCCAAGATGTAGCAACGTCTAGTATGCTAAGACTTGTATGTCGTGTTTTCGATAAGCATGTATTGATAAAAAAAAAAATCCCGAACGGACCAGTCAAAAGATGCTTCTACCATCCGAGCGGCCTGCAGACAAGCTCAGCTTCATGAAAATCTGCTGGCGTATGCCGTGTGAGCCGAAGTCCAAGCTGCAAGCGAACTTGATTGTCGGGTTTGTATGTGCTCAATATCCACAGAATGGACACTTAGGGCCAAGCCGCGGAAATCCAGCTTCAGAGTTCAGACTTGCTATACCGCCACTTGCCGTGGACTTTCCTTTCTCTTTTTCTTTTTCCTTTTCTTTTTCCCTCCTTCTTCCCAAATTCGGTTACAGTGATCGGTTTACTCAAGTGGGTTCATCTGTTGGAAATCTTACCTTCCGGGAAACGGATTATGGAAACGTTTTGGTGCGGTGGATTGGGCGTGTGTCCTTCCGGGCACCATACGACTAGGATTTGTGCTTGCGCCTGAAGCTATACGCATCGACACTCGGCAGTTCTCAGTATGCATGGAGCTGCTCTTTATCCGGGCCTGAAACTCGGAAGGATGACAATATACGTTCTGGGCCAAATCCTAAGTAGTGTGGACAAGTGGGTCCTTTAATAGCTGGATCGGCTTTGCCGTCGGCTTTCAAATCAGATGGATCGGACCCTGGCTCTATTCGAAACAAGTTGGCTAGTGCGTTTAACAAGGATACGATGTAGCTATATAGGTAGCTCGCTAGCTTGTGTTTGAATTGGCTGGGGTTCGGAGGTTGCCGGAGCTTAAATACCACTAGAGGTTTAGGGAATGTGAGGCTAAAACGGGGTAAGATATGGTGGCGAGGTATACAGGCGAGCTGATCATCGAATATACACGTGCTCCTACGCGCGGTGGTTTTTTTTTAGCTTCGCCTTTCGTATTGGATGGTAATATCAAGCACTCAGATGCAAGGAGTTGTTTAAAAATTGTTTGCTAGCCTCTGAGCCCGGAAACGGACATTGGAATGAATTAGTGGTTTGGGTATTAAACAGGCTGGCTAGGAGCCGCCACACAGCCCGAGCAGCCCATAGAAGCACCGAGGCATGTACGCAAGAATGAGGCAAAGCGGAGGATTTCACTTGGCAGGAAGCTTGTACAGCTCAGCGACTGCGCTTAGTCCTAAAACATTATCAATTCCCGTCATCAGCGATACCAGGGCCATCTCACCTGTAAGATAACGGCACGAGTTTCCCGCCTTGCTGCCAGAAGAAGAAGAAAAGCACTTTCTCCATATAGATGACGGAATCTGCCGCCTCCAGCTCGTCATCACGATGTGGCTTTGGTCGGTTGCCGAGCAGTGGCAAAAAGGACCTTTCCCTGCGTGACATACGGTCCTTGGTCCATTAGTCGTATTCATCCATTGCGTAAGCTCCACTCTGTCGCTGAGTAGAGCACCACTCTTCACTCGCTAGGCCGTCCTCTTTCCGCCTCTTCAGATCATTCTTATCCTTATGCCAGTCACACGCCCACTCGCACTGAGGTGTACTCTCATCGCCGAAATAATTTGCGATGATTTTGTGTCTGCATGTATTTGTGTTCTCACAGTACTCAACGAGCGCCTGCAGACTCTGAGCACGGCTTTGCATCGTCTGCATCGCGTCAGCGTTCGCCGCGGCTCCCCTACCACTCACGTCCCTTGCCATTAGAGAAGCGGCTCGATCTCGATCTTCACGGCCATAGTAAATCATACAGACGCTTGCTTTGCCATCACGACCAGCTCGCCCTGCTTCTTGATAGTAGCCTTCAAAGCTTTTCGGAATTTGCCAGTGTACGACAAAGCGGACATTTTCTTTGTCTATGCCCATTCCGAACGCCGTGGTTGCGACAATCACGTCGTAGCCCTCCTTATTATCTACCCAGCCTTTGAGGTAATCATCCTTCAGATCGGAGCTCAAGCCAGCATGATAAGGTCTGGCACCAACGCGATCATTACAGAGACGTGCTGCGAGCGCTTCGCAGTCTCGCCGAAACAACGTATAGATGATGCCTGAGACGCCGTCAGGACGCTCGCCACGATTCTGAAGCTCTGCCGCTCGGGACGGTTGTTTCCGACGCGCGTGCGCAGCGCGAAGCCATGTGACAAAGTCATCATAAATGTCAGAGTCATCGTTCTTGAAGCGTACTTCGAAGTGAAGATTGGGACGTGCAACGGTGCCATTGAAGACGCGAACAGTGCGTCTGTCAAGTCCAAGCGTCTCAATAACATCGTTGCGAACGCGGGAAGTAGCTGTCGCAGTGAGAGCAATCAAAGGAACTTCAGGGAATTCACGTTTAAAAAATGAAAGTGACTGGAATGCGCGACGAAAATCATGACCCCACTCGCTGATACAATGTGCCTCATCCACAGCAATGCGAGAGAGCTCCTGCTGCTCGTGTACTATACGCAAGCAGCGCCTGAAATGGTCAAGCGTACAAAATTCGGGTGTTACGTAAAGCAAGCGTATATGAGGGTGACCACAGCGAAGATCGTCGAGTATGGCGTTCTTGTGGCTGAGAGGGATGGTACTGTTGATTGTTTCGACCGCGACCCCAGCAGTCCGAAGAGCCGCGATTTGGTTATTCTAGATCGGAAGTCAACCAGACTTCATGTTCATGCCTGCGCTCATATTACCATGAGAGCCAAGAGAGGAGAAATAACGATTGTGACTTTTAGGACGTTAGTGCACACCGCCAAACTACCACCCAGTTGGTACATACTCCCGTGTCCCAGCACCGCCGGGAGCTGAAAGCACAAGCTCTTGCCGAAGGAGGTAGCAGCAGATAGAAACACATCTTGACCTTCGAGCGTGGCTCGAATCACTTCACGCTGGACCGGTCTACGTGCAATGAGCTCTGGCTATGTGATGTGATGCAACGAACACGTACCTGAAACTGCTTTTCTTGAAGACGCGACGAAGCACAAAGTCCAGATCATAGGGTTCCTGCTTCCGAGCCGGCATCTTGTAGGTCGATTAACAAGCACGACCATTTCAGGAAGCGAGATCCTTAGGATAAGCGAGGTTGCCGACCGGGATTCCATCCAAGTAGCACTTTGCAAGTGGCGTTTGTGATGTTGGACACAGCATAGGGAGAGTGCTCAATCAACACGATACTCTTGCGATACCCGTGTGGGTTAAGTCCGGCATAAAGCACGGAGGCACTCGCTTCGCTTCAGTGCAGGAGGTTGCATCGGCTCAAGCACGGCGCAGTACAAGCAAGTAATTAACAAGCTCGAGGAGGAAGGGCGACAAAGACAAATGTTGCGCTTTCGGGGCGCTAAAATTTGGCCGGATTATCTAAGTGCGAATCTCACAGAGTCGCGTCTATCTACCTTACCGCGGAGGGAGGGTTTTCAAGTGGTAATCAATACAATGTTATTTCAACTTTACTGTTATGACCCTGTTGGCCCATGTTGACATCGGTTGAGGAAACCCCCACCGCGGTAAGGTACTTTCCAAACGAGAGGACAGAATGTCTTGAGAGGCGGCTTTGTCTCATGAATGTCAAACATTGAGGATAGTAGAGAGGAGTTGGTAATGGGCCATAGCCATTGTTTACCTAATCCAAGCGTTCATCGCTTGGTCTAGTACGATACGATAGTACCTTAAAGCATACAATGCTGGTGTTTCGTCGGCCGACGGGCCGCGATTTTCAACACCCCTACAATTGGCTCCAATTGGCTCCTCTGTCCCGAGACTTGTGAAGCTGCTTCATCGTCTCATGCAGAGCTCGCTCCCTCAAGAAATGGGCGTCTTCCATCACCAACATCTCGTCTCATCAAACTGAGGCTGAGTTCAATCCATCAGGAATTATATTTTCCGTACCCTAAATATCCTGCTGGTTTCTTAATCGTATATGGAAGCTGCAGAATGGCGATGCATGGTCGTGTTATGTCCCGTGGCGTTAGCATTGCAGCCCGTACGATAGTTGATGGTACAGCTCCATGACAGTTTGGACTTGGACACGATAGCTCTGACAACCAAGGTTTGATGCCGATGCTCCAGTAGATTGGCTCCCTGCCTGTTTTCAAAGTATCCATGGAAGCTACGATTTGGCGGACTGTGCTAGTAGTGCGCTCTATCGCTGGAACAGCTTCAGCTTTGCTAGTGATTGGTCAGCTCTGCAACCGCTTTAAAATGGAACACGAGCACTTTTGTGGCAGAAAGCTGATCCAGAGGTTCTGCTAGACGAGCTGGGCATCTTCCGCGGTCAATTTACACTATTAGATCAGGTTTGTTCCTGACTTTGCCTTTGAGACGGAATGTAGGAACCCGGCTCCTTCCGCACCCCGTAGATACCTACAGATCGCATTCGATCTCCCGTTTAAGATCTCGATCAGAGCCTGTAGAAGAAATGCAGAGATCCTGGACGGAAATAAATATTACGAAAACAGAGATAACCTTTCCTGCAGGTTCAGCAACTTGTCTCGCAGTAGCGCTATGCATTGGCCAGGGTATTGCAATCACGAGCAGCGGGAGAGGCTGTGCAGCCGGTGTTGTGAAGTGACGCCAATCGTTCTATAAGGATCCATAGGTGACTTCTATCAACCCTCCCGCGCAAGAACGGGACAGATCATAGCTCGCTTGCTAGTTCTTGTCACCGCTTGTTTTGACGTCATTTGTGGCTGGGACTGCACACATCAAACATGAGGACTGGCTCATGCTAAATATTGCTTGTGCTACACAACGTTGGAAATGGCTTGATGGTGGGTATCCATAGGGCTGAGTTAAGATAGATTTCATTGGGTTTCCGGTCAAGTTCCCTCAGACCGCAGAATCGCTAAAGCGGGGAAACGGGTCAGGAGCGCGGCTCATACGCTAGGCTCGGTGAGTTAGGATATATTGCTCTCTGTCAACTCTTTCAGCTTGGATGTGGGCCAGTTTGATGCAGCAGAGTATCGTCGTGCGTTGAGACCTGACAAATCGTAAGCATTCACTGCCACAAGCGGGGAAATACTAGGACTGGAGAATGGGGAAGGAGAAACTACCTCGGACACTGCGGTGTGCGCGTGCGAAGTTTCCGTAGAACTATCATGCACGAGGAGGTCTAGATTAACTCCTGGGTGACAAACTGTGCTGCCCGGCGTACGAACTGTAGATCCAAAATCGCTCGAATTAGGAGAATGCTACTACCTCAGGGCCGGGTCGCTGGACCAACGCAAGAGTTAAAAGAGAGCACTTAGACATGCGTACCCAGGTACATCAAACCAATGGGGGGCAATAGGCTATCTCCCGTATAAGTAGTACAGCTTCCGGTCTGCTGGAACCGACGGTTCGCAGTAGTGTCTGTAGACGGGAATTTTCTTGCATGACCGTGATTCAGCAAAATGTGCAAAACAGGATCTTGTGACGGCTTGGACCCGAGGCAAATGGAGGAAGTCTGCAGGTCCTGTGCTCCAAGGATAGCAGATATGGGCAGGGCCAAGACCAAGGCGAGTAAATTAGTCGAGAAGGCACATGGATTGATCATCGGGATGAAAATATTCGGGCCAGGGGAATGAAGAGTAGAGAAGGGTCTGTGGATTGTTTCATGCAAACTAGAAGCCACCAACAAGATGGAAGAGGCGGGTGATGGGCCAATATTGGACAGCAAAAGAGGTTGAGCACAAAATGTGTCAATCGAGAGGCAGGTAAATACGAAGAGCAGGTGGGTACGTATCCTTCACCGCAGGTCAGCCCTGCCTCAAAACTCGTACTTGTACTGAATTGTGGCAAGAAACATGGATGGATTGGCGGCCTCGAAATTGCCCGAAACAGGGAAGCAGGCCGCAGAGCCGTTTCATCCGCGATGTTTCAACTGCAATCTGCACCTGCACATGGAGCTGCAGGGAACGCTGTGGAGAAGGCTGGCCCAAGAAGGGGCTGTGTGGGGATAGAGGTGGGAGGTCTCGAGGACAGCGGTGGGAGTTGTATGTTGTGTGTACAGTACTCTAGTGACTACTGACCTTTCTCAAAGTAGGGTTCTCGGCCGAGCCGATCCTAGCCACAACGACACTCACGACGGTCACGACAGCGAGACGACGCCGAACCGGCCGATAAGATGCATTTACCGGCAGGCAGAGGAGGCTCATCCACCCATAGTCCGTTACAGACTGACAGGAACGGTGCACGCATCGCCCTCCCTTGTCCCTGTGCGCCATGTGTTCGCCAGTTATGTCATCGCAGCCATCCTAGTCACCCTGAGCATCACCTGCCAGGACCCGCTGCCACCGTAGGGCCACGGGCAGGGCCAACGACAAGCAGATTACGACTCGAGTATCCCGTCTGCGTGTTTGGAGCAGGCTAGCCGAGCCGCGCCTCATACCCAACAACGCGCCTAATGGCCTGCATTTACCTGGAAGCCGGTCCCCAATTCCGTCGGGCTGCATCTTTCTGGAGCAATACTCGCCGCTTAAGCTTAGCTCCTCCCATATGGAGTTATCCGCTGTCGGAAGCTATTCTTGGCTGGTAGAGGCCCTGAGTCGATCGGGCCCTGCAAGCATACACAAGCAAAGTCGCGCTTCTCAACCGCCGTTGGTGAAGCTTTATCGGCTCTATACTGCGAGAGCAAATCGCGGCTACGCCGGACCCGAGCCACAGGTGCTCTCGATTCTAACCAGGGGTAGAAACAATCCGATCGTGGCAGTGTGTGCTGCCTCTTGATCGTCACGCCAAAAAGAACCTCAGCTCCACACTTGGCAGGTATGGTGGGTGACAAATATAAGGCTGAGACCTCGATTGTAGAATAGAAAGCGATGTAAGAAAAAAGTTTAACTCAACATGGCCCAAGTTCAGGACCGCCCTGTCAAAACTTGCACTGAGTGTAGACGACGTAAAGTTCGCTGCGATAAAGTATTTTTTTTCTCTCTCCCCTTTCGGTGGCAAGCACAGGATCAGTCCGACTGACTCTCTCAGGTGCGACCAGTCTGTGGTCGATGTCGTGATAGTAGAAGTCAGGTACGACATAGGCTTGTACTACTATGATGGACCATTTCAAGACTTATCAGAGCGTAGTGCATCTATGAATCGAGTCAACCTAAGCAATTCGCATTCATCGGTATGACGGAAATGGGTCCAGCCAGTCTTATGGAAAATGCAGTTCCTAATTCGTTATGCAGACGAAACCCGAAGGCAAGCTGGTCCTGAACAGTCCAGCGAAGAGATTCCGACCTCAATCTTGACCATACCCGTTGAGAGACTGCAGTCTATTGAGCAACGAGTGGAGAGATTGACTCGCATTGTTCAAAATCTGCGTAGGTGCTCCCTCGTCTTCATGCGCGTTCTCCACTGAATCCTTACTAGAACATGCAGCGGGTGAGCAAGTCTCTAACGACTACTCTCGTGGGACTTCTCAAGGTATCGCCGGTATTTGCATCTGATTTGATTGCTCATGATTGGAGCTAATATCTATGACAATCAGGCGCTGTCAAAGATGAATCACCCGGGTTAGGTTCTGATCGCATGAGCAATCTTACCATCCAGCCTAGAGGTAGATTTCGTTATGTTGAGAAGAGCTTTTGGGTCTCCATGTGCCAAGAGGTACCTGCTCTGGACTTGAGAACCCTTTCAGACTATCAGCTAAAGTGCACAGGTATCAGAACTGGAACAATTGATCACTGGCCAAAATCGACATGACCAATCATCTTTGGAAAGCTCTCACGCTTATTCTGTCCACTCCACCTCACCTCGAAACACTAGAGAGACTTCCAGCACGATAGCGCCAAATCCAGAGCTAGAACCTTCATCGAGCGTGCAAGATCCTTTGCTTGGTGAACTTGTGTCACCGGCACCAGTTTGGACAGATCATCAACATCGACCAAGTAAATTTCAATACCGTTCACCCAGTCTCATCAGTCAGCTCCCGGCACGACAACAGTGTGATCTCCTAATCAACGCGTACTTTGAGGGCTTTCATCCTTTGGCACCTCTCGTGCATATTCCCACGTTCAAGCAATCTTACGACACCTTATGGCAAACCCTCGACCAGCCTCCAAGTACAGCGTCGACTTCGTTTTTAGCACTATTATTGGCGGTTGTCTTTGCAGGGAGCATCGCATGCCCACCTAAACTCATCCAGACTGCGTTTCCATTCAAGACTCATGAGGAGACTGCAACTGCCTTGAGAGAGAGAGCGATTCAAGCTATTCGCTCCTCCAACTTTCCTAACACACCTACCATAGACTCTTTTGCAGCATATCTCATTTGCCAAGGGATCTGGATGCGAGGTGAGTATTTCCATGATCATGTACCTCTAGCTGTCACTCACTGACACGTGCCTTCAGAAGAGGAGCCATTGAATTGTTGGTAAGCTTGGTTTCTTCTTATTCTCTTTATCTCTCCAAAATGTTATGATTTTCTCTCATTTCTACTTTTCTGAGCATTAAGAAAACCCCAAATCCACCGTGCTAACTATATCTAAAGCGCCTTCATTGGTCTTTCCTTCCGCGTGGCCCAGATGCTCGGCCTGCACCAAGATCCCACCCATTTCAAATCCTTCGATCCGATCAGTGCCGAAGTCAGGAGACGAATATGGTGGCATGTCGTCCACCTGGATGTCTCAATCGCTGTCGCTTCTGGATTACCACCAGTCATTGATCTTCATTGCTGGGACGTCCAAAAGCCCACGGAATTGAAAGATGAATATATCGGGACTGCTGAAGGAGTAGAGTACGACAAGACTGTGACTAATAGGATTCGCTTTCCTGACAGAGCAGACGATCCCGAAGATCTCAATGGCACCTCTATGGTTTCTACAGGCGGCATTCTTGCCGGTGGGAAGCTATCCAGCACCTGTAAGTTCCGCCGTGTTACAGCATTGACATTCAGAGCTCATGTGCTACAGACGTCATGCGAAAGGCCCTCTCCAAGCTTTGTAGCAGGTCTTCCCCCTCTGTCGAGGACCAGTCAGAGATGAGAGCCTGGTTCCGGAACATGACTACTGATCTTGCATCAAGAATCGAGCGAATTCCTCGCGGCGCCTCTACCAGACGAGGGGGCACTATTCGTCAGCCTGGAGATACGGCCGAATACAGGTTTCGCCTCAATAAGTGGGCGAGGCTACTGTTGTCAGGCTTTATTGACCGTAATTGGAGTATGTCATACATCCCCATGAAGATTCAGCACTGACGAGTCTGACCCACACAGCAGTCATTTGCCATCCGATGCTCAAGCTGTCTGCTCAGCAACTCTGGCCGAACATCTACACCCAGTCAGTGTCCTACAAGTGGCATGTGAACCTGCCTTGCTGACACTAAACAGGGGTCTCAGTCATTGCATTATGCTCCTTAAAAAGGCTGCCCAATTGGCCTGTATTACAGAGTTTCAGCACTTCCAGTGGAGCTGGCCTGGGCAAGTTCTGTCCCTGCTGCTGACAGGAGGTTGCCTTAGCTAACTGCTTCATAGCATTCATCAGCCACTGCACCCCATGATGATCGTGCTCCAAGACGTCATCGATCGCCCCTTCTCGGACTTGGCCGAGGTTGGACGCCTTGCTATCGACATCGTCTTCGCTCTGCTAGGACCGTCTGAGAATGTGGTGGGCAGTGAGGAGGAAGATGGAAGCATGCGTCGTCCTCTTACTGACGGGGGTCCAGAGACGTGGGAATACCTCGGTCGTCTGCGATCAACGGCCTGGCTGAAAGCAGGGCTTGACCCCAGCATATTCTGGACACGAGAACAAGCCACAGCCTTCTGCCTGGCCGAATCCGACGTGGACACTGATGCGGCGCCTGTTCCTGCAGGTACCGATTTCTCTGAGAGCCTAGTGGACCCGTCCATCTTCCCGACGGATACGATGATAGCTGGACAGGATTTTGCGACAGCCAATCAGGACTTTGACCCCATGGAGACGTACTCGGGGAGATGGATCGATGGCCTAAATGACTTCAATTTTGATGCCATTGGGATTGGATTACAATGACGAATGCCTTCCTTGCCACTTCCAGTGTTTACGAGAAACGTTGAGAAGTGGATGTAAGGCCTTCTGCACAACGGAGGCTAGGATGCCCGATTCTTCTTGTCATTGGATAGGTACCTGTAGCATTTAGTCTTTGTGCGCCCCTGCATGCATTACGCGGCCGAGCTTCCCTATTTTTGGATCCTTCGGCCGGACCGAGATCTTGACTTGGAATTCAGCTCTACCTACCTAAGTTGATAGAAGAGGCATCAACAGAACCAACTTTCCCAGAATTGCTCTAGACATAGCATTTACACTGTTTTTCTTCATGGACGATGGGAGTTTCTGGTTTCTTTCATTAAGACATATCGATTGAGAGATTCGTACCTTGTTGAATAGAACAGAAGACAGACTGTACGATCATTATGGAAGCTCGCCAGAAGACATTATTCTACATAATCGAGATCATAGATCCAATGCAAGATCTTGCAGAGAGATCATCGCGAGTGTAGCGAACAACTACTAGTCAGTAACTCTCCGAAAGTGTGGCGTCGTAAGCCTCTGTGAGGCTCGTGGAACTTTCCACGAGTTTCAGACCCCGGCCAAAAACGTGCGCATCCAACTTTGTGAGTTAGTTCAAACACTGGGTGAGCACTTATGCAATCATGTAAATCATCAAGCTCAGTGCGATGTAACGTCCACAAAGAGTAAACCGCACGGAATAGCCTCCGTCCCTACACGGAAACAGATAGCGCTAGAGTACCTGTGTAGTGATTTTGCAATAGCTTCGTTAAGATAGACGGAATTTCCCTATCTTCGTATCAGAGATAGAATGCGAAGTTCAAAAATCCTTATCGCACTCTCACTTAGTCCTCTCAGCTTCCATCTCGTACTTTGGTTGCCTTCGGCTGTATGGAGATCGTCCTGCAAACAGTTGCATTGGTAATAAGCAAGTCTCCTAAGGTCGCTCAACAGATTTTGGCAACTTGCCTGATACCAAGTCTATGTAGTGTAGAGGTTCTGCAGAAACATGTGGTTAGCAGACTCATTGGTCTCATCGGTCTTGTCCGTCCGCTGGTCTCCTGGTTAATCTGGCGGTGTAAGTGATGAGACTTGGGATCTTCTGCCTGTGCATTCGCCTACCTGGACAGCTGAACATGCATCGGCTACTGAAAGGTGGGATTGTCATGACGTTGAAGTTGATGGATGTTCTCGGAGATGTGCGAACGCATGCAATCGGCTCGTCACATGAAGCTGCTACCTGGTAGAGGCGGACATCCTGGGCAGCATCTGTACGACACAAAAATCCGGGCTTACGCGGTCTCTAAGCCTACAGTACAATGCGGAGCCCCCGGTTGGAGACCTGCTCCACTGCCGCTGATGGTAATTGGGCAACGTTGGGGCGCAGCCATTGGCTACATGGAACTGATTTAGTAAATACGGACGTAAGGGTTGACAATTGTCTCGCCATACAGGCTGAAGGCTGAAGGCTGAGAGGGAACTATGCCCGTAGATGCATGTAATAATCAGGAAATCTACCGAATCCGGGGACAAAACAATTGACAAACAATTGGCGATAATCGGACCCTGGTTTCAAACCCCATACAACTCCATGCATTACGTACCGGCTGTGAGCAAGGTATCGGTACTTGCCAGGCAAACACTTCACGTGGCACTTTGTCTCGCCTCATGCAATGTGCCACCGCCGTCCTGAATGGGCACGCTGTATTGGGATCCGAAACAACGCGCTGCCTATCTGGCAGTGACTACATTTTTATCCATTCTTACCCTCATCTCCCCTGTCCTTAACCTCGCAGCACTAACCGCGGAGCGAGCAATGCGCTCCACATTTGCTTCACGGATTCGAAACAAATCCATTAGCGCCGTTCCGCCTCCCCAGTCCTCCTCGGATTATTCTCAAGATCTCGCCAGAATTGCCCGCCGAATTCTCTACCGATCCCCGTTACCCTCGAAAGCGGGTTACGCCATTTACCTACTGAACGCCGCCGCCTTTCCAGATACAAATGACGTAGACTACGATGCTCTGTTGCCATACGTACTGGCTCGTCTACCAGGGGAAGATGAACTCATAAGTGGTACTGAATATGAGGTCGTCTTCTTTGCAGGAGGAGGAGAGGGTTCAGCGACTAGGAAGTCTGGGAGACCGTCATGGGCGTGGTTTATTCAGGCTTACAACGTCCTGTCACGGGCAATGAGGAAGAGGATACAGAGGCTCTACATTGTTCATGAGAAGAGTTGGGTCAGGGTGTTGGTTGAGATGTTCTCAACCGTTGTTAGCCCGAAGTTCAGGAAGAAGGTTGTTCATGGTACGAGTGATCCCCTTGGTTCATGGAAATAAGGATGCTAAATACTTTATAGTTTCTACGCTTAGCGCTCTGGCGCTGCACTTGCCAGTTGAGGAACTACTCATCCCACCTTCGGCTTACTTGTACGACCGTCGTCTCTCTCCTGATATCCATGTTCCGTACGTCACAGGTCGCAGAGCCTTCTCTGCACGGCATCCTCTTCCGAAATCAATGGACGGTCGAACGAGGCTACCCCGCGTACTGCGCGAGACGACGAGCTTTGTGCTGCTCTCGGGTAATATAAAGCAAGAAGGCATCTTCAGAATTCCGCCTCACGCCAAACTCAACGAAGTCCTCCGGGAAGCTTACGATCGAAGTCAACGCTTTATCGTCTGGAAGGAAGCTGGTGAGACGCTCCCCGTCCCACAAGCTCATTCTGGAGAAGGCGTGGAAGAAGCCGTCGCCGAAGTTGACCAAATCGACGCCTACGGAGTTGCAATTGCAACCGGCCTTATCAAATCCTGGTACCGAGAGCTTCGACAGCCAATATTTCCACAAACCAGTTACCCAGAAATTCGTCGAATGTTTGGCGACCGGGAATTAGAAGTCGAGCTTTCTGATCTGGTCGTGGTCACTTCACCAACCGCCGAGGTCTCACCACTACCTGTAATATCTCGGGTCATTTTAACACGCCATCTTTTACCACTTCTTGCTCAGATAGAAGTTCATAAGGACGACAATCAGATGACTGCTCTTAATTTGGCAATCTGCTTCGCTCCAACACTCTTGTGTGGGCCAGACCAATTAGAGGACATGAAGATCTCCTCCCTCGTAAGCCGATATCTCGAGGCGGCAATCCAGTCCTGGGAGGGTGAGTTGGGGGGTGCCTGCAGGATCGAGCAAGCCGCCTTTCGGAAAGACCTGAGAGAACCTGAAAACGTGCATGAATACGAAGATCCTTTAGACCTACAGCACTCTGAGTCAGGAGACCAAATTAAAGAGGATGAAAGCCAAACCAATGGAATCATCCTTCTAGACAATGAGATCGGAGATGCCCCTCCCTTGCCCCCCCGCCGCGCATTTACCGAGCAGCAGTCCGGGACAATGGGCCAGCCCCCAGACTTGGCTATCAAGCGGAGACCTGCTCCGGCAGTGGAGATACCTCCTAGATATTCCACCATCATACAGGATGGACAGGCTCTGGTCGACTGTTCCCCGACCAGCTATGCTAGAACTACTGATGGATTCGCTCCGCGGCCACCCTGCAGCGGTGCCAATCCTTTTGCAGATATGACGGATAGCGCTCTGCTAGAAAAGGACATCGGCAAATCGCATGCAGAACCTACCTATACTATACCTAAACGAAAAGCCGTTCCTACCGAAACCTCCATTACCACCTCCTCCACCGGTGAAATCCGGACCCGCTCCCGCACAAACACCATCTCGCGCAAACCACTCATCCCCTCCAAATCCCCCTCTCTCCAGACCTCCCCAGACGAACCGCAAACCGCTCCTCCGACGATAACCACTAACTCCACCAACAGCATTCCTCCTCCTCCTTCATCCATCACAACCACTCCTCCAACCTCTCTACTCGCCTCATTCCCCAAGCCCACTTGGTCCGCCTCCTCCACTCGCACCGCCTCCCTCCCAACCACCTACCCCACACCCGCACCGGCACCTCTTACCACCCTCCCAATCCGCAAACCCTCACCTCGTCTCAGCAGCGGCGGCGGCGGCGGCGGCAACTGGCCCGAGTCTCCGGCCTCTGCGTCTTCGACCTCGAGCATGGCGCCCCCTCCGATCCCTAAGCCGCGAACGCCAAGTCCAGGCATCTTGCAGCGGATGCCGTCGTTTGAGCCGCCGCAGAAGGCGTCGACGGAGCCTGGGTTGGGACTTGGGGTAGGAGTAGGGTTGGGAACGGGTTTGGGCGCGAGTGTGAAGGGGAGGGGTGCGGGATTGAATGCAGGGGACAGGGGAGCGACGCCGAGGAGGCTGGATATGCGAAAGGGGAGTGTGGATGATTTGAGGAGGATTTATGAGGAGCGAGTGGGGACGGTGCAGGGGTTGGTGAGGGTGGGGAGTGGGAAGGAGAAGGGAGGATGATGGGAATACAAAGTACATTGGGTGCGATGGAGGATTAGGCAGAGAGAGAGAGAGAGAGAGAGAGAGAGAGAGAGAGAGAGAGAGAGAGAGAGAGAGATGTGAGGATGGTGGGGCTGGAAGTTGGAGATGCAGAAATTTGAGATACCCTTGCATTCGGCGCGGATGGCTTTATAAACGTGGGTTGGCCCGAGTCATGAGAGCGACGTGAGGTTAATCATTGTAGAGACTTAATAATGGTTACTCTTCTGTTCATTCAACACATTCTTTCGCAACATGAACAATATGTGACGGCCGATAGAGAGGCCCACTTTTCGAAAATGGATGACAAACTACATTACACTTTGACACGACGAGTGTCCCGCACCCTTGAGCTTTATCTCTTTACCTACCAGCTCTGCCTCATTCATTGATCTTTTTCAGTACGCTTGCACATTCCCTGGCGTATATCTCATCGCTGCCTTGGACATGCCCGGAGGTGGATCTCCTCGAGGGGGTCCACCACGCGGTGGAGGGGCTCCACGAGGTGGTGGCGGGGGATAGACAGGTTGAGAGGGAGGTCCTGGAGGATATGGATTTCCCCGTGGGACGTAATTATTCGGGCTGCCGTACGAGCAATGTTCAGGCATGTAGCCGGTGTCTTCGTAGTAATCCTCGTATTCTGGAGATGGACTCCGGTCATCGTAATAATCATCATCGTAGTCATCATAGTCATCGCCATCATCGTCGGGTTCGAGCTCGTCGTAATACTCCGGGGGATAATCCGATTCTCTGAAACCCCTGTTTTGATAGCGAGGGTCTGGATAATAGTCCTCTTCTGGCAGGGGCTCGGGCTCAGGATCATAAGGGACTACATCACCTTGCTCATGAGGCCCTGACGGTGGGAAGTCGTAATGACCCTCCGTGATTGGCTCGCAATCTTGCCAAGGCCTGTCATAGGTTTCTTTGTCGTCTCTTGGCTCCCTTGTGAGTACGCCACAGGCCACCGCATAAGGCTCAATGTCGATCTTGCGGTCCTCGTAATCATATTGAGCATTTTTGTATGTGCGTTTGCCCCACCGAATATACTGATTAGTCGCAACGATGACGACGTCGTTCGTTGGCTTTTTGCCATCCTTCCACCGTTTTATCTCGCCGGTTTTGGTGCGGATGATCGGAAACTGATATAGAAATGCGTAATTATCACCATTAATTCCTCTACATCCAGGTGGTACATCGGGATTCTTCTCATAGCGATGGCTCCTCGGCTTCGAACCAGTATTCTCGAGAGGAAGGGGAAAAGTCACTATAGAAAAGGTAAGCATCACCACATATAAGTCTAGCCGAGCCATCAATATACATGAAGTGCCTAGACTACTACTTGCTCTAGATTTGAAAGGCCTGTCCTTCACTATTGCGTTAATGGCATCGGTGAATGCGGGCACATATTGTCTCGATCCAAAGGTATAGTCTATCCTCAATCAGTAGCTGCCACGGTTGGAAACCGACTCTTCACTAACAAGGACATTGATATTGAACTGCGTCGCCAGCCCTAAAGTAACGGCCACGCTTTTCCAGATCACGCCTCTCTTTACCAGTCTTCCGAGACTTGCTAGGACTCTTGGAGCCGCCAATGACGCAGGAGTCGCTCTTTCCCTTTTTCTGACCCTTTGCTGACCCGCTCTTGTGTCCTTGTGCTCTGGAAATATTTACAGACTGCTGGAACTGGGACACCGCAAGTGCAAATGCAGTAAGTGTATCAAGAGTGGTTCGAACGTCTTGAGGCGAGGCTCGCACAAGTGATCCGTTGTTTGCATTTTGTCCTTGGGATTTGACGCCTTGTGGATTCTTTTTCTGTGGAGTCGCGTTACTGGATGCCGCGACCTGCGCGACGCAAAGCCCGAGGGCGAGTACACCAAGTTTAAGTTTCATTACCCAAACGAGAAGAAAAAATCAGAGCAGAGTGAAGAAGCAATGAATGTGAGGGAAATTCGAAAGAGACAAGAAATTGAACATTGAAGTCTAGAAGCATAAGAAAAGGAGTTAGCGAGATCATGTAGCAACATTACTGGACATCAGTTAACAAGATCTAAGACTGGATTTGCACTCTGTCTAGATGTCTAAATTCAGTGGGTCCCAGGACATCTCAGAAAGGGCTAGATTGATGCCATGCAAGCCAATTGCCTGAGCCTTTTGTTGAGGACAACAGATTTTGTGTTGTTCTAGGTTGTACATGATAACTTAACGAGGTTGAAGAAGCAGTAATCGGCAGCGCAACCCAGTAGGACGAGAGTCGTGTATTGGCTATAGCGCCGGAACATCTCTTCACCATAACTATGAGCTCCAAGCTGGTCCCGTTAGTTTGTTGCTCTTGTTGCTGGATTGCGTAGTTGTTGGATTGGCCATCTACAACGATTCGAAATGAACGAGAATGTTGGTACGTGAGTTGGATGACACAGGCACGAAAGAAAGGCTGACCGGAATGCCGACTGCGATGATTCCAGCAAGCCCTTTGTCATCATAATGAAAGAAGCAGCTGTTGAAGCATGACACCCCTGGGAAAAGGACGATGAGTGAAGAAATACTCCGTCCAGGGCAACATCGCGGTGATCGCTATCGGAGTTCCGGGATGAGCCGCTATGATCAAGCCACGGTGCCGCACTAGATGACGTACAGCAGTGCGTATGCACAAAATTCAGCCTCAACTATGCCCTCATTCGCCCGTTCTCCCTTTTTTCCGCTATGCCTCCGAGAAGAGAATAAGCTCAAGAACTTTAACGTCCAGCATCACTTCTGTTCAGGCGGTAAAATTTCTTTACAGAGCTCTGAGAGAGGATGCGGCATTCCACCACACTTCAGGCAGGGGTTGCTCTTTCATATCAGTACCACTTTGATGAATCTTACCCGCAAGCACTCTGATTAGCATGTTTATCTCACAGGACGCGGAGAGATTTCCAAGTGATTGCTATTCTGTACATCGAGATATCCAATATCTTTGGCTTTGCACATCATCGTCTACCATTGGTTTTCATTTTCTTCTTGACGTAATTCCGTTCTGTCGTGGCCACTCGTCGGCGTAACTGACCCTCCTTGGAGGACTTGTACAACCCCGGGCTTTCATACCAGAATCACGTTTGGGAAACGAGACACAAGCCAGCCTCCCCAATCTAGCAGCTAGGTAACACATTCTAGGTCTTGATCTCCACCTGTAGAATAAGTGAGATGATCGGGAACCGGAGGCCACTATCGTTCCGTCATCGCTTATCGCTCAGATTGCTTATCTGCCGTGTTATACTGAAACCAGTGTACGGGATACCGATCATCCCAATACCAACCGTCATTCTACCGGGATACAAGAGCAGGAGACCTTCGTCATGACTCTCTTCCTCTTTCCCAGCTGGACTGCTCTCTGGATTTTCGATACTGCTATTGTCCAACGAACCCACTCATCAGTCGCCCACTATGAAGTACGTCCCAAGTAGCAAGACGGTCCAAAAACGATGTACAAGCATTAGAGCATGGGAATTACCCAAGCAGGAATCTGGCTTGGCACCTGACGATGTATGGACCAATTCTGATATGGATCCTGGTAAGCGCATGACCATCAGTTAATTTTCCTGCTGCATTCAAGACTAATATGGCATGTTGCCATTAGTTCCGCCGGAGAACCAAACCTGTAAGTAAATAGCTACCTTAGCGCGGCTGGGGGGTTCCTCAACTGGTAATTGATACAATTTTATTTCGACTTTACTGTTATGACCTTGTTGACCCATATTAACGCCGCTTTGATGTGGGCCAACATGGTTAGAATAGTTTAACTGAGGTAACATGGTATTAATTACCAGTTGAGGAACCCCCCAGCCGCATGGGTACCTTCGCTTATTGAAAGACATCGGTAATGTGGACCAAACGTGGTAATATGCAACATAGGGACGCTCTGGACCTGGATGGCGTATTGGGCGACAGACACAATCAATCTCGGGACATGGGAGACGGCATCCAGTGTGATTGCTGTTGGTCTCAATTGGCGAGATGCAATCCCTATCATGGTTGTCGGCACCACTTGTGTTGCGATTCCCATGGTTCTGTAGGGATAATCACGGCCGAGACATTTCGTCTGCAAGACTGACCTCCTTACAGTAATGGAGCCATTGGCGCGCGACTCCACATTCCCTTCTCAGTTGCAATTCGCTCTTCTTTTGGGTACTACTTCGCGTAAGTCATGATATCCTCGCATATGCAACAATTCGTCTAAAGCTCCCGCAGGTACTTTTGCATCGTTTCAAGAGCAATCCTTGCCATGTTTTGGCTTGGTATCCAGAGCGCTAATGGCGCGGAAGCGGTGACCATTATGCTCGCGGCTATTTGGCCGTCCTACAATAGAATTCCGAATCAGTTACCCGCAGACACCGGCATCGACACCAAGGGAATGTGCAGCTATTTTCTTTTTTGGATTATTCAACTCCCCCTCCTCCTAATACCTCCGACTAGGCTGCGTTGGCTTTTCATAGTCAAAATTTTCGCTGCCCCTGTGACTGCAGTCGCAACGTTAGGTTGGATCGTCCATAAGGCTGGCAATAGCGGTGAGCTTTTCCATGTGCCCGAGACAGTTTCCGGAAGCGCAAGAGCGTATCTCTGGTTGAGTTCCATGTCGGCAGTAACAGGAAGCTGGGCGACTTTGGCATGCAATATACCCGATTTTTCCCGTTATGCAAAGGGAGCCGGGAAGGGTCAGTACATTCAACTACCTTTCCTGCCAATCGTCTTTACTGCATGCGGTATTCTTGGTATTGTGACAACCTCGGCGTCGATTGTGGTGTATGGTCAAGCACTGTGGAACCCTCTTGACATCATCAGTCATTGGTTGGATAATCCAGGAGGTCGAGCTGCCGCTTTCTTTGCCGCACTCAGCTGGTATATCGCTCAGGTAGGGACAAACATCACGGCAAATTCCATATCCGCGGCAAACGATTTGACTGTGTTGTTTCCCAAGTACGTCAATATTTTCCGAGGTTGCATCGTTGCTGCAGTCATCGGGGGCTGGGTCATCGTGCCATGGAAAATATTGTCATCAGCAACAACTTTCCTTGCTTTTGTAAGTATTCGCTCAATCTCGATTTGGAAATGCGAAACTTCAGCTGATAGACCTTTAGATGGGTGGTTACGCGGTCTTCCTTGGTCCCATCGCTGGTATCCTTGCATCGGACTACTGGCTTATCAAGAAGTGTAATATTGACGTTCCAGCACTATACGATCCGCGTGGTAGATATCGATATAATCGTACCGGCATCAACTGGAGGGCCCTCATCGCTTTTCTGGTTCCAGTATCCCCTTTGCTGCCTGGCCTAGCATATTCCATCAACGAACCTGGAGTCCACATAAGCACAGGGGCTCAACATCTTTACTCGTTTGATTGGCTTTTTGGTTTTGTGACTAGCATTGTATTGTACACCAGCCTCAGCCTGGCGTTCCCAGCAAAGGGCACTCTTGTTTCGAAAACAATCTTCGGGCATGAGCCTCATGAATGGCACGACGATCACGAGTACAAGGGACATGACGAAAGCACTCGGAATCAGAAAGGGCTCGGCAATGCTGAGGCAGTGGACATCTCAGGCTTTACTGAACATCCACATCCTGATGATGAAAAGAGAGGCTCTGTCTCAGGCAACGGCTTTGGTGAAAACGAAGCCGACGTCGCTTGAGAGCGGTTGGAGCACTAGAACAAAAGAAGCAATATGCGGAAAGTAGAGATGGGACTCGCTTATGCAATAACACGCTGTAGTATCACCTGTATAGTATTTAACGGAAATCATGGCACGCACCAAACACCTTTCCATAAGAGGATATCCGGTCGATCTTGCGCGTGGCCGTGATCATGACTCGAAGTATGCAATGAAAATCTCGCCTGCCTTCGTTTCTGACTCGGGATGTATCTTGTAATGCATCATCGATCGTAGAGAGAAGCAATTGTCCGCCTAACGAAAACAAGTCTCCCGAGCAGTCATATGTCGAGCGGAAACCCTGCATTGAGTACACCACACCTACTGATCCCACGTCCAGCACGCTTGATGATCTGATGCTTATCAAGTACGTTTTTCATGGATTTAATTAACGCATTGATCGACACCTTGCTGGTGTTGCTTGTCTTGGAGGAAATGTCATCTCATCCACATCTTGTAAGAAGACCGAACCGACTTCCGTTCCCCAGGATCTTGTGTATATTGGCCTAAGGTTCTTCACGCCGGCATTCTACAATTTAGAATTTGACCAGAGGCCTCTGACGGTTTCCTTGCCTTGACTTTCTCTCTTCCATCTTTTCATCTGCAAAGAGAAAAGAAAGGACATCGTGTACCAACAAAGCAAGATGCAAATCATTTTGCAGGTACGGAGTACCTTAGGTAAATCTGCGCTCTGCACGTGGCTCATGGGTTGAGGAGTGGGAGCAATTTCGGTAAACTTGCTTTTCATTCCGGATGTCCCGTGCTCACTGTTACATGAAGTAGCCACGTCAAATCCCTGCGGCGAACCGGCGGAGCTACTCCATTCGTATCCTACACCCAATTTGCCAGTCACTCAGTGCACATATGTTGAGCGGTTTGCCAGCTGTGGTAGAGCTTTGCTTTGTGGGTTTGAAGAAATTTCAGGGCAGAAACAGGCTTTTCCAACGTCGCCGGCCTCAGATCCAGAGAGTGAGAGGTAATCAGCCCCTTTTCAACCGAGTCATTCACTCCTTTCCCCGGTGACACGGTCTCACTTCATTAACCTTTTCCCTCAGCCCCCACTTTTTCACCGCTCACCCCTCTGCCCAACCACTCCTCACCGTTCTGCCTTGGTCTTAGCCATCATTACATAATCGCGCTAGGCGCCTAGCGCCATTTTCGTGTATATAACCTGAGCCAGCTGCCTCCTCCAAGTTCTTCTCTTCTTCATACTTACCTTGTCGGGGGATCCTGAGCTCAAGAATTCGGGACCCAGCCATCATCTCCTGCATTGCACAGCGCGGCGAGAGGGTGGCTTGAATCTCCTTCGGGGGCTTCACCGGCGCAATTTTTGATGGCTTTCTCATGTCTTTTCAACACTCGCTCTGCCTCGTGCAGGAGTTTGGGGAAGAGTCTTTGCATTTGTCTCCGTAATATGAAAGTAGAACTAGACACGCTGCTAATGAAGTACTGCAATCCTAGTGTATCGTACTCATTCTCATGGCTTAATGCCTTCCGCGTTGTGCCTGCTGCGACGGCAGGAAAATGTGCACACAGTAAGTGACGGTGCAACGCCCGGCCACAGTCTGGTGAAGGGTGGCGGCGAGCATCGAGATCTATCTCTGCATTTTACGAAACAGAGTCTGTACCGATTCTTATGTCCACACGAGCTACTATGATCCATATTCGCATGCATTTGCCCACAAGAGGACGATGCTCCTCCGTCTCATCCTGACGAACGCCGCCTCAATACCTTACCTCCCACGCCTACCTCCCACGCCTACCTCCCGAGCCGACCTCCCGAGCCTTTGCTGCCTTCCTCGAAACCATCGAGTCGCACACGCACACATTATTTATGATCAAGAGATGGGCTCAACAAGTCTACGAGTGGGAGAACCATGCCGCCATGCAATCTCCAACTGTGCGAGTCAAGACCCACCGCTACTACAATCCCAGTGAGGCCTACGCTCCGCTTCTCTCCAGACAGCCAGTACATAGAGATAATGCGGTCTATGTTAAGTCGATGATACAAACGTCCTGTCGCGTGACCATGGCCAAATCTGGTGCTCCACTCTGAACATCGGGACACAGTAGATCCACGAGCAGTTTCTGCCCATCCCAATGAGCCACATCATCTCACTTTTTGGGAAGCCAGGCTGGGCTTAGTATCCTACAAAATTTCAACGATCATCTATCTTCTTATCTCCACCACATCTTTGCTCGAAAATGGCGAGCGCCACATCAAACTCAACCGTGGATCAGAGTGTCAAATCCATACGAGGATGCTACAGACAAAAAAAACTCATTTGGACTGCAGCGGAGGTTCAGGTGATCCATGAAATCAACGCGGAGCTTATTCACAATATCAATGATACCGCCCAGCGAATCTTCTAAAAAGCGAATATGGCTGCTTTAGAGAGTCGCTGATTGCTTCGAGGATCCTTGAAGTCCAGGGCCACCGCCATGGATGATGGTCTTTCGTGCGTAAGGGTATGCATGTTTCCTAGATAAATTGTATCCATCATCACTTACTTCGTATACCAATCCAGGACTCGGCCCTCCAGCGACTACTCACAATGAGCCGTCACTTCAAAGAGATGTTTCGGGACTTCTCCCACGCTCTCACTGGGGCAGAAAGTTCATCGGCTCCTTCATTTACCTTTCTCTTGCAGTAACTATGAACATAAAGCTTCGTGACACTCAAAACTTGGAGAACATACGCGATTTTGCCTTGCCCGCGGCATGGGAGTATGACGAGGTAATAATCCGGGACAATGTTGAGTCCACTTAACTCGCAGGTCGTATCCTTCGTGAGCAAACATGGACTCCACACGACTCCATGGGGAAGGCAAAGGAAGAGGTCATCTCGTGGGGTGAAGAGGGGATTTTTGTACCTATCTCGGACACCATTCCATTGCGAATGAGGAAGCTACATCAGCTCGGCATGTCAAAACCGGGGCGGGGCAGTCAGCAGAGGTGGATAGGATGGATACCTTATCAGAGGCAGATCTTACAGACGAAGACCTGAGCGAGGGCACGACTTGGACCATTGAAGACTCAGATTAGGATGTTGAAGAGTACTGCATGGACCTGATTTCGCCGGGCAATGCTGAACAAATTGGATAGTCACTCTATTTGCAAAGGCAAGTGCAGCACTTCAAATTTCATTCCCTTCTGAGGTTCGGTGGTTCACGAGAATCATCATATCTATATCTTCATTTGCCACCGATACAGCTATCCACTGAGAGATAGGTAGTCTTGAGTGGCATAGACCATTCTCCATTGTCTTTCTACACAGAACCTGACCGGGACTGGGCCGTTTTCACTACGTCCATCTCGTACTGTATCGAACACCAATCATTGTTTCACTCTCGGCTTTCGCGTACATTCTCCTACCGGCTATGTGCATTCTTGTTTCTTTACATCTAATTGTAACTCGATCTACTTTGTTCAACCATTTCAGTGGAATCTCCAGAAAGAGAAAGTATTTATCGTAGCAAAACAGTGGTGTCCTTGTCAGCAAGTCCTTGCCTTGCTCCTCCTCACTCGCTCCCGCCTTCTCCTCTACGACACTCCACACGTATTAGACCAGCGCTGGCGCTATCATATCCGGATCTCCTGGATCCGAGCTTTGCGCTTCTGGCGGGTGGCTTTGTACAAGTCCTGGGCGAGGGAGTGGAGATGCCGACGTATGGAGAGGCGGCGCGAATGAGGTAAAGCCTAATGAATGAGGAGGCAGGTGGAGGAGTGGAGAGAGGAGGGCAGCGGATGATAATGATGACGAGGACAAGAGTGATGCTACTGCTGAAGATGTGGAAATTCCCAATGATCCCTTGAAGAAAGGGGAGAAAGAAGTGGCGAGGAAGACAAGAGGGTATGGTAGGACTCTTGACCATGTCTTCTGCAAATAGTTGGAGTGCGGCTGCCATCCGCAGAAAGTAGGGTGAATGAAGAACAATGCTATGTTGACGTTCAGCCGTAATATCTAAAATTGAGACCCATTCACAATCTCACTCGTCTCAGTCTATTACAACGGGGTTTTCTATGTACAGATTAAGAAAGTGGGATCCCGTACAACCGTGACACCAACCAGAAGTCAAGCCCACCGAAACCATTACAATGAAAAAAGTGTGCAGAAGCACAACAGAGGAGGGAGTAAGGGAGACTACCTCCATCGTTCCCCAATAATATTCCATGGTGCGCCGAAATGATCATGTCAGGAGGACTGACTATGATGATTATGCACCCATTGCAATGCATCTCGAACCCAATATCCCGTGCTCGCTGGCTGAATGCACATAAATCTGAAACATGACACAAATACGCACGACAGATGCAGACTGCATGACCGCAGCGATTTTGTGGAGCTTAAAGCAGCTCGCACTATCGAGCCAACACCTTAAAAATTCGATGCAGCGTTCGTCGGTCCTGGTTGGTGGTATTGCTCCAGGTTGCCTTGAAATGGCCGGCTGCCGTAGCTTCCGCCAATTCCGACATTGCTTCCCCTCTTCTCCCGTCCCATAGAGTCGCGAGACATCATGTCGTCGTCATCGTCTAATGCTGGGTGGTACTTCTTGCGGCCCCAGATACGCCATGCAAGGAGAGCAAGACCACCAAGCAAGATGGCACCTCCGACACCGCCAACAACACCTCCGATGATGGACTTGGAGCTGGATGAAAGACCAGAGCCGCTGCCGCTGCTGCCACCGTTATTGAGTGAAGGTGCGATAGTTGATGTGGCGAAACCTGTTGTTGATGCAACCAGAGCGTCAGAGGTGAGAGTAGAACTTAGAACTTGACCGTTAGATGTAAAGACTGAGGTAATAGTTGATTGCGAGTGAACCGAGGTTACGAGAGCTGAGGTGACTGCCAATGAAGACGAGAGGGTATGCGGATTGATCGTGGTGGAACCTAGATTGACGTCGCTGACACTAGATGATGAGTGTGATGATGCACTGGAGCTCACTGGTGCTGACGACGATGCTGATTGACTAGATACCACGCTGCTACCGGTTACTGATGGGATACTTGAAGATTGGGGCGAGGAGCTGCTGGGAGCGGAAGAGGGTGCGGATGAGGGTGCGGCAGACGTTGACGGCGTCGGTGCAGCCGAGGTCGACGGAGTGGTAGGTGCTGGTGCTGCAGATGTAGTGGGTGCAGCAGATGTCGTTGGCGGTGTACTTGTGGTAGGTGGATTCGACGTAGTAGCGGGGGCAGATGTTGCTGAAGGAGAATCAACGACTGAACTTGCTGAATTTGGCGAACTCGCAGGCGACTGTATGACAGATGTTGCAGAAGGAGACTGAGATTGCGTACTTGGATCCGAGCTCGAAGAGTCGGATGGCGATGATGCTGATGCTGACGCTGATGCCGACGAAGCCGTTGGCGTAGGGTCGGTGTTAGCAGCCGAACTGGCTGGAGTTGCAGCTGCGTTATTGACTGATGCCGACGCACTACCCGAGTTTTGTCGTGGCAACACGAGGGCGTCGTTCTTGGGGAGAAGGTCCATCGCGGAGGCTGTCAAGGAAAGATTGGCGGCTAGGAGTAAGAATACAGCTGCCCGTTTTTGGGACAGCATCGTGATGGTGGCGCTGGGCCTTCTAGAAAGACTGATCTGATGGCCTCGATAAACAAAGGTGAGGTGTGAAGGGTCGTAGAGTCGCTGGCCAGGAGAGTCGCTCCTTTAATTCAATGCGCAGGGAGGACGGGCTTAGGGTGGCCCTAGTGGGAATAGTTCCCGTGACAGGGTGTCAATTAAGGCAGACAGCGGAATAAGCGTAGAAACGAATGAGTTGTTGTCGTACAGCCAGATGGGCAAGAAAAACGCTGATAGAAGAGCAACGAGAGTGGTATATCAGATCTGTAACTGGATGAGAGGAAGTCGCAGCGAAGGGTGGAAATCGGTGGAAGCAGAGACTTCCTTCAGTCACCACATAAGCTGACGGATTTTTGGCGGGTTCCAGTGCTCCACTCGACGCACGGCGCAATACGACCTGACCACCGAACCTTCCCAAAATAGCCGCCAAACAGGTCGAAACGAGCAAGGTTCCAGCCTGAGTCCAGCTTGGGCCCAAGACGCTCCAGGACACTCCAGGACACTTCAATCTGATGCCAATACGAGCCGGTCTGCTGGGCTGCTCCGTGCTACCGTAGCAGAGGGCGCACATCCATCCCAATCCTGCTCTTTTGATGCTGCCTTTGCGTCACCCAGCTCCACCCAACCCTCTCTTTTCGTCTAGTCCCGTCCCATCCGGCGAGCGAGGGACGAGAATCGTTGCGTGCCGTTGCGTGCCTTTGCAGCCATCACGGGACGAGACCTCGCTGCGGGCCTCCACCAGTCACAGTCTAGCGTTTTCGCACCACCTCCCCTTGACACTGCACGTTGGGGGAGGGCATCCATAGAAAACCATGGCAACCCTCGCCTCGTCGATCTATACATTGGCGGCGAGCGTCCCTTTGACGCCGAGAGAGGCGTTGAGTGGAGTTTTTGGTTCCATCTCGTTGGCGGCATGGATCTTTCTACTTGTACGTACCGCCCGCATTCCAGACGCTGCTGCAGGGAAAATAAACCAAACGTAATAACAAAGCCTAATGCTGTCTCACAGGTGCCCCAGCTCATTGAAAACTATCAACAACAGTCTGCGTCGGGCGTCTCGCTCCTGTTTCTCTTCGTCTGGTTCCTTGGAGATGTCGCAAACTTGCTCGGTGCAATCTGGGCTCGGCTCGTGCCGACCATCATCGCCATTGCCATCTACTTTTGTTTTGCCGATGCAATAATTATCGTCCAGTGTCTGTATTACAATCTGCGCAATGCGAGACGCGACAACCAAGATGCTCAAAGAAAGCCGTTCAGCGATGGCGTCAATGGTAATGCGGTTGTCAATGGCGATGCCAATGGAGACGCTCTTGGGGAGGATGCGCCTTTGCTTGGGCGACAGAGGAGCGAGTCGAGTGTAGCTCTGCCTGGGAGCAGGCGGAGGAGCAGTCTGGCCTCGAGGCGTCGAAGGTCGACACTTTCACGACGAGATTCACTGGAGCGGGTAATGGGAGCAAACAAAGGAGGCGCAGCCTGGATCAAAAACACCGTCAGTATTCTCTTGGTCTGCGCAGCCGGTGCAGCCGGGTGGGCAATTGCCTGGAGAGCAGGTGTCTGGAGACCTACACCACTTGAGGGCGGAGGCGAGACAGCAGAGACAGACACGCCGCTCGGAGCTGAGATCCTCGGATATGTAAGCGCAATTCTCTACCTCGGCGCAAGGATTCCACAAATCATCAAGAATCAACGGGAAAAATCGTGTGAGGGTCTCTCGTTGCTTTTCTTCATGCTTTCGTTGCTAGGCAATGGAACCTATGGTGCAGGGGTAGGTTTGAGATGGACCTTGACGCTTCTTAAGCTTTGACTAACCCAAGCAGATCTTATGCCATTCAACAGAGAGGGACTACGTCCTCACCAATCTGCCATGGCTCATTGGCTCACTCGGCACGATGGTTGAGGATGTGATAATCTTTATCCAATTTAGAATCTTTGGAGACAAGAACTCCTCCGAAGTGGCAGTCTGTTGAAGATGCGAAAACGTTTTGTGTTCATAGAGCGATAACTGTTCAGATACCCAGCAATGCTACATCTTCGATTACGACGTTGCCTTCCTCCTTGGACTTATATTCTTGTCTTAGATACTGATCTCGGCTTCGGCTTCCAAGGACCGTACTTCCTGTCTATCACACGGATGTCTTCTCCACGAAGGCCATACCTGGTCACCTCCAACATGCTGTTTCCTAGAATGGAATAACGGATTCCTGGGAATCCAAAATTCTCAGAGTGCTCAAAATACTGCCGATAAGTTAACTTGTCTGGAAAAACGCGATGGACAAACATGACACTCTCGAGTAGACAGCCAACTTTTTGTTGTTGAAGCAGGTCAAAATTCTCGCATGCCTGAGCGACTGTCGATCCAGGACGTAAGATAGCCATTGGTGTGCGGCTTAACAGTCCTGACGGTCTTGAACTGCTCGAGTCTCCCACAACGCAAGACACAAACAGAAGAAGAGTCTTGAGATTGGGGAGTGCGTCCAGTATGTCTGTGAGCCAGTCATCTGCATGAGCCTGTGTTGTAATGAAAATGCCTAGAGTGTCAAGATTAGGGCATGCAGTCGCAAATTCGGTCCATTTCCATCCGGATACAGTGTCTGGGAGAAGGTACACGTCCCACATGAAGCAACGCAGATTTGAGGACCCGATTAGAGGCAGACCCGCAGATTCTGAGCTTAACTCCGCTCGAACGTCGTTCATGCGAAAATCCTTCAAAAGAGGAAAGTTTATAAGACAGAGATTCCAAAGCTCATCAAAACTGTCCGATGCTGTTGTTATCAAGTTCAACCGTTTCAGGTTTGGAGCTTCACTGAGGAACAGAGCTAGATTCCTTGGATAGCCCAATGATAAAGTTGTAAGCGAGCTCCAGTCTAGAAGCTTCTCGGACTCATCATGAGGGAGCCAAAGATCAGGGCAATAAGGCACCCAAACCTCAAAGGTTTCCAATCTACGCGAGTGTTCACAAGTCAGGCATTGTGAGCTGTCAGAAGTGTCTGAACACATTATCTGTAGGCTGTCAGGATGAGTGCCAGCATGCTCCCATGACGTTCGCGGTTGTCCAAAAGAGAAATGCTTTAGATTTGGAAACATCTCAATCGCGCCTCTGAAAATCCCAAACTCCACTTTATCTTCTTGATGACCCGAGAAGAGAGTCACGAAAAGCGCAGTGACGTTGGCGAGGGGTCCATGATATACTTTGCAGGACGAGTCAGTTACCAATCTTTGAAAAGAAGACGACAAAAAACATGACAAAAGCTTGATAAAGTACTGATTGGTCCAGCTCGAAAGCTTCTATTTACGTGACTCATGTCGGGAAGACAGGGAATAATGTGACATACTCATGTTTGGGACAAACCCTTCGCACGAATCTTACCCATCGCACCCATCTACGTCGAAGCAAAGGTTCACGCGTGCGCTAGGATATCTCTCAAAGAAAGTTCTCAGAGCTGAACTGCTAATTCCGCTTCTGTTTGAGTAGGTGATTTCCCGAATATTCTTCAAGCCTGGCGTGATATGAGGCATAACGAGGTCCAAGTCACCTTCTACCCCGACTCTGGGAAATTTTAAGTGCCAGATGTAGGGCAAGACATGGGACTGATCTGGCTGTTTGCACCCAGCCAAACGCTCCAGCATCGTCAGTTGCGTGTTCGGGTTTGACCTGGTTACATGGTCGCGTGTTAGATCAACGGTGCGATAAAGCAGCGGCTCTGTGATCATATTCCATGCTCTGGAAACCCTGGCAGGAGAGAGCAGGTTGTGAGGCTTTCCATCGAATAGCTACGACAAATGCTACAATTAATCACAAATTTAAATCGGTCGGAAGCTTAGGGAGACACCTACAGCTTCCAAGATCAATAGAAGAATATCGCTAGGAATGTCCATTCGGACAGAAGCAGATTGGTAGCGTGTCACACTTGCAAAGAAATCCCAAGGGATGGCGACTCCGAAGGCGACTCAGCATGCTACGGGATGTAACAAGACCAGTGGTCTTCACTCATTGTACAGACGCAGACATTTAAACGGAAGGAATATCAGGCAGCAGCAGATGTCTCATGCAACGACTTACTGTATCCGATGTCTTCGTTGGGCATTAGCGTATTCTGATAGAAAAGAAGTTTGTAACTGGACGTTGAAGAATAGCACCAGAACCCAAGCGCTCCTTCTGATACTGATTTGCTACAAATCCTGACGAATCTCTTCATTAGACTTCAGTTCATCCACTGAAAGATGTGAAAGATCCGGACCGTCGAAAATTGCTATTCATCAACGATTGGCCGTGCCCAAAGCTTTGTAAGGCCGGACGTAGCCTGATATATTTAAGGTTGGGCTGCGCCGCAAAAAGCAACTGGAAACCGTAGATCGTGTAGATTAATTGCGGAGCATTGCCTTTCTATCCTCGTTGGATGTCATACTGAGCTCTCATGTGGATTCTTAACGTCTTGCCGGTGCTCTCTCTCGAAGTTTGGGGAGTAGCACGAGTAATAGTTGATTGGTGTGATTGGGCAAGCACGACAAGGCCAAAACAGTACCTATCAGCCACCACCGCCAGACCCTGAAAAACTCCCCCACGCTTTCTTTGGCGGAGCCACTGGATCCAACAGGACACTCTCGACAGACCTTTGAGACGCCAAAATCACCTATACAACTTCCACCGAGGCCATTGGCTTCAGAATTATCGCCGAAGATGGCACCCTCTGCTACTGTCACAGCTACTGAGGCCACAACAAGAACTCAATTGCGCGGTGCGAGTCCACCAAAGCCAGAATTGAGGACTGAGTCTCTGTTCCAAAAAAACAACGACGAAGACCGATTCCTGTGGACATATACAGAGGAACCGCATCGGACAAGAAGACAAGCGATAATCAAAGCCCACCCAGAAGTGACCAAGCTCTGCGGGCCAGAGCCCCTAACTAAATACCTCGTCCTCCTCGTCGTCCTCCTACAAACTACCTGCGCCTACGTCCTACGCAACACCCCCGTCCTCTCCCTTCCTTTCCTCCTCACCGCGTACCTCATCGGCGCCACCGCGAACCAGAACCTCTTCCTCGCCATCCACGAAATCAGCCACAACCTCGCCTTCCGCTCGCCGCCGCTCAACCGACTCCTCGCCGTCTTCGCCAACCTCCCTATCGGCATCCCGTATTCCGCCTCCTTCCGCCCCTACCACCTGACGCACCACAAGAGCCTCGGCGTCGACGGGCTGGACACCGACCTGCCCACCGCGCTCGAGGCCGTCTTCCTCGACAGCGTGGCGGGGAAGGCGTTCTTCTGCACCTTCCAGATCCTGTTCTATGCGCTGCGTCCGATGTTCGTGTACAAGCTGCCCCTGACGCGGATCCAGCTGTTCAACGTGGTCGCGCAGGTGGCGTTTGATGTCGCGCTGCTGCGGTTCGCCGGGGGAAGGGGGCTTGGGTATCTGATTTTGAGCTCGTTTTTGGCGGGCTCGTTGCACCCGTGTGCGGGTCACTTCATTGCGGAGCACTATGTGTTTGCGAAGACGCAGACGCTGGCTGGGCGGAGTGGGCGTGGGGTGAAGAGCGAGGAGGCGAAGAATGTGCCGTTGCCGGAGACCTACTCGTATTATGGTCCGTTGAATGTCTTGACATATAATGTGGGCTTGCATAACGAGCATCATGACTTTCCGGCGGTACCTTGGACGAGGCTACCGGCGTTGCATAAGATTGCGAGGGACTTTTACGACGAACTCCCGTGTCATAAGAGTTGGGTGCTCGTGATGTGGCAGTTCATTTTAGATCCGGAGGTTGGCTTGTGGTGTCGGGTCAAGAGAAAGGAAGGCGGGAGGAAGGTTGGTGCCGGTGCACGCGCTGGTACAAACAATGAAGGATGGAAAGAAGAGGAATTGGGAGCAGGAGAAAAAGAAGGCAAACATATCCCAGGTGTCAAATAGTGGATTGAGACACCAAAATCATTGTTAGATACCTATAGAATGGAGTCTGAAAGCCCATAGGCTGGCTATGGTTGCTATTGCATATTGGTATAGACGTCACACAGATCATTTCATTTCGTAAAATCGTTCAGATTCTTAGTAATCCTCTCCCCGACTAATGACCTCTTTTACAGTAGGTCGTAGGAGAATGGTCTGCTAGAGTTAGTCGTCGTCGATCAATGAAGCAGGCAGGACAGTGGACTCACATGTTCGTATTGGGCGGTGTAAGAGCCCTTGGTATCGCAAAGCGGCGGGTATGCCTCCACGAGCCCGCTTTGAACAAGATGATTCAACTACATGTGGTTAGAGTTTGATGTGCGGATTCCAGGAATATTGACTGACCCCGAGAAGATACTTTTCCTGCCCCAGTCTATCCAGGTAGCGCCTGCAAAATGGAAGTGTTCCGAAGTTCTTCGTAATGGTAGTCAGCAATTTCTTCGCAGAATCGACTCTGAGCGCCACTTTCGGTGCGTCAATGATTTTTGCGTAATGGGAGCATTCCATCTAAATATGTGTTAGTAAGTGTTCATGCGCGGATCACAGCAAATGAGCACTCACATCATCCCTAACATAGCCCTTCCCCGTACTTCCAAAAGTCTCAATGGCAAAAGTCTCGCCTTCCTCCATTTTGCTCTGATCCCCTCCCTTCACAATCGGGACACTCTTACCACCATGAATCTGCCACTGGCCGATATTGTGCCCATTTAGATTCCTGATCGCCTTGACTGGATACGTCGTCCCACCCAACTCCACCTCATAACTTTCCATAGTTTCCTGGATTGCTGCACCAATATCGCTCATTCGCACGTCAATCCCAGCCTCTCTTATTCCGGTATTCGTCGCGTCCTTGACGGCCGCAAGTAGAGGATCGTAGACAGGGTCAAATGCCATTGTCCAGGCGCTGTCAACTATTCGGCCATTGACGTGCACACCGAAATCAACCTTCATAACGTCCCCGTGTTCCAACACCATCTTGTTCCCTGCATTTGGAGTATAGTGCGCCGCGCAATGATTCCTGCTGAGTCCTGTCGGAAACCCAACGCCTCCCTTGATGTTGTCCCCTTCTTCCAGTCCCATGTGTCCAGTCAGATGACGCACGCTATCTTCGATACCCTCCGCAATTTCAGTCAGGGTCTGCCCCGGCTTGATATTCTTCTGCGCCCACTGACGGACCTGGCGATGGATCTCTGCGCCCTGACGATACTTCTTGAGGAAGTCGTCATTCATACGGTCAAGATGACGCTTCTCTTCAGAGGTAGTACGGTACGACTGATTGCCGATGTATTCGCAGATTTCACCTTCAGGGAAGTTGCCCGAGGGATAGAGCTGGGTCATGAGGACGCGAGGAGGAGAGGTTTGGGTCTTGGCAGAACCTGCCTTCTTCTTCTTCTTGGGCTTGCGCTTTTTCTTCTTTTTCTTGTCTCCAGTAGCTTCTCCGTTTGCTCCGCCTTCGGCGAGCCCATCATCGTCGTCGGATTCATCGTCTTCGGCCTCTCCATTCTCAGCTGGTGGCTTGCCGTTGGAAGTCCCTTTGGCAGGCCCGGAAATATTCTCGTTCACTGCACGTTGCTGTCAGGTTAAGTGGAAATTTAACCTGATTGTCGTGTGCGCACTTACACTTTAGATTGGCGACATCTTCGGCAACCTTTGCCGCCATTTTTAGCAAGACGATGATGCGATCCTCTAGATCTTGCCAATAACTTCAACGTGGAAGTTGTTGGTATCTCTGGTAACAGAGGGGCATTCAAAGTTGAGGACCATCCCGCGCCTCCCCCACTCCAGCGGTTTAAAGTGTCAGGCTGCGGGAGACCTTCTCGCTTCCGTTTCCCTCGCCGCACCTTCCCTTGTGCCCAAGAGAATACCATCCAGCCATTTTATCCTATTTCGTCATTACATTCAACCTTGACTTGCAAAACACTATCCGCCAACCACGATACGCAACGGTCATGAGGGATGCTCTATCGCCTACCTCCACACCCGCGACTCGCCAATTACCGACAATGGCAGTCCCTGACCTATGGTTCAAAGTCGAATGGTCTTCAATTCCACAGCAGTGCTCGCGTGCACCAAAACGATAACCCACCGAACCACTACGAAACCCTTGACCTCTCTCCCGACGCCTCTCCATCCGACATCAAAAAGTACACGAATCCCCCCCATTTCCAAACCCTCAATCCCCTCACCTCCCTCCCGCTAACTTCTTCGCCCCTTTCCCCCCGGAAACAGACAATTCTACACCCTCTCCAAACGCCACCACCCCGACCTCCACCCCCACGACCCGGACGCCTCCCCCCGCTTTGTCGCCATCACCACCGCCTACACCACCCTCTCCGACCCCACCTCTCGCCGCCGCTACGACGCCTCCCTCTTTCCCGCTTCCTCCTCCTCGTCAGCAGCCGGCCGCACCGGCTCCTTCAGCAGCGCCAGCGCAAACAGCAGTCCCGCAGGCGGACGCCCTGCATCCGGCCTCTCGAAGCGGCGTGGCACGTTCCGCGGGCCGCCGCCGAGCTTCTATCGGAGCGGAGGGTGGGGCGCGGCGAGCGCGAAGAGGAGGGCGAATGCTGGGTTTAGGCATGAAGAGGGGGGCTCGGATTCGGGCTCGGCTGGGTCGTCGGCCTCGTCGTCTGCTGCGGGAGGGGATGCTGCAGGAGGTGGCTACACGGGGTCTACAGAGGGCGGGACGTATACAGGTGCGAGCGGCGCGTTTGGCGCGGGCTCGTTTTCGGGCTTTGCTGGTGGTGGTGGTGGCAGTGGTGGAGCGGTGGATGATGAGGTGCCGCATTTTGATCGGGCGGGTCATTTTCGGACGCAGCAGAAAGTGGAGGGGCATCGGAATCGGAGGGGACCGGTGGACGCGTGGGGAAATGAGATCGGTGGGGTAGGCGGTGGGAGTGGGAGCTTGTTGATGAGCTTTGTGGTGTTGACAGGTGTAGTAGCTGGATGTGTAATGATACCGAACCTGTTTATGAGGGCGGGCCCGGGAACGAGGGGGAATGGGGAGGAGGGCAAAAGGAGGGCAGGCTGAGATAGATGGCATTGTGTATATTGGATGCTGTACGAGATGAGTCAAAATTGGGCTCTTGTACATATTCGACCGGGATTTCGGGAAGATCGGAAGTATGAGTTGCCAAGCTGAGATCGAATAGTGGCCTGTTGTCACTCGTAAACATTATGCAACCCATCCATCCAGTCTTCTCCTCTGAATTGTGTTAACACACTATACTACAGTCTAACCTACGTGAAACCTCATCTACTGCGCTCCCCTTTATCTGGCCCCTCCCCTCATATGTATTTGTACACGCTTAACCTTCGAAAACAAAGCTAGTACCGACTTTATGCCCAGCTTCGTTTAGTTTCTTCGTGTCAAGGGAGAGACCGACACCAAACGTGAGTCCCGAGTTGACCTTAGTGTTGTACGCAAGAGCAGCAATGCCTTGGTCGTTGATCTTGGCCTGCAACTGAGTCAGCACCATGCCAAGGAACTACGCCGAGAAAAACTCTTACTTTCGCGAAAGATGCCGGGTCGAGTTTGTACTTCGTAGCAAGCTCGAGGCCCATTGTGTTACCAGACTTGGCGTCATAGGTAGTCTTAGCGCCAGCCTCAACCTGACTGTTGACTTTGTGGTAATATGATGCTGCGAAGACCTGCATGTTGTTGGTAGATGTAAGAGCAGCGGTGTAGGCAGGGGTCTGGTATCCGATGGCGGCAGAGTATCGAGTGATGGCAGCCTTGGTCACATCGTATCCGGCTTCACCACCCACGAGAAAGCCCTCATACCCAGCCACGGCGTCGATGATGGCAGAAAGATTGCCGGCGGCGCTACGATCGAAGAAGGCGCGAGTGTGGAAAGCCGGTTGCTTGAAGTGGAAGTTGACTTTTTGACCCTTGTCGCCTGATTCGGGTGAAAAAAGGTTCTGAACTTCCGCCTTCAGGCCCTTGGCAATGGTGTTGTCGAACTCGAATTTGGTATCCGCGATCTTTTGGGTTGTCCATCCTTGAGTGATGGTGACGCCTGGACGGTAATACGTCAGTAACGCATGAACTTGTGTCGACCGTCGACCTTCAACAATGGTGGGAACGTAAAAGGTATGGAGTGAAACGCTTTTCGTCCGCGTGCGATGAAAAGGGATTGAGACTTGGTGAAGATTGAAATATATACCCTGTTGGGCGGTGAATTTTCCCTCAACCTGCGGAAATAATAAGGTCAGCATGGTCTCATCCCTATCAATTGGAGATGCGAGTGACTCACAGATCCAGAGGTTGCAGCATCGTGAGTGTTCTTTCCCTTCATGGTGACAGCGACGCCATCAGGGGTTTTCAATTTGACCTGGAGGTCAGCTAGCAAGGCGATATTAGCAGGGAGAATGATGCAGGACGTCGAGAGCTTTCACCTGCGGCGACATGGTAGAAGTCCTTGCTGAGTAGCTGTACAAACAACACTTAGCGAACGGACTCTCCTTCAAATGAGTGACGCTGGTGACTCACATCATTTGCGGATTTCGCAATGTCGGAGAAAGCTGGGATGGGTATCTGAAAGGAAGCTCTTTGCACGTTGCTAGCCCGGGTATCGGAGGGCTTTGAGACGTCTGAGAAATCTGGGACAGACATGGCGAAGGCGTAGAATGTGAAGGTGGAAGACGATATGTACGTGGGCAGGTGGAGAATGAACAATTGGGTTTGTTGAGGGTGAAAAAAGGAGGATTGATAGAGTCGAGGTGAGCTTCCAATGAAAACAAAACTGCGTGCACGAGCAGCGCTAGCCCGCCAGGGCTGCCCTGCTCTGCTTGCCTCATCCCGTCAAACTACCTACCTTCGTCGCATCTTTCCATATATTAAATCATAGTTCCTACACAAGGCTCTCTATCAGATCGCATCATTTATTGTGGACAAGCAAAATCGATGGAGTTTCTCTGATCAATCATATAGCCAAGACACTTCATATGATATACTTCGAAGTACAATAGCACCTATAAAATCAGCTTTATGCTCTATCATGCCTGGAGATGCCAGAATAAACTAAGATATTCCACCCTTTTACTCCTTACTCCATACTCCAAGAGCTCCTATGCCAAGTCTATGCGCCTCCATGCTGTAGGTGGAATCTTCCCTGAATGTAGCTCATTCCATAGTGGGACTACCTTGTTGCTCCTCGTATTTGTTCACGTGAGTGGATATAGCGCTGTGACGGATCAGAATGCAGTCCCACAAAAAGTCACATTTCAACTTACCGTCCGCTGGGATCCGTCTGTTTGGACCAGGTTGGCGTCCACCGCATCACTGTGGAGGCACAGTATGGCGGGAAATGCTCATCGAACATACAACGGTACCAGTATCTACTATAGTTAGCACGAATCCCCTGATATGGGAATTTTCTCACTCACGCTTCCTTTGTGTCAGGAACATCGTCGCCCCATTCAGGCTTGGGATTCTTCAGATCATCATCACTAACGTGTAGCTCCGCATTGTCCTTCAATGCATCGATCCACCCGTACCCGACCCCATCGCTGAATTGCTCTTTCTGTCGCCAGAGAATGTGTTCAGGTAGGTAAGGTTTCGTATTCGGCTCGTCAGTAGTGTCAAAAGCCTTTCTGAGTATATACTTCTCAATTCGATCCTTCGTTATCATCTTCTCTGCAGGATCGATGTTCATTGCGACGTCCAGGAACTGCTTGTCAAGGAACGGAACACGAGCTTCCACGCCCCACGCTGATGTTGATTTGTTCGCTCTCAAGCAGTCGGCTAGATGGAGGTTCTGGACACGCCGAATCGTCTCCTCATGAAATGCCTTCTTGTCAGGCGCAGCATGGAAGTAGAGATACCCACCGAAGATCTCATCACTGCCTTCTCCACTCAAAACCATCTTGACTCCCATGGCCTTGATTTTGCGGCTGAGTAGGAACATAGGAGTGGACGCTCTGATCGTTGTCACGTCGTAAGTCTCAAGATGGAAAATGACATCCGACAGAGCGTTCAATCCATCTTCAATGGTAAATGTAAAGCTGTGGTGTATTGTCCCCAGAAATTTGGCGACTTCCAGAGCGGCTTTGGAGTCAGGAGCACCAGGCAAACCAATAGAGAAGGAATGTAATTTGTCGCCAGTAAACCCCACTGAAGAAAGTCGATATTCATCGTCAACACCTGCGAGATCCTCTTCGCTACCTTGCTCATGAACACCATTGACTTCTCCATTCTGCGTAGCTTGCAATCGCTCTTGCAACTTCAGTATCTCACGTTTTGTGATTGATGCGACTAGGCTCGAATCAAGTCCGCCAGAAAGCAAAACCCCATATGGTACCTCCGCCATCAACCGCTTTCTTACCGAGCGTTCAAACGTTGAGCGGAGGAGCTTGTAGTCCACAGGCGTACTCGGCACATTGCTGGGTTCCAGGAGCCATTGAGGGTTGTAGTAACGCGTAATGGAGTCGGTCTTGGAATCGTATACATGACCAGGTGGAAAATAGGAGATGTCGTCGCAAACTGGGTGAAGACATTTGAGCTCCGATGCGAAGTATACGGCCCCAGGCGTTTTACTGGATCTGCCAATGTAAAAGGTGGTAATGCCAATAGGATCTCGGGCTGCAATCACTCTATTCTGGGCCTTATCATGCAGGACCCAGGAGAACATTCCATCAAGATACTTTGGCGCATCAATTCCGTGCTCAATGTACTATGCCGATTATCAGCAAGTGTGCCAAATCACATAGATAAATTTCTGTACCAGGGGTATAATGACTTCGCAGTCAGAATGCGTTTTGAAAGTATAGGGATTCTTAAGATGATGCCTTCGAAGTATCTTGTGATTGTATATTTCTCCATTGACCGCCAATGCTATCGTGCCATCTTCACTAAGAAGGGGTTGGGCTCCGGTGTCTACGCCCACAATTGACAGCCGTTCATGGACCAGGATGGTATTGCTAGCGATATGGTTTCCACTCCAGTCTGGGCCGCGGTGTCGCACCGCCTTGCCCATGCGCAAAGCAGTGGGCTTGAACTTCTGCACATCTGGGTGGCTTCAGAAAGAATGAGTCAGCGCAAGGTCAACAAAGTGGTGCATATGATCCATTGACGCTCTTTTTCGAGACAGGCTGAAACATACCAGTGGCAAGCAAATATGCCACACATTTTGATCTGTAATATCGAAAGTTCTGAGCTATAGTTTGGGAGTTGGAGGATTTCTGGGTCATATGAAGATTAAGTGGCAGGACTGAAATTCGAGGTCGGCCGATTTCGCTGTGATCTGCCCCACTACGCGCGATCGCCTGTGATAGCGGAAAAGGCCCATCCAGCTCATAAGAGAGTCTAAGCTCGAGAAAGCTAGAGGGTATGTCTCTGAATAATAAGGCAAGTGGTTTTACAAGCGAAAGATGTTGCAAAGGAAAGATGATTATTTCCAAATGTTGTCAATTGAAACTTTCTACCTATTCTTGTGAGTATACAGGGGAAGACTGTTCGCGCCGCTAACCATCTGATCGGAAGAGACGGAAACAACCATGTGGAAACCGAGACACTGACATGTTCTAATGATGGATGATGTTAAGAACACGGGGGAATTGCGAGGGACGAAAATGCCGCTTGAGCATACGTGTGCCGGTTTACACCAGAATACCGATAGGTTCCGACTACGTTCTCTTTCAAGATAGGGCGCTCCTCGACCAAGAAAGCAAACAAAGAACCAGAGCTCAGAAGAAGAAATAGGCCAATAAGAAGCTAAGTAGGCAGAGACCAGCGACAATCTGTACGGGGACTCCACTTGCCGGGACCCGCTGAATTCCTTGGCCAGTAGTTCCAGTGGTAATTCTCTCCTTTGAATCTTGATTCACCGCATCGGACTTCCTTTGTCGAAGACCTTGCTCTTCAACCTGCTGTCGGAGTTTGGTGATCGTCGCTTTAGCATCTGCGAGCTGCTGTTTCACGTCATCCGTTGATGTGGGAATGGCGTTCGAAACACCAGCCACTGCAGCACCAATCGTCGACTGAGTGGACTGTGCTGGATTCGTCGCAGAGCCGCGTATTTGCCCGAGATCCTTGGCATCTTCTGGTTTTGATTCTGGTCTCGAGACGGAGCCTACTGCTGGCACGCCTGACTGGCGCTGTGGTGTAGTATTTTCTGGTGATCCGTATTGAGAAGGCTCATCGAGATGATGTACGCCATTCACCTGTTTAGATGGGGTGGTTGTAGTACCATCCGTTGACGGTGGTAGAAATGAGACCCGAATCTTTTTCTCCTGGATTGCACTCTTATCGGTTGATTCGATGTGTTGCCACTAAGATCGCGTAAGCGCGCAGCCTTCCCATTTGTATGCATTACTTTTTGATAGACGTACAATGGTTGAAACATTGCCAGTATCTTTATCGGCGGGGACGGCAACGGACTGCACAAGAAACTTATCGCGACATCGTGCATCAGGTGGCGGATCTTCCTTCATGGCTTGGAGTAGCACTAAAACTAAGTCATTGCTGCGTGAGCTATGGTATCTCTTGAGGGCCAACCTTGGACTTCCACATCTTGGCCAGGGGGAATTTGTCCCGAGTTAGGTCGGACGCAATACCTATAAGCTTTGTAAGTCTCATATCATTGAAAAGGCTGATCCATCGCAATCGTACTGCTTCGGCGCAGTCGTTTTGACCTAGATAGAGGATTAGCGATCAACAGAGACCCCATAGAACAGGAGTGATTGTCAGACCTTGAATGCTACAGACGCCGCATTAGGATTGCGCAGTCTTAGGGTTTGCGAGACTTCGTGAGTGAAAGGCCCTTGATAGTTTCCGTCAGCTCTGTGAGTGGGGAATGCACTGGGGGGTTTCCCCGTACGCTTAAAGCCCAACTCGGCTGGCTGCAGCTCGAGGGACATGGTTACTTGGTGCAGCGATTATCGTTAGGCAAGATGAGAAGAGTAGCGGATAGGATTTGTAGGTCGCAGAATCTACGCAACACGTTGTAAACAAGGTGGAGCCAAGAGCGTGGTTGGAGAGTGGTTTCCCTGAGTTACGTTACGTAGGTAGAGCCGCCGACGGGTACTCGTGGTACTCACAAATCGCCCCCACTATGTATGGTTGAGCAGAACCAAAGCTATTCCTGATTGATTATGTGACTTTTGCCTTCTGCCTTCTGCCTTCTATCTTCTGCAAAACCTTACACTTCCATCAACTTATCTAAGTTTGAGGTTTCCTCTTTTCCTAGGCGACTACAGTCTCTTCGCCGAAGTCGCACATCGCCACCAAAACTTCGTCAATCAAGATGTCCGACCTAAATTTGCTTTTTGAGATGGGGTTCGAGAAGGAGAAGGCAGAGTTAGCCATCAAGAAGGGTGGGAATTGTATGCTTTCTTCTGGTGCCAATGCCCGAAATACCCACGCTGACAAATAAACCAGTGCAAGGTGCTATAGAGTGGTTAGAGACCAACCAGGACAAGACGATTGAAGAACTCAAAGCAGAAGAGGAATTTGCAGCTCCGACCGCTCCGGACGACTCACAAGCCAACAGCCTTGTTTGTCAGGAATGTGGAAAGAGGATGCGTGGCACCGCCGAGGCAGAGTACCATGCTAGCAAGACGTAGGTATCAGCTATCTCCAAAACACAGGGCGAAGCACTGACGAGTGTTTTCATTCAAGGCAACATACAGATTTCGAACAGTCCACAGAGGAGATAAAGCCCCTTACCGAGGAAGAGAGGGCAACCAGACTCGAGGAATTACGTGCGAAGTTAGCAGTCAAACGAGCCAACGAAGCCGTACAAGACAAAGCCGACCAGAAGCGCAACGAGCAGATCCGAATGAAGTCTACCAAAGAGACTCAAGATATCAAGGAGGAGCTCCAGAAGAAAGAGCAGATCAAAGAGGCCGAGAAGAAACGCAAGGAGAAGCAAGACGACATCGATGCCAAGAAGCGCATCAAAGCCAAAATAGAAGCAGACAAGGAGGCACGTCGTCTCAAAGCCGAACAGGAGAAGGCCGCAAGAGCTGGTGTAGCGCCGCCTGTCCAACCAGCAGCACCCGCAATGCCTACTACATCCGGGCCTGCGACGTCGAAGCCCGCGTCAGCGTACACGGAGGCAAGGCTACGATTGCAGACGGTGAACGGGACGGTGCAGAAGACGCTTCCCGTAGAGACGACCCTCTTTGAGGTGGCACATCAGTTGGCGCAAGATAATGGGACGGAGGTAGCGACATTTACGACGAATTTTCCGAAGAAAGTGTTTGATCGGACAGATTTTGGGATGACGCTCAAGGAGGCAGGCCTTGTGCCCAGTGCTGCTCTGATTGTCAAATGAAGACTTCACGTCTATCGAATGCAATGACCGTTAGCATGGCGTTGGTGATATTGCAGCATTTAGAAACGGTACATCGACTAGGATGGATCGTTATGCGATCAGAAGCGTGGATGTCAGATAATGAGATTTCGCTGTCGGAGCTTCAAGCTACAGCTAGAGCTTTCTTTGCAAGCTTCCTCGACTTCTGGCCATCCTTATTCTCTTGCTTCGTCGTAGCCTCTTGCTTGAACACCGCAATCTCTGGCTTATCTTCGATAGCCTTGACTGTTTCTGCAGTCCCCGCAGTGACCTCCGACTGCGTATCACCATTCACAGGGTTGTCTTCCAGAGCTTCCATGACAGCAACAGTATCCTTCACAGGAACAGTGGCCACATCGGTCAGTCTCGGAAAATCGAACTCATATCCCATCTCCCGCAATTTCTTATTCTTGCTATCTCGTCGCTCTTCCTCCGTCTTGACCCTCTTCGCCCACACCTCCCGATCTGCACCCTCCCTCAGTCTCTTACCTTCCAGCTTGTTTCTTGGAACAGGGCGAAAGCGTTTGTTCGCGCCCACGAACAGTTTCTCGTGCACCTGAGCCGGCGGAATTACTGTAACCTGGAGGATATGCCCAAACATCAAGTACTTGTTCATTGTCCTTGCGACTATGTCAGCCACTTCTGAAGATGCGAACTCGATGAATGCGTAGTGTTTGCTACGGCCTGTCTTCTTGTTGCGAGATAGGCGGAGGCGCTTGATTCTGCCGAATTGGGAGAAGTAGGCGCGCATTTGAGGTTCATAGAAGCCATGAGGAATTCGCCTACTGCAGTATTAGAAGAATTGGCCCTCCCAAATTGACATGCTGGGAAGAGTTTACCCAAGGTAAATTACGCCAGGGCCATCCTTGGTCGTTCCAGGCGCATCTTTCTTCTGCTTCTGTACCTTGCCATCGTTTGGTATCTTGGGTATGTCCTCGATGGGCAGACCCTCGGGCTCTGGACCATCAACTTCATCCTCTTCACTGTCATTCTCCTCGTCGCTACTCTCGAATCCAGCCAGAAGCGCTGCTGTCCGATCTTCGCTATGTCCCTCGCTATCCGCACCGCTTCCAGAATCTATATCTGTGACTGCGACTTGCTTGCTCTTCTCCGAAGAGACCTTGCCGGACTGTTGCGCCTTTGCTTTTCCCGATGTACTCTTCAGTTGCTTAGATGGCTTTGCAAGCTTGGCAGGTTTGGCGCCGGTTGCTTCGATCTCTTCGTCTTCGCGAAGCACTGCAGTGGGTTTGTGAGACTTCTTTGAGGGCGCAGCAGGGCCGATTGATTCTCTTTTTGCCATTCTTGTAGACACCATTGGTTTGTTGGCGCTGTCAGAGATCTCAACTGGCACTGAGGATTTTTTGGGCTTCTTCACAGGCTTGAATAATTCTGTCGCATCTAGGACAGTTAAATTAGTGTGGTTCGTTGGTATGGGAGTCAGATTTCTGTACTTTTGCGTTTTGAGCTTTTCACTCCTGGCGCCATATCAGGATGTCTTTAGCTTGCGCACAATACAATGCTAGCTGGATAGCCTTGATGGGAGAGTTTTATTTTTTCACAGTGGAAAAGTCCCGTCACTAAGGTACTCCGTACTCCGCCGTGTCCGCAAAGGCGGTAAGCGGGGCGGGTGTCTAGCGGCCTGGAGATGCAAAGTACTCCTAGCCAATCAGAGTTCCGCTCACCAAATAAATTACTTTGTCTTCTAAAAAATCGTCACAACCTGCAATGGGTAAGAAATGGCTCTCCCAGAGCCAGATCTGGGACGATTCTGCACTCCAAAAATCCTGGAATACTGCCGAAGCTGAATACAAGGTGCGCCTTCAGTTCTCACTTCAAGTCATAGGCTAACTATCCCTCACAGAAGCATCATAGCATCCACGTTCAAGGCGGAGATGTTGAGAAATTGCTGCAGCAGCTTGAAGCAGAGGAAGCGGAGGAAGTAGATGAAGCAGAAAAAGCAGAAGGGTAAGTATCGTTGCTTTGATAGTCTCTTAGGCACAGGATGTAATAACAATGTCGCAGGGCTGATATGGGTACAAGCGTAGAACTGCCCAAAGAGGAGGACAGAGAGGTCTCTACCCAAAACCTTGCCACTGGATCCAATTCAAATGCTGTGGTTCACGGCGACCAAAGCGTGGATGTAAAGGGGGGTGCCGAGACGAGCGAGGCCATGATGGTCGGGTTGGTGTACGCAGTGTTACGAATGCCGCTGACTCTCATAACAGACAGATTACACGTCAAATCACGTTCAAGATGCTAGTGGATCTACATCAGCACATCAGAGCGCAAGCCAATTGCCCATGCCTCCACCGTTTCTTACTTCAGGTGCGTGGGTCATGCACTTTCAGATCCGGACAATACGATAGCTGACGTACCTCAAATAGACCAGGACGATGCATTGAAGAATGCGATGATGTCATGGTACTATGCGGGATACTATACGGGTCTGCACGAAGGTAGACAGAGTGTCGCATCTAACAATCAGCAGCAAGCTGAAGCCAATCTTGGCCAGCTGCCTCAAGCGCCACCGACTTCTTGATGCAATTCTCCTTTTTTCCAACGAGCTTCTGAAATTATGGGTTATGTGCGCATGCAAAGCGCTCCATTCTATAAAAATAGAGACATGAAAGCCGGTCACGTATCGGTACGCGTTGCATCAGAGAGTCTGGGAACCCCAAGATTAAGGATCGCCCTTTAACTGTGAGTGCTTGCGGCTCTCGCAGGGCAGATTTGCAATTCTGAACTGACTCGACATGAACTGAGGCATAGGCGTCCTGAACAAAGAGACCGTGCGGCGATTTTTCACAGCCAGGGAGAAGGTGTTCTGACCATTTTGTTTTTTGAAGGGCAGGGATTTTCGAAAGAACAACTTTAAATCAATTTCACAATCGTTTCCATTACCGATCCTCCTAATAATGAGCTTATCCAAAGCTTGAGCAAAGCTTACGTCCGTTCTTGGATGGTGTGCAGTGTGGCGCAAAATCTGGAGATAGCGATGTTTGAAGTTCGCGATGAAACCTAGCTCGCAACGTACGCCGTCTCCAAACCCCTCACAGTCCTCTATTTCTCACTTACGGCCATGCTTATTCCGGTCTCTTGTGCTAGGTAGATGACGACTGCCAAACTGAAGCTGTTGCGCGCTGTCGCAGTCTTGGCATGGGAACTTTAGCTTCCGAAAGTGCACCTTCATGCATTCAGAGACGCCTTTAGGCAAGTGTTCCCCCAATTTTCCACCTTTTCAACTTCACCGCCAAGCAAATCAGTGACGACTCTCTCATTCCCTAGCTCTCAGTCCCTCCTTTTGCATATACACAGAGCTGGTTCTCTCTTTTGGTTCTCTCCTGTAATAAATTATTTTTCCACGTTACAATCCGACCTTAGTGATACCCAATATTTCTTGAGTCAATCTTGTTGCATCTCATCACCATGAAGGCGTTTTCTCTTCTTGCTCTGCTTACAGTTGGAGCTCTGGCCCAAACACCAAGTACAGAAACAGTAAGAGGTCATCTGGAAAGGCTTATCAAGCAAGACTAATCTTCATGTAGTTTGCTCTACAACAGTCAGGGAGCAGCACAGGAACATCTGGCGCTCAGCAAACGCAGACAGTAAGCTACCTGAATTGCTTCATTTTCTGCTTTCTCACAAGGTTTTGTAGTTCGCTGTCCAACAGAATGGAACGTCTGCACCTCTTCAGATTGCCGTCTCGTCGGGCTCAAACACATCAGCTCCACTCCAAATCGCTGTTTCCTCCGCTTCTAATGCAACGTCTACTCCCCTCCAAATCGCCGTCTCCTCAGGCACAAATGCGACGTCAACGCCACTTCAGATCGCCGTCTCCTCAGCAGCAAACTCGTCTACTCCACTTCAAATAGCCGTTTCGTCGAATGCATCGGCATTGGCTACACCTACTCAAATCATGACGACCTATACTGTTGCAGTGATTTCGGCAACCGCTTCCGCAGCCGCAAACAACTCAGGCAGCCTAGCAACAGGCACAGGCACCGCATCAAACGGCCAAACTTGCACCTGCCAATGCTTGTGCGGAAGCAACGCTTTTCCATCCATGGCAGGCATGGGCAACTTCGGCGGCATTGGTGGCGGTTCCGTGCCAATGATCGGAGCCATGTAAAGAGGACAGAGCTGTTGCTTTTGTCTGGTTGAGGGTTCTTGTTTTGCATACCAATACACTTCTTCAAAGGAATAATCTTATTTTCGACGGCATGACGTTTTGGAAGGAAGGCGGCACAAGCCAGCTGTTTAGCCTCGAGCAGCTGGATGTTCACACTATCTGCTGCTTTGGTACAGCGAGGGTGGCAAACTGCTTCATGTAGATACGCAATAAAGCATAGGGTGGCGTAATAGAATACTGCATCGTGAGCATTGAGAGACATGATATCATGGAATGAACCTTCTATGTGTAATTTGGCGTGACGAGTGAAGCTCATTAGAAACACCTCTCGCACAGGACAATCATCATCCTGACTCCCCTATATCCAACCGAGACTTGCGCTTTCACGCGTCCTGAACTCCATTGCGGCGCCGGATGGACTATGCAGGCTATTGCTCACTTCTTATCGGCGCTGGAACCCCCTGATTTCTTAGCATCCGCTATGTGAAGGTCAGTGTATCTGCTCTCTTTGTGTGACAGCCTTCCCAACTCACCAGCAGCTTGCTTTGCGCGCATGATTGCAGCGGTGTCTTCCTTTGCCTTGGCAAATTCCGTGCCCGACATCTGTTGTCGCGTCAGGATCGTCTTGAAGAGGACTAAGGTAAGGATTTGTTATATGTAATACCGCGTTCGACTTTTTCTAATGCTCAAAGATTAGCTTCATGGCTCGTCGCAAAGGCTGTCTCTAAGGCGCAACCTTACCTGTGATGACTGTAGCTTCAAGTTCTTCTCGCGAGCCTTTTCTCGCTGATTTCCGCGTGCCATTTTACACTGGAGACTGATGATTGACTGGACAGGCTCTATAGGGACAGTATGGCGGATAGAAGGTGCGCAGTTGGTGTGATTGTCTTCTTGAAAGCACAACTGGTGCCGACGGCTCGGAGAAAAAAGGCCAATCCAGACAACGGCAGTACCCGTGCCCAGTCCAACATCGTCCTCACCCGAAAGGTCCTACTCACCTACTGGTCCCTACCTCAAGCTGCGAAGTATACCTCCACCAACGCGATTTACGAAATCAGTGAATTCATTCAGCACAATGAGTTCCGTGACTCCTGCTTGCACGAGCCTCGTTCCTTTGCCATTTGCCACTACTAAACCAGGGTAGCTCTATCCTGCCTGTGCCTTGCTTGCATTGTTTCTGAAACAGATCGGCGCTTGGTTCGCGCTGCCTCTGGACGCGCCGCTACCAATACTTTCCCAGCATTCCCTTCTTCTCCAGACAAGGTTTCTGCACGCTACAGGTAATTGGTAAGGTTCATGTGGACAGGATAAGCTCCACCTCGAGAGATCATGCACCGAGGAGTCATTCGAATCCTATCGCTGGCAGTCCCCCGGCTCAGAATGGACCTCTGTCGTGTTTCATGCCGACAGCCGCCTTGAAATAAGGGTGAAGAGTTGTAAGTTGAGCCTGATGGGAGCCAAAGAATTCTTTTGGATTTGGTAGCGCGTTCAATGGACGTATCGTGACGTACGACAATAGCGAGCGCCAATAACCCAAGATATCTCACTCCTCTTGCTCACTTTCCCCCCCAACTTCTTCCTCTATTGACATTCTTTGCTATTGTACTCTGCGTCCATTGACTGGATAGCCTAGATATCCTTGGCCTGTCCGGCTTTGGATCTCTACAACTTTTTTATCTCTCTACACCAGTATCAAACACACCTTCATCACCTCCACTTAGATTCTCGCACTCTCCTTCAGTAAGTTTCACTGCCGGTCAGTCCTCCAGATACAATTGAAAACAACATAAGCTCTTCAAGGCCTTCTACAGTAAGCGCTCCTAAAAGATCATCTGAACGGGACGCAGCTTACGCATTGTCGATAGCACTTTACCTCTCTCTTTAAGATATCATGGGTCTTTCAGCCAAGTCTCTGGCCGGCCCCGGCTATGTCATTCTCAATGTCCTTCGTGTCATGAATATCATTGCTCTGCTCGCTGTCGCCTGTGCGAGCGTTGTCATGCTGGTCAAGACATTTGTCGTATCCAAGGTATGGACTAGTCGATCGTACCGTGATATGTGGGCAACAGCGCTGATAGAACCGCCAGTTCTTCTTCTTCGATGCGTGCAGCCACGTCATTACAACCTCCATTAGCCGTAAGGGAGAACTCAACCATGAACTGAAACAAGCTAACATGACTCAGTCTTCCTTATCAGCTCCGAAGTCTCGCTGTTCCGCTCATACTTCGCCCGGAACTGGCCTCTACTCAGCCCAAGCCATGGATTCGTTGCCCTGGGGATCTCCATGATTGTACTTGGAATCAACATTCTCGGAAATCTGAACAAGCAGGCTACAAGTCAGCAGTCGCTGGGCTTGGCATTCTGGAGGATCGTGATCGGCTCGGGCATCATCGTGTTCGTCATGGGCTTCTTCAACATGATCGCAGTACGTGCTTTCGAAACTCGACTCCTTCAGAGTTCATGTAATTGACCATTCATCCAGAGCTATGTCTTCTGCGATTCATCCCAAGGAATAACTTCCCGCATGGTGCGCGCCCATGGTGCCACAGCTGCCGACGAACAGCACAGTGGTTCTCCCTCGATGACGAAGTCCTACGCCAAACACACGCCCGTTATCTCGTCCCCCTTGAAGTCACCGTTCAAGACTTTCTCGCCTTTCAAGAGCATGCAACGCTCATCCAGCCTGCCGTCGTACTATTCCTCTGGCTCATCTGATAGCTCGCCTCAGAAGCCCAAGAACGAGAGGCGTCAGAGTGTAGGACCTAAAATGCCGCTCAACATCTCCGGTCCCTTGAATGTCAACCACAACTTCACGCACCTTGTGAAGCCGGAGCCCACGCATCCCGCAGATCGAAACTCGGAAGTAAGCGCGAATGGTGAGCCATACCATTGGCGGATATGAAGGAGCTCGAGCCTTGTGCTTCTCCTTCAAAGGCGCAAATGGGCGGGTCTAGTCTTCTCTCTCTATGGTGTAACAATCGGGACGGGCTTTTTCCGAAATTCATGATGACGGATGATATTGAAATAATTATGATCATCAATGTGGATGCTTGTTGGCCGATATAACTAAGCAAAGATTTGTGGTAACACAAAGTTCAATCTCTCATTTACAGCCCTGTAGCTTCTGTCGTATACCCTACCTTACCGCGGAGGGGCGGCCTTAATATGGGCCAACATGGTCATAACAGTAAAGTTGAAATAACATTGTATTGCTTACCAGTTGAGGGAGCCCCCAACCGCGGTAAGGTATACAACACTCTTTAATCTATTGTCTCAGTGCACCATTTCGATGTGTTCATGAATCGAGTAGATGAATTCGCTCTTGAAAACAGCCGAAAATGTGGCATTCAACTTCTTGTGCATTCACTCAGCATTGTGAATGCTTGACCTTCCCGCCATTTCACATACCTTTACAAACAACCCCAGGATCTCACTAAAATTGCGATCACGAAGCTGCCTTCGGTGGCCTAGTGGTAAGACGCGCTTGACAAAATCCTTCCTCTCGGAAGAGTGATTGGGGTCAACACCGGTCGTGTTCCTATCCTTTGCGGTGACGTCGTTTGGTTAATGGAGTCCCTCGCGACTCCAAGGGTTTTTTATTCGGGTTCCCGGATTTTTTGCTGTTTTATTACTCTTAATTTTTTTTTATCTAAAACTTTTCTTAGTAAAAGCCTGAAGATGTAAGTCTGTCCACGCTGCTCTGTAGATGATAGAGTGTTGGAAGAATCGACCCTATCCTGCTGCTTTTCTCTAGCTACTTCCTCTTAGCAATCACAACAATTCGAATATTGCTGAATATTGCTTAGTTATAACGCGAAAATTATGAAGTTCATGAGCACCAGCACATTGAAAAGTCTCTCTAGCCGTCCAGTCAGGTAAGCGACGTCGCAAGATAATGCACCGAGAAATCCCATCAAGCAACTAAAGCTGCGCTTTTGCATAATCAAGGAACTGCTTATTCCGCTCCCGCCTCTGAAAATCGAGCTCCTACTGTCTTGTTAGCTTTTGTCCCAATCGTGACTGCAGTGGGCCACACAAAGAAAGACTCACATTCTCTAGTTTCTGCGCGCTGTCCAATGTCTCCTTCCCCACACCTACAGCCTCCTCCCTCAGCAATTCCATCCTCTGATCGAACCCTTCCCTTGCGGCTGCCAATCCGCCTTCCAAGCTCACCACTCCACCTGTTGCCTTCGCCTTCCGCCTGCTGTCTCCAGCCCTATCTTCCTGTCCGCTTTGCTCCCTTCCCGCCTCCGTCGCCGACATCCTCTCTATCAGTTCCGCAATCTGCCTCACAACACCTGCCCTCCTCTCCTGTAGCGCCTCGACATGTTCCCTCTCCCTCGCCACAAGAGCAGCAAAGCTCTCGGCTTCCCTTCCGAGCCGTACTGTCACGGCGTCTGCGCCTCCGGGGGGCCGGAAGCGCAGTGTCTCGGCTGCGAGAGGCGTAGCGAGACGACGATTCGTTTCGGTGAGGGAGGCGGACAGGATCGACAGGTCGGAAGATGGGTGGGTGGGTTGAGGATGCGGGAGACTGGCTGAGGGGATGCGGTCGGAAAGGTGGGCGTTGACGTTGTCCTCGTGGTGCAGTGCCCCAGGTGATGCACTATTGGCCGTGGACGTGAGGCGGGTATGCAGAGTGGAGTGGATGTCATCGAGGGAGGAGGCAGCAGTAGAGAGGAGGGATTGACGGTACGACTCTGCGACATCTGTTTCCGGCGGAGAAAGATTTGTTAGCATGTACGAAATCTGGCTTGGTGGGAATCATATCCTTGCCCTTTAGCTCTGTGGTGAGAGGGTGATCGGTCTTCTGCTTTGCTTGCGCAGTACGTGCTTTAGAGGCCTTTTTGCTGGTGGTGGTAATCCCTAACTTTTTCGCAATGACTTTGGTATCCTTTTTGATATGCGAAGGCTTCTTTTCCGCCTTTACTTGGCGGACGGGCTTCTTGAACATCTCAGTTATAGACACTGTTTGCTTCGGTTTCTTTGATACACGCCCATCTTTGACTGGTGATCGTGCCACCTGCGTCGCGTCGTTGCGCGAGGGTGCCATCACTGAGGCAGCGGAACATCTACAATGAAATTGATGAGGAAGTAGGCAAGAAAAGTAGAAGATGCGAAGAGGAGGCTTGCAGAACAGGCACTCATGAGAATGAATGCTCAAATTGGAAATTAAATGGAAGCGTGTGACGGGATCCAATAGTATCATCCTTAACTTCCAGCCAGAGCACACCGTCTCCGCAACACCGCGATCTAGAGGATGACAGTGCCTCTCGTTTGCCCTCGCCAACGTTCCTGGGTCAAACCCTGCACATTTACTCTACCACGGCAACTTTAGACGTTTTTCTGCAGACCCGAGAGATCGCATTTGGAGAACAACGCAGTCAGTTGCCAAACGCTTGATAGCAATTCTCCCATTGGTACTCATAAACACGGCATGTGCGCAAGAGACCGTCCAAATACGAAGAGATGAAAATAGACGATGGTAGTGATGATGCTGCGGATTTAATAAATCTACGTCAATAATTCCATCGTGCAACCTACTGTGCTGCCTGCTTCGCCATTGGTTTGTTACGGAACGCCCGTCTACAATTCCATTTCGTCTTCGTCCTCAGGCGCTGTCCCCACAAATCCATTCTCCCTTTCCTCTGCCTCCCGCTCCCTTTTCGCTTGCTCCTTCGACGCGCCAATCTTCCTAAATCCAGCGTTAGCACCCTCTTCTTCCCCACTGCATCTGCATCTGCACCACACCGAACTACTCACCTCAACCCATCAATCACTCCCGTAATAAACGCCCTCCCTTCCCCCACCTCCATCGCGCCCACCCCATTCATCTTCACCCCACCCCCGGCATCCAACACCTCCGCCCCCTTCCTCAACTTCTCCATCCTGATCTCCCGTAGATCCCTCAGCAGCCTGCGCACCTGATCCGGCGTCTCGAAGTCATCGCTCGCAGCCTCCAACAGGATCTCTCCCAGCTCCAGCCAGTGATACGGCAGCGCGTCGGCAGGGGCGTCATACGTCGCGGAGGGCACGAAGGGCGGGGCCGGATTGGGGAGCAGAGGGTCGATGGAAGGCGGGAGAGGGGCAGGTGGTGAGAAGGCTTGGTTCGAGAGCTCTGTCTCGACTCTGAGGATCGCCTCGAGCGATTGCGGGTTCAGCCATGGTGGCGGGGAGATGTTGGCGCGACGTTGACGTTTCAGGAGGAGGGCGAGCCAGAGGGGGAGGTCGGCGCGGTATGGGGGGTTGAGAGGAGGTGTTGGTCCCTGGTTGTCATGGGTATTTAGCATTGAGATAGAGGTAATGAAGGTCTGGAGAGTGTAGATGTCCACGTACAAGAAGCAGCAGCCATTGGTATGCTGCATTGTAGGCTTTTTTTTGGCGGGGTCAACTCACTCCAAGCAGGTCGAGGCCTTCGAGGCGCTGTCGAGGTATCACCGTGACAAGCTCCATTTCGCACATGAAGGCGATCTCAGCGGGTGTGAGACCAGGGGGCAATGGCAGGGCCATTTTGTCGACATTGTTGAACCTCTTACGGGTTATGTGGTGTCGTGACGAGCGCGTCGTGAAGTTGGCGGGCTTCACGGCTAAGCCCAATAAGGTAATGAATTGTGGAACAATTAGTTACAGCCCGTTCTCTAGGTAGCTAGTCTCTGCCCATTATATATCATACTCCTAAATTCAAAGATGTGACTTCAGCAATGGACCAACTATCTGGGCAGAGAAGCTCTTTGTCAATCGCTCTGCTTTCAGGACCAGCACTTTTAGCGGTAGTCAGTGGCTTTTGGCTTCAACGAATTTCAACTGAAGTGCCTGAGCCGTACCTAGTACGTATATCCTTGGGCTTACTATCAGTTATCGAACAGGACATTAGCTGATCAGTAACTGCAGGATGAGGTCTTCCATATAAGACAAGCTCAAGCCTACTGCGCAGGCAAGTATGCACAATGGGACCCTAAAATCACAACTCCTCCAGGACTGTGAGTAGAACCTAGTCATATCGAGAGAGGAATATTTATTAAGCTGTGATAGATATATGCTGTCAGCTGCATTCTCAGCAGTCTTCAATCGCTGCGACATCAAGACACTACGTGCCCTCAACGTCCTTGGCATTCTCGGCGTATTTTTCCAAGCGTTTGGAATTCACCTTCGAAGAAATCGTCAAAAAGAACCAGTTGCAGAGCAATTACAATCCCAGGACGAAAATGACGAACTTCTTCAGAAGGCGTACATGACCCATACATCGTTGAATATTGCTCTTTTCCCTCCCTTATTCTTCTTTTCTGTGCTGTATTACACGGACGTCCTGTCTACTCTTTACGTCATGATGAACTATGACTTATTTCTGCGGACGAGCAATACGAAGTACGCGCGCTTATGGACGTCCATAGAAATCGTCTTCTCAGGACTCCTGGCGCTTTTATGTCGGCAAACGAATATCTTCTGGGTGGCCGTCTTTCCCGCCGCCCTCACTATCGTCCGAGCCCTCAAAGACGCCGCCACAAAGGAGAATAAGCAGCTAAGCTACAAGCATCCAACACCTACCTTCAGCGAGTGCGCAAATGACGCATGGGCTTCTGGTTGCGTTTACGACGGACCAGTTCGAGACGCTTCATTCATAGGTTCGCAAAATAATCACTCATTCAGAAGTTAATACATGAAGCTACTAATACAAGTTGATCCAAAGATTTTCTGAAGACTCCCCTGACGCTCGTCCTCGCAGCGGCGCGGAATCCCGTCATCATTGTAGGGGCAGTGTGGCCTTACATCTTTCTCGTTGGTCTCTTCGGTACCTTCGTGGTGTGGAATGGTGGGGTGGTGCTGGGCGACAAGTCCAACCACGTCGCCACCATACACCTGCCACAAATGTTATACATCTGGCCGTACATCTTCTTCTTCTCCTGGCCCCTATTATATCTGTATCTGATCCGTCTTTTATGGCCGATCATGTGGCTGACGCTCCCTGAGCCGCTCCTGTCGCCGCTTCAGCGCATCCCAGGCGTCTTCTCCACTTTGATGACCACTCCTTCTCCACACCCATCAGATCTCGTCAGGGCACTGGGTATCTTATCGCTCCTCGCATCGGCAGTCATCTACTTCAACACCATCATCCACCCCTTCACACTCGCCGACAACCGTCATTACGTCTTCTACGTCTTCCGCATCCTGCGTCTACCTTTGATCAAGTACCTCGTCACTCCTGTCTATGGCCTCTGCGCCTGGTCGTGCATCCAAGGTCTCGGCGGTCACGCCTCGCCTCAGACGGTCGTTCTCACGGATGATTCTAAAGGGAGCAGTGAAACGAAAACCAAGCCTAGGGAAGTCGTCCTACGCGATGACAGTGACGACGGATTTGTCTCTTTCCTCCTTATTTGGCTTCTGACAACTGCTCTGGCCTTATGCTCCGCACCGCTAGTCGAGCCCCGGTACTGCATTCTGCCATGGATCATGTGGCGTCTGCACGTGCCGGCGCGGCGACCGATTCGAGATCCTCGTGTCTCGAAAGCGGGGCCGCGATATTCGGCAGGGAGCAATTCTTCTTCATTGGTGAGGTGGCTTTACAATGCATATGACCGTCAGTTGTGGCTTGAGACGCTGTGGTTTCTGGCGGTGAATGCGGTAACGGGGTACGTGTTCCTGTATCGGGGTTTCGAGTGGGTGCAGGAGCCAGGGAAAGTGCAGAGGTTCATGTGGTGAAGCTGTAGCAGAATGAAGTTCTGGTACGACGACGTTACGTCGGGAGTGGGCGGTCGTTCGGGATCGGTATGACGGTTTCAAACCTTCGACGTGGTCTGGGACGCAGAAGGGTCCTTGCTGAAACGGCCGAGCGATGACGCGGTGGAACGGCGCATGAGATCGACCTCCCAGCAAAATTACTGGCCTTGACCTTGTTCGCATTACATCGTTTCTTTTTGTGGATTTTCAAATGGGTAAATACGAATATTGACATTGAATTGAAAAGGAAAAAAATTTCTTTCATCCCTGTGCGCCGCCAAGAAAATAGTCAAGCTCGCTCGGACCGCCTTGACTATGCTCGTTCTCGGCAAGCTGTTCCAGCAGGGACAAGAATGGGTCTCTTTCCGCATCTGTATGTGTAGAGCCGGTCGCACTCGCAGCTCCCGGCGTGCGCGGACCGTATGGGAAAAAAGACTGTTCAAAGGGGGGGGCGCTTTGAACAGCCGGTGGCATAGTGAGCGCCATTGACTGCGGCAGTGGGCTGAAATGGAAGGAGGGTGATATGTTGACTGGGGTGTATGTCGATGGGGGATCGAATCGTTGCTGTTGCTGTGGAGGGTTGCTTTGATTATTTTGATTATTTTGAGTCTGGTTTTGTGTCTGGTCACTAGGAACCTGCGCCTGCGATTGGGGTTGTTGTTGCGATTGCGATTGCTGGCGTTGAGGCGACTGCTGAAGATTAAGGTGATTCTGTTGCTGGCTTGCAAGATGTTGCGGCAACTGCGCCTGTCCTTGAGAAGGAAGAGTGGCACTGGGCGGCGCTGAAGAGGATATCTCTGAAGGCGGCGTTTGCTGCGTGTTGACCATTGGCGGTAATGCGTTCATCGGCTTTCTCCGTTTGCGAATTCCAGCTAGATGTAGATTTGTATCACGTTGATTGGGTAAGACGTGTCGAGGGGGAGCGAAATGCACGCTTGCATTGCGAAGCGCACCGTGAGAGCCATTATCATCATAATTATAAGGTAATCTAGCCGTAGTCAGCAAGATTGATTCAACTTGCATTTCAATCAGGATTTACCCTTCATGTACAGCGTCGACAATAACGTCCGTGAATGTAACATGAGCACCATCAAAATACTGTCCAGGGTAACGATCGAAAAAGTCTTCCATATGGAAAACAGGGGAAAATCGCATGGGACTTGACGCAAGTGATTTGACCAATTCGGAATGGCTACTGTAGACCACCTGCAGGGTGTCGCGTTGATGTTGCACGCCAGCCCAAATGTACCTCAGCTCAGTGAGCTGTTGCATTTCCCGTGCCAAGAACTCAGCACTAGCCGAATAGACCTCACCGTGCCGCTGGGGATAATGCGCTCCATGGACGTGTATTGTTCCGGCCGTGCAAACGCAGTACCCAACAAACGCGGGCCAGTCTGTTATGCCAGATGACTTGCCAATCTCCACGAGCTCAGCTATAGCGTTTGCATGCAGGAAGCATCTATTGGTGGCCTCGATCTGCCAGGACTGGTGCTGACCGGTTCCCGAAAGTTCGCTCAGATCAACCGGCAGAAAGGGTCGATAAATCAGACAGTGAATCAGATGGTAGACCAGTTTGCTCAGTACCAGCGAGATGCTGTCGGGTTGACCAAACAATCTTTCGATGGATGCAAAAGTATCCTGCGTCCCTGAAGCCCAAACATCCAGATCTTGCCGAATCTTGGACAGGTTCGACAACGAATGCCAGGGAAAATGCGAATCACCTTTGACGCCTCCTGCAGCAAGATATTGATGGGTGATTCCAAGTATTCGCACGATATCGATTAACATTCCGGAGCTCCCTTGACTTTGAATTCCCGATGCTGGAAAGTTTTCTACGCTACCATTGGCAGGAAAGAAAGCCCCTTCAACATACATGGAGGTATTTGATTGAGGCCGCCAGGATGGAAGTCGAAGACGAACGGATCTGTCTGAGATCAGTGGGGGCCGCTTCGAGCCGCAAGAGGTAAAGCGATCAAGAAGGTAACAAGTCCAGAACAATCGCCTGCGTCCATCGCGCTCCTGGGGAGAAACGTTGAAATGCTGTGGCATTTCTCGATGCAAGTCCAGAGCCAGGGCCATACTGATTGCGGAAGCTGTTATTCACTTAGTAAAAAGAGTGATCGAGCGTAGCAGATTTCCTACATAATAGCATGTAGGCCTTTTTGCCCTTTCCTGCTTGAAAGCAGGCCAATCCTATCAACAACAGAGACTGGAGATTCTCGAATGTAGGGTCGTCAACATCTATCTCTGCACGCGCGCGGTTGGTGAACTCTCGGCTTGCTCGTACAGCTGCATTATAGCCACCAATGTATTCAGACGCATAGCTTAATTGATTAGCGATAAGAGGAAATTTTGATTTTGGGGTTTGACATACCGTGCGCTCACAGCGTAGATAGAATGTAGCAAAAAGGTAGGGAGCTGATTCGTCTGAGATCGATGTCGAATTGACGACTCGTCTAAAATATGGTAAGGTTTGCCATGGACCCGAGCAAAATAAGTATCAATGTAGATGTCCGTGAGATTAGGTAACGAATGCTCCCTATAATTTTGTCAGCATTCTCAACGGCCCCTCGAGCGCTGACTTCATACAAAGACTCCGTGGGAGTAAGCAGTGCTGGGGAATCGTGAACTGGTGAGCCTGGCTGCATTTCGGCGGGCTCACTCTTCGGCGCGTCGCTGGACTCTTGGGGATCGGTAGGCGAAGTGCTCTCTACTGTGATAGAGCTCTCATTTACTACAACAGAACCCTCGGGCTTGTTCTCATCATGGAGTCGTTTCTCAAGGCCATCCACGCGCTTTAGAAGAGCCTCTAGTACATCGGTCTTTGGTCCGCGCTTCTTCGGAACAGCGTCTGGAAATCAAATGGTTAGAGTTTTTTGAGAGCTCACGGCGCAACCAATTCCCCCTACCATAAATACAAGGACATTGGAAAATCTGGCAAGCTTCACAGGTCGGCCGAAGACGATTGCATTTTATCTTCCGAAACATCAGCCGTGCCAGAGTAAATTCTCCGGATATGAAGACACCTTTCTTTTTCGACAGCTCTTACAGTTCATGGCCTCCCGTGGTCCATCACTTGTCGTCCGACGGGGTGGAAGACGATCGATACCAATCTGCGGTCGAGACATGGCTTCTGTTTACATGACGATTCCGAAACCCTAAACGAATGATATCATGATTGACATGAGGGCGAAGGCAAGGACGAAGGAAGAGAAGATAACGCTGGTCGAGGTCAACAGGCAAAGAAACCGGAAAAGAACGAAGACAGTCGGGTAAAGGGCGGCAGGCTCAAGGTTGATATTAACCCTTCGTTCGGGGCGGAGAAGACTGGAGTGCAGCGGTTCTGGCTGAAAGGAGGCTAGTGGCGTGGGTTGGAGCCGGCATAGAGGAAGATGGAGAACGGTGGCACTAGTGGTTTGACCGTAAGCTGGGATCCAGCGCAGCGGTTAGGAGCACGAAGTTAAAGGGTTGTAGCATGGCGAGCACAGTAGTAGCACCATGGCATGGCCTGGCCGGTGATTGACGCCGCAGCGAGGCTGGCCTGCTGATACCCAGGGTCTGCCTATCCACCTGCTCCTCAGGGAAGCAGCAGATGCGTGGCCATTATCACGACCGTCCAGTGGGTGGAGCCGAGTGTATTACCGGCTGCAGGCTGTGCGCGACTGGCCACGCTATAGACTAAATGGTAGGTACTAGGTAGCTTGGGGAGCTTGGGGAGCTTGGGAGGGCTTGGGTAGCTTGGAGGGTCGGCCATGTGCGCCAGTAAGTAGGGAATATGCTCGTCAGAGACCTTACCGTCCTTCCCTTCCCAAGCCTTCCCTAGGTTCTGCACTCTAACGCTCTCAACGCTCGGCGTGCAGAATTGCGGGGAACGGGGATCTGCCTGCCATGATCCTGCTCATCCTGGTGATTCCTGCCAATCTGCTTGCCCAGCTCTGCTGCGCGCCAGCAACCTTTGCCGGCCGACGTCTGCCATCGTGACGTTAGCTTCCCGGCCCTCGCCTACAGCTGGCAAAGTTCTGTCACTCGTCCTGGTGCTGGCGCATCTCAGCACCTCAGCACCTCAGATCCTCTGCAAGCAAGAGAGAGAAGCGCACGCCTTCTGTGCCTCAGCGAACCGCCCGCGACAGGGCCCGCTGTCTCATGTCAGGGCCCGTCACTGTCGCCGTCATACCAGACCACGCAGGCCCGCCGCCACGCCCGGCCAATTTCCGCTGACTCGTTGCCATGATCTATGATAGATTAAATTGTCACAGAGGAGAGTTGTTCGAGTGTGCCGCCGTTCCTGCAGCTATCTACATCCAGATTATCGTGCTATCTAGTCCCCAACACTCGCTAGCCTTGCGATCTGACGGCCGCTAGCCCCAAACCGGTCCTGCCCTGACGATTCAGATTGAACCTCGCGTAGACGTGCAATGACGCCACAGCCCACCACCCACCCTGATTATTCTCCACTCCACTCCAACTTCGGCGTCCGTATGCTACTTTGTTTCTAGTATTGTACCCGTACTGGAGCTTGCATGTTTGATGCTCCTCAAATCGCGCTGGCGACAACGGACGAGTTTGAGATGAACAAGTTTCCCTCACCATTGCCCCGTGCTCATCTGGCTCGTCTCACAAAATGGCTCAGTACAGACCCCTTCCAGAAGCCAGTCTCACAAAGTCGTACGGCACGTTCTGGCCAACTAAAATTCGCAGCGTTTCGACGACTGTCCACGCACTGATATCTGCTACACCATACGCCGTCCAGCCAAGCGATGCGGCAATCGCCAGGGGGTCACCTTTGCGTGGCCCGTTCGCCAGATCCATGAACACCTTCCCGCCCAACGTCGGCGTCTGCCTACCGTTGGCGCCGTAGTGCTTCAGAAGAGGCCCCACAAGCAGGGACTTGTCCGCTGGCAGCGCGGATATGATGACAAAGGGCTGCTCCAATCTCTTCAGTTCCTCAACCGATCGGAATGGCTCCGTCCCGTGTCCAATCGGTCCAGACGCCTTGAATCCGATCGTATAGATGGGTCCAATTTTGAGGCTTTTCAATGCGAAAATTGCGGCAGCTGCGTCTCCAACCGCGTTTGAGAGGACAAGTGCTGGTCTGTCGCTGTACGCTGATGGCACGAAATCTCGGGTCAGCGTCGCCCGGATCCCCTTCCACGTAGCATTCTCGCCAACTAAAGTAGTCTTCTGGCCATCTGAGCGAGCCACCACCGTATCAACTTGTCCAATTGTCTGAGCAGAGTCTGACAGAGTCAGATATGGTTCGCTCTTCACCAGGGCCAGGGCAGGGCTGATGTAGGCACCCCCAAAATTACCTCGCCGAAGATATGGCTCAATTGAGGCCTTTGACGTCCGTTCGATTCGGATGAGCTGGTGCGGCAGGCTGAGCTCGTTGAAGCATTTTTCAAAAAATTGCGCTTGCATGCCGGCCCTGTGACCACCTATGCCATAGACATCAAGTTTGGGCAGTTGTCCCATGCTGTGGAGTGCTTGATTAATTTCAGCCGCGCTCAACTGTCCAGGAGCAGCAATCATGGGAAGCAATGGATGTGTGATGGGAGTGAAGACCTTGTTCAGTGCTCTTGAGAGCTGACCCATGGGACCCATGTTTAAACCAGATAATGGCGGATGTTTGTATTCAGACTGTATCTTCGACCGAAAGTATTCCAATTCATAGTTGTCGTTGATTGAGTTGACGTACGCAATCATCTTGACCACGTCCCCGTACACTGCACCCTTCTGAAATAGCTCTTGAGCTTCTGATGATGTCCATTTGAAGTTTCCAGAAAAGTCATGAAATGCCGATATTATCTTGCTGTTCCCTTTCTGCTCGGCAAGTTGTCTCCGAACCTCTTCGGGTAACCAGAGCTCAACGTCGATGTACTCACAACCCCATTTGATTGCCCGCCGAAGGTATTCGAAAAAAAGGGAAGGATCATCCATGGGGAACCTGCCATTTTCTCGTGTACACCTGGTGGTGTAGATAATTGGGAGCTCGCTACGTTGTCGCAGCATCATAACTTGCTTGCCTACATAGTCAAGGCTGGGGACTGGACTGAAGGATCCATCTGCAAGTGGTTCCTTCAGCAAATCAACTCGAAGCTCCAATGCATCAGAGCCCACGGATAGGATTTCCAGATTCGGAAGTGCCGCCTGTACATCAGAGAAAGTCGTCGAAATGAACGTTGTGCTCGCCTTCTTCGCCAATTCCTCATGAGGGCGACTCTGCCCGAGAACGAAAGCAAGGAACTTGGTTAGATCTCTACGACAGAAGGGCTTTTCTGTATATAAGTATTCGTAGTCACACACAGCAGTCGCTGAAGGATCTACAGCACGCCCATCGTCGATGCAACAAGTGTTAATGATTGTCCTCGAGTGACTGCCGTCTTCCAATTTTGTCAAATCTCCACTCCTTGAGACTCCCACAACCTCATCTGAAGCGCCAAACTCTGCATCCTGCGCAGAGCGCGCCAGGTAGTATCCACGCCCGAGCACTTGGGCGATGAGACGAACGATTCCATCTTGGTGTTCGTCGTAAATGATGAGCACAGAAAGCGAAGTCATCGTAGGTATTTCCTGGATCTCGATGACGCCCATGCTCTTCAGATCTGCTAAGCTTGCTGAGGTGGGCCGAACTTTCGTTGCCATATCGAGGTGATGTGATCTCGTTGCGATTGTGACCTATCCATAAGTATTGAAGCCGTTAATGCGGAGTTCGACCTCGATCCGAATGCGACGAGACTCCTGCTGGCAAGAGAGCTCGGTGTTCGATTGCATTGCTAGAGCATATGTATGTCCAGGCGTCCGAGATCTGGTAGTTCCAGGGCTGGGTTTCTCAGGTAAATAGTTTCGGGTTCTGCAGCTACTTAGTGCAAGTGGAGCACATGGCAATCGCGAAGTGCCGGAGAAAATCGCGGTCTGGCAAGATTGCTCTCAAACGTAGACGTAAAAGGCCGGTAGTGGCCGTCTCTTATCCAGCAGTCTACGGAATGCCCATTCCAAACAGAATCGTGGTCTGCGGCTATGCAAAGTGCTTGTAACCGTGTTTTCACAGTGAGAAAATAGCCTGAATATGGAGAACGGCAGGGGTAACGGGGTGAAGGATTGTCTCTGGGGTAGTACGGCTAGTTCGGAGACTGAGCCTATGTTCTTCCGCCAATCATGAAACCTCGGCCCAGGCCCTTGCTGCTGTCAGAACCATAGAGGAGCTCACCCTACGATGACCATCTCCGGCATGACGATAATTAGCCCGAAATACTTTCTAGCTCTCATGAACTATCTATGGTGTTGCAGTTCATCGAGTCCTGACATTGATTTGGGACGAAAATAGCTCAGTCTCCTGAACGTACGCACAACAAGAATGCACGTCTCACGGCTCTCACGGATCTCCCTTCTGAATTGCTCGGAGGGGTCATAAAACCCCCGCAGTGCATTCCCCGTGACGGGAGTTGTAGCTAAAAAGCCAATTGGCTGAAGTGGAGTCTCGTACTCCTCTCTTTCTGGAATTTAGACCTGTCCTGATATCACTCCAACAAGTACGCGGCAATCGTCATTGCAGGAAGACTTGGTTACTTCGATCAGAGGCCGGCCTAATCATCGGACATCTCAGACCTTTCATACACATGGTGCTCAGACTAAACCCACCTAATTGACCTCTCACGGACCCCCAATGTCGTTTCCCAGCGCTGAACTCGACCTTAAGGTTGGTTTAGCATACAAGATTCACCCATCTTCATGCCTCATGGAAAAGGGAGAACATATTTCTCAAGACCCCTGTGGGCGGAGAATCGGATAACGGGGCCTTTCATCATCCCATACTAATTTTCATTAGTTGAGATCGCGTGGAAACCTGATCTACTTCTCAAAACCTAATATCGTATTCGCATATTACTTTTATTGCATTCGCAACACAGGAGCTAGGGATCCGTGGCTTACATACAGCCTGGCAACTGCGAAGTAGGTTGGGCTTGTGTAATTGATTCAAGAGACCTGACGATTTCTTTCGATACCTGGGGGACTTATGCTATCGCGATCACCAACCTCGTATCACGCGTATCAAAGAATCGCTCAAGTCACGGCTGCAAATGACTTGAAATGGGCAACAGGCAATATCTCCATTTCAGCGAGTTCACCACCGGATATTTTTGTCGGCTCTAGACTTTCTCCCAAGGCTATGTCCTCCTGATGGAGTACGCCTGGACTCCAGGCGAGATTGCAGTTCCAAAGTCTCGCTTCCTGCAACTCTGTCGTAGGTTTGGTATAGCCTTTGTGTGGTCTTGCCTTTCGACCGAGATATCTATAGCAGTCCACAATGCTCTAGACTGAATTTTACCGGGGAAGTCATTTGCCGTCCTACGTTTCGTTTAGATGCGGAAGTCCTTTGAAGTCCGAAGATTATCGGGCTGATTCATGAGCTTGCGGTGAACAAAGGGGTTTGCCGTTGAGAAGGCTATTGGCTTGGCACGTCATGACGACGGTAATCTCCTAATTTCGGGATCATGAAGTAAAACGGCTAAAAGCAAAATTGAAGTTTTTGATGTCCACACAAGATAGGAAGAATTGCGGACGCTGAGTAACGTCTGTAAAAGCTGTAGACGTGCTAGTAGTCGCAATCTCGGAACCACAACCGAACCGCACTTAGATGTACAATCTAAGTGAATTTAGCCTAATTTAAATCACGATGCTGAAAAGATCTCCTCGCCGATGTCTAGTCGTCCATCGAGACGTAAAGTTTCGAATTGATCAGAAGAGACAGATGCAACTTTCGAGGCCACGCAATCTAAGTAGTGATTTGTTCATTTACCCACCTACGAGCCGACCTGGGCTAATTGTAATCGCATAAGTACCTCTCAACATCCTTAGCTAATGAACATTGATTCTGGGTATCCATAAATATAGTCTCCACTATATAGACTCTCCATTGCTGCATGGGATAAAGCAATTGGACATTTAACCGGATCACTGAGCTTCATGCTTCGACGCTTAAGCTTGTATCGACTGTGATCAAGACCATTTTGCAAGGTTGCTTGGGATAAGTCGTCTCAACAATTCCACTTGATCTTTCTGTCTCTTCGATCTAAGAGCTCGAACGGTAGGATTGCATTTGAGTAAATGGTCAGTATGACGGCGACCGGGATCGGAGAGAGTCGTAAAATCCTCCATTGTCTCATTCGCGCCGACACTTGCCTTGGGAGACAGCTTGCAATACTTTCACGATTTCATCAGGATGCCAACGACCATGTAAAATTGAAACACTTACCTTTCCTATCCTCGCTCCTGTGCCAACTCTTGCTTCGATATCAATGATGCTCCCTTCTCCGATCATGTTCGCCTCGACCACTGCTGACGATTCAACCGTGACACTGTTACCTATGTGCACCTCTACGTTTCCATCTCCCGTCCTCTCCATCCCATCGCTGCTTCTGGCACCCCCTACGACAGCCCTCTCATTCACAATGACATTCTCTCCGATCGTTATTGGTCCAGCCTCAGACACGATCCTTGCAAAAGGGTGTATTACGGAATTTGCGCCAATGCTAATATGATAGAGACCAGTCAGGACCGCTTTTTCAGCAACGATGGCGGAGGGATGAATTGTAGTAGGGGGCTTGGACAGAGCGGGTTTGGAAGCAGTACTTGAGACGCGTTTTGAGGGAGCGGCGGCCACAGTGGCAGCTGCAGGAACGACCTTGAAGGTGGCAGAATCGCGATTGCTAGACACTTGGTCTGACATTAGATGGCGATTCGTGGATGACGTGATCGAGCTCGGAAGTGGTAGCTTTTGAAGATGGGGGAAGTCAAGGATGGTTTAACTAGGTGGGTAAGTGATCTTCTACGTAAGAGCCTCCATACTGGTCTGTGCACCCTCCGTTCAGACTTCAAGCCGTCGACAATGCTCCAGATGCACAACTCTGAATGGAGAAGTTGATCCAGTAACATTACTGCATCTGGTCAATTCCGACCTGCTTACGAGTATACTTGGACTGTCTCTAGGAAGAATTCAGGAATACGAAAGAACCGGTCTCCTGCTTGGCCATGGCTGCAATGCAACAGAAGCGTTTGCACTTGCGTCAACTCTCCTGCTGTAAAAATATCTGGATTGCGAATATGTTCAGTACCAGGTTTAAGGTGCTTACTGTGGGCCTTAACAATGCGAGTTGCGAAGAGGGGATTGACCTCTGTTCATGGTGATTGTATGTCGTGGCTGCTATTTGTTGAGTTGTGAGCTTTAGCATCCGTAACGGGTGTGAGAAATCACATTTGTCTTGCTTCACCGTATCAGCCCGTCTCTATGCGAGAGATGACATATTTGTTTTGCTCCAAAGTCACGCTTGGCCTTGATTTACCATGACTCACTTAACACTCTCAGCTGTTTCCTCTGGACCGCTTGCGTCACTCTGGCATATTCCTGAAGCTTCTGGGGTTATGTTTCTTGCTTCCATTCACTCTGCCTCAGGCACGTAAATCCTCCCTGTTTCCTGCATTGTTTATACCGCATCATGAGGCAGGTGTTCCCGCGTACCTTCCACGAACTGATTTGGTCGTCCCCACTCCACGCGCCAATCATTTTCTTGCATTAACCCTGTACCCTAAAGGACAAAATTCTCAGATTTAACGCTGTTGAGGCAGCTTGCGAAAATGCCTCGCTTTAATTACACGAACGTAAGGCGCTCTGCTACCGCCTCTGGAAACCCCCTCGCTAATAACACCCCCGACAGCGCAAATCGGAGGGTTTGAAGCTCGGACAGATCGTTGCCAAAGACCTAAGGAAGCGAGCCAAGTCGCTGCACTCGAAGAGCGAGAAGCAGCCAGAGAGCGTAACGATCGAGCTTGACATCAGTGGAAGGAAGATCGACGATGAGGGTCTCCTCGAGATTATATCAGCTCTGGAGGAGGTAGCTCACGATGATGGCTCGGGCTGCTGCAATAAGCTCGAGGAGCTAAACTTCTCTCAAAACCGGTTCACCACGAAATCACTTGCGCAGCTGGCATCAGTGATCCGCTCTGCGCAGTTCGACCTTCAGGTCCTTGATATATCATATAACGAGATCTCGGTCAAGACAGATGATGAAGCTCAGGAATGGGAGGTGTTTCTGGAGAGCTTCAGACACTGCTACTGCCTTCGGAGGATCGATTTCAGTGGCAATGACCTCTCTGGTCCACGAGCATTTGAAGTACTCGCAAGGGTGTATGGACGTCAGATACCAGCCGATCCTGCGGACCTTAGAGGCATGTCAGCCAGTGTCATTTCGGTCGCCGAATCGGATACAGCAAATGTCCTCGACAAGACAAAAGCCCTAAGCATGGAGGAATCTGCATCAGAAAGTCGCTCTAGGTTGTTATCGTCTTCTAGACAATCACTCTCCCAGGGCACCTACTTAAGTCGTCGGTGCGGCCTTCGCTCTGTGCCATACCTTATCTTTCGTGAAGTTTCTCTCACGAATGCTGGGGCTCTATTTCTCTCCTACGTAGTGCAACACCACTACTTTCCGGACCAACTGATGACAAGACTGAGGGCCGCACCAGCAGAGAGCAAGCGTGAGGAGTACTCTCAAGAGTTCGCTGGCGGAAAAGGTATCATCTATGTACCGTACGATGGCCTCAACAAGTACGCGGTGGAAGTTCTGGAAAGCGCGGAACTCGCACGAACGGCCCTATTAGCAAGCGATGATGGGGACTCAAGCACGGATAAGGTCCCGGAACTGGTCACATTATCCAATGGGTAAGTTGGATGAAGCTGTGAAATTCCAAATGCTGCCTGAATACATCTGCTTATTGTATCATAGTCGTAGAATTTCTTCCATCAGTCACCACAAGAGGAGACTCAGTGTCTTCTCGCTGCACTCGTCCGACGAGTCCGGCCATGGCTCCTCAGAACTGGACAGCAAGCGATACAAGGCGCAAAGAACCACGATCGAAGACTCTGGGGCTCACTGCGTGGAACTCTGGTCCGCATCTCTTCGCATGCTTGTCAAAGCCCGCGCCGTCCTTTTCGACACCGGTTCGCTCATCGACTCGCCTGTCAGTTCTTCCTCTACCGACACACTTGCCCGACGAGACTCCAGCGCCAGTCTTCACTCGCCCACGCCACTCGTCGTTCCACACAATACACCAGCAAAGGGCGCGCCGGGGTCTGATGCACCAACCCACTCCTATGCATCCACTCTCATGGTTGGATCACCCTCCAATCCCAATGAACCTGCCCTGACCATCGCCGAAACCACTCCTACCAAACCCACGAAATCCTATAACCTCAAGTTCATCCACCCACGACGCTCCTCTACTCTCTCCAAATCCGCGCCGCATACATCCCTGAGCACCGAAACCACCTCAGTTCCCATTGCCATTGCGCGCACCGCCACCTCCAACAGCGACTGCTACCTGGACACACAAAGACAGCGCATGGATAATCTCGCATCGGTTCAGCACACTGATGGGTACCGCGACTCAAATCTCCCAGGAACCCTGCCGCTGGGTCTCTGGACAGAGGTGCTCGCCCTGGCATCCGGAGCCGAGGGCCTGCTGAGCGCAAACCAGAAGGAGAATGTGGTACGATGGGCGCAGCAAAGGCAGACATTAACTGATGAAAGAGGATTGTGTGGGAAGGGGAGGAGTGTGCAAGTTTGGCGGGTATTGGATGGGATGGGGTGTCTGGATTATGAGATTCGGCTGTGAGAAGAGCAAGCAGTGGATGGCGGTGAGGATGATGGCAAGAACGATGCTGATCTTGATCTCGACGATGGTGTTATTGGTAGTAGTCGTGCTGATGATGACGAAGCATGGGCGTTCAGGCTGAAAATTTAAATTGCATGGATACAGCGCTCGGAGCTGCTGTGGCGTTTGATGAAGCTACAGTCTTTCACAATGATCTGGGCCTTCTGGGGAGAGCAAAATGGCAGGCTGGCGTGCATGGTGGATGCACATTGGGACCCCTTTGAAGGCTATAGTTTGCGCTTAGATACCAGATATGATGCATTAGTGAGAGAAAATTAACGATAATCTGCGTTCATGTTTCCGTTTGTTAAGGCGTAATCAAGATGATCTGATCACTGGACGTAAAGACCAGAGGATATTAGGTTTCACGTGCACCAGCACGCATTCAAATGGGGACCTGATTGATATTTCTACCTGTACAAGTCAAGTATCCCTCAAGTTGAATTTGACAATGCTGGCTTCTGACTCGAGATAGAAAGGACAAGTTTATGGGGAAAAACACAAGAGCAAATCTAAAGAAAGGTGAGGTATAGACTAGAGTAATACTGTTTTCATTTTATACAATTTGGAAGCTCCACGGGATCCATGATTGAAGTACTAAACTGCAACCGTTGCCGCCTCCCACGGGGCATCTTAGTATAGCTCACTTCTTTGCCCGCTGAAGCCCGGTCCCCGACTTCTGAGCTCCTGTTATCACAAGTGATCCACATGACTTACGGTAACATTCGAGGGCACAGTCGCTTTTCTACACTTCGGGCCGGGACTAGCCACGAAGCGCAACAAGAAACTCTTGCGAAATTCTTGAAATTGGTTTCGAACTAAGATGGCAACACACGGGGACCATCCCTTTCGGAGTGCGGAAGTAGTCTTAGGAAGAGAGAGGCGAGCGAAGGGAGAGGGACAACTTTTACACTCCCTTCCAGTCGAGCTTATCCAGGAAATACTCGACATTGTATGTCTCCCCCAGCTTTGACTAGGGAATTTTCTCGATGTATTCTGGATGGATTTGTAAAATCCAACGCAGAAAAACGAATCGAAGCTGACTACAACGACTTAGATTCAACAAGATGACCCTATGACTCTACTCGACATCGCCTGCGTATCTCGCGATCTCCATGTGCTCGCCCTCGGATATATCTATAGATGCTTAAGCCTTACATCAAAAAGTGATGTGCAGGCACATATATGTGTACTCGAGAAGTACGACATCTGGCGATGCGTGCGTACTGTTCAATTAGGCGACAACTCGCGCGACCTGGAAAACGCCTTCAAAATTGAGACAGGCCCAATGCTTCCTGCCGTTGCACATTTGATCGAGAATTCGATCAATCTCTCCCATCTAACGTACGTATGTGAAATCTCGAGTGGTGCTGGATACTTCTGATATGCTGCAGCTGGTGTGGAAACAGCCTTCCTCCAGAGCTCTGGAAGGCGTTTCTGAGCAATCCTGCTTGTCCTCGGCTGTATCTATCCATGCCAACCGATGTTGCTACACCATTCTCCACCTTCACTGTGGCGGCGCCTCTGTCATATCTTAGTGACCGCGACCGGTCAAAAATCAAACAACTCCGCCTCAGGCTTTTAGATTCTTCATCTCCTCAGAGTGATGCTGCTCTGGATATCATATCCATTTTCGATCTCGAACGCAGTATCAGGATAGCACCTTTTACATCGCTCACAGTCGTAGTAGATCGTTCCTCTTGTAGGCGCCTTTGGAGCCTGCCTGAGATCGATCAGCTGGTACGTCCTTTAGTCTGGTCCCAGCTGCGAACGCTGACTACAGATGCTGCGAACCTTGCTATCTCTCTCGTCCCAAATTGTCCACAATTGCATTGTCTCTGCCTTAGGGGGTTTAAGTGGCGGGACTTGGTGGCGACTATAGGTCGTTGTAATTCTTTGGTCCGGCTGGAATGGATGCCGTTTCCTAAATCGTGTTGGAGGACAATCATCAGTGACAAGTTGGCGCTCCACGGGAAAAGCCTCAAGCATTTGTCGATTTCCTGGCCTGGGTATAAACCGAAGGAACCTATATTGCGGAATCTTGATGAAAACAAAATACGGGAACTATGCAACGCTGTGCCCAACCTGGAAACTCTTGTCATCGATATGTATCGAGACGGTAGCTGGGTAAGCCGAGATCTCACTGGAGGGAGCAATAGGGAATGTCGATTTGATCAGAGGTTGTTACCATTCTGACCTCCGTATATTCTGCAGTCCCTCAGCAAATTTCAACTCTATTCGAGGAAGAGAGGAGCGCTTAGCAGGATGCCGAGTGAGAACCTGTAGAAGATCTCTCACAACATCTATCGGCCTTGTACAACCCGGGAGATCCCCAGCATGATCTCGAGTTGCTGCATTGCTCCGAAATTCTCTATAACACTACTGCTGGTCTAGTTCGATTCGAAATCTCATACTGACTCTGAATGTAGCCGATTGATGAACTGCGCGTTATCGGATCTCTTGAAAACCTGGTCACCCTTGACGTCATTTTGAACCTGTTAACCAGGGACAAGAAGCCTGCGCATCCTTTCCTGAATACGAATTCTGCTCGTGAGCTTCTGCATTGCGTCAACTCAGGAATGACTCGCAAGAAGAGCCCCCTCGAGTTGTTCCAGATCGAGACTGGAGCCCCTGCTATCCCTGAATTCTCGTCTACGCCGGTGATACGGAAGCAATGCGATGCTTTTCGACCCCAGGAGAATATGTATACACAGTGGGTGCGATCACAAAGCGAGATGATTTGTGTAAGACCAAGCGGAAGATCCGAGATGACGTGGACGGCGGGCATTGATGTTCATTGCCCAGCTCTTGATCAGGTGGAACGCAAATTGCGTAGGAGAGGGATTCCAATGGAGCAGTGGATTGAGAACGATGAATATAGCAGACGGAAGAGGAGAGCAGACATTGGACCAATAAATTACGAAGAATGGGAAGCTGAAAACGAGAAACAAGCAGCCACTGGGGAGAAATACAGCTTATAAGCTTGGAGAACTTACTGGGATCTTCCCCTATCTGTAAAGTAGGAAATGGACATTCCACTCTGGAGGTAGCTCTTTCTTGCTTTCTCACTACGTCAGGGGGCGATATAATGTAAAGACTTTGTTGAGAGTGTTCCCAAACCTATAGATGTAGAAATGTAGGCCAAGCTATTTTTGGTGGCTGGTGACTTTTGATTCCTCTTGATGTGTTGAGGAAAGAAAACGAGAGCAAACACAATCTGTAGTACGAGGTTTGACGAAATGGCTTTCTTTACTCCTACATCCAATCTTTTTATAGCCAATTACAAGCTAGTGTTTCAAGAATGTCATGAGTGGCCTTCTAAAGCTGAGTATGTACGAAATCCGGCTCAATCGGTGTTCGAGTGGACTCCGGTAGCCCATGAATTCTGATACGATCTATTGTAAAAGCCGTCAAGCAAATCCTAGGACTCAGAGGAAGAAATATATTTCTTAGATTGGGGTACAGCGCGCTTTCGCTTTTCTCCGGAGTTTACACTCTGACTTTGGCGCCCAAGAAATGTTTGAGAGACTCCTGACGGCACCATGAGAAACAAGAATATCAACGATAATAAGGACGGTACCCAGTATTTTGACCCGACGTGCTTGGAGCCTCCTCTAATAACAAATTAAGAATGATGTAAAAGAGAGCAGTACGATATAAAAGAGGTGAATAAAGAGCTGAGCACCTTGTACTGAAGCTACGTTGTGCTTCGCCAATATTTCTTATTGCAACTCCGATGGCCACACGGTAGGTATTGCAAGGATATTGATAGTAAGCAGAGCCCAGAATAATCTTCGGCAGGTCGACAGCGCAGAATTGCGGCGCATTGATAACGGCATAATATTATGGCTAAATTAAGTCGCTGGGATTATACCTGAGCATTGTAGGCACCGTAGGTGTACTCAGCAGAAGCATCCTTTGGATCCTTCCGTGCCTCCTAACCACAGGCAGGACGCTGGAGGGAGCGGCGCGGCCAGCTGAGCAAAGCGACAGTAGCGTTGTCAAGTGTTACATGCTGGGATCATCAGGGGATGTCAAATCGAAGATTGAAGCACGATTTAAAGCGTCTTCCGGAGCGAGTGGATAGAGATGGGATGTAATTAAGTGTGATGTAACTCTGCGTTCGGAAATATTTAGTCGCCAAAATAAAATTAAAGTTAGCGGCAGCGCCACACTGAAAGCAATGTCGTGAAACGACTGATCAGCGCCAAATGGTTAGGATACGGTCTACGGTGGTGATCCCCTGGTCGCCGATCGTCGAGAAAACTTGACCAGATTCTAAGGCCGAGCGCGTGGTGCAGCTCGGCAGCCGGCATAGGTGCTTTTTGGCTGTTTGAACACACGAAGCACCGCGAAGGGTAAGGTAACGTGGTCGCTGCTGCCATGCTGGCTGAGTGCGCCGTATGTTGGCTCTACCGAAGAAACAGCAAGAGCAATACTTCGTCCAGTAACCGTTGCTCGGTAGACGAACAACCAGAGGGTGCGGGAAGGAAGGCCCGTCAGCCACAGATCTCGTCACGTCAGATATTCGGCCAAGCACGACCACAACTTCACTAGAGATCACCAGGACAATGATGATAATTGTTCTGATAAGGTAGCCTAGCCGCCCAAGAAGAACGGTCTCGTTCTCCTTCATGGTCGCGGGCGGGCAAGCAGCCAAGCTGGAGCGACAAAGAAACACAAACGACGGCGCGGCAGCACGGTTGCTGGTACAATGTCAGGAACAAGCAGCAATCAGCAGGAACCCGGCGTCTTGCATGTCCGTGCCTCTGTTCGTCCCCAGTTTCTTGCGGGATGCGGCCCCTGAGTGGAGGAGGGAAACAGCCCGGTCGGGCAAAAGCCGCGGCTGATTGGCCGCCTGTTCCCCCTCAGCGCAGCGCCCATGCTCCGCCATTTGTCTAGCGTGCGCTCCGCAAATTGCATCTGGCCAGGGCCTCAGGTCACTGGCTGGGCAAATTAGGGGGCAGTGACTGTGCTCTTCTCCCTTCTTTTCCCCAGCCTGCGCCTGCTCTCCTTCCTCTTCTCTCTCCACCGCGGTGTCGTTCTTTCGACTTACACTCGTTACTGTCTCTCTCTCGTCCTTCGGGGCAATTACTCTCTTTTAGGATTTCGATCCACCGTCACTCTTTCAACTCTTGATCCTGCTGGCAGCAACTGCTCACCTGCTCATCATTATCGCAAACTGAACGTCCGCATCAATCCGTCAATAGCAACTCAATACGATTCGTCGATTGCTCGTTGTACCTCAATTACAACTCCAAACACAAAGTCAAAGCTTCAGCGCAAGAAAGAACAAAATGCAATTCCTCACTCTTGCCCTTTTGGCGGGCACTGCCATTGCCCAGCCCAACCTCCTCGACAAGCGTCAATACGGCTCCTCTAATGAGACTGCGCCTGCAACCACGGCTGCTGCCACCACGCCCGCTACTACTGCAGCTGCGCAGACCACTCTGACTGTCGAGTCTACCCAAACACTCACAATCACGTCGTGCGCTGCCACCGTCACCAACTGCCCGGCCGAATCTCAGACGCCAGTTGTCACTAGCATCATCTATGCGACTACAACCGTCTGCCCAGTGACTGAGGCTGAGAGCGCAAGCTCAGCCGCTTTGTCTGCTATCAGCACTTCGGCAGTAGCGGTGAGCTCTTCGCTTTCTTCTTCTGCCGCTGCCTACACCAGCAGTGCGTCAGCGGCCGTTCCCACCGCCTCTACCAACACAACCGCTCCAGCCCCCAGCACGAGCGCAGAGTCTTCTGCAGTGGAGTCTACAGCTTCCGCACCGGTCTCCTCTCCGAGTGCAGCTGCAAACACTACTGCGCCTGCCCCAGTTTCGGCCCCAGTCTCCTCTACAACCTCGGCGGCTTCAGAAGGCTCGTCCTCAGCCGAATCATCGACCATCCCTGTCAGCAGTTCAACTCCTGCCAATTCCGCTGCTCAGAGCGTGACGTCGGTCACTGTGGTCCCTGTTCCGTCAGGTGCCCCCAACGGTACCGCCCCAGGCTCAGGTTCTGGCTCAGGGTCGGGCTCAGGCTCAGGAAGTGCTCCAGGTTATGGCAGTGGCAAACCTGCTCCCACGGGCAGTGCCATTACTTCCACCTACACCACTGGTACTGGCTCTGACACTACCGTTATGACCACCACCATCCACTCCACCAGCACTGAATTCTCCACCGCCACGGTTTATGCCACCAGCTCTTCTGTTCCCGCTGGTCCTGCAGGTTCTGCCTCCGCTGGCAACAGCTCTCCAGCCTCTTCGCAGGAAGGTGTCACCGAGACGGTTCAGAGCACCTCTACTTCTACTCACTTCGTCACTGTCCTCCCTGCGCCAACAGGCTCAGGCTCAGGCTCAGGCTCTGGATCAGGTGCTGCTGGTGCTTCCAGCGTCTCTGGTGCTGGCTTCTTCCCCAGTGCTTCTGGATCCGGTGCATCTCCCTCTGAGTCTGGTGCTGCCGGTTCTGGTGCCGGTGCCGGTGCTCCTGGAGCGTCTGGCTCTTGCGCTGCTCCGGTCACTGTCACTGTCACCACTCAATCTACCGTCACAGTGGTACGTACAAACTCAGTCGAGTCGACTTCGGTTTCAAACTCAAACTACAACACTACTATCTCTCTTTCCCGTAACCTCATCTTTCAGCCTGTTACATTTCTTTCAGACGTCAATGCAGATGTCAACAATGTCACGTCCCGTACAGAGCCCTCGAACAATGAGGTCGTTTCTATTTCACAATTATCCGATCCAACCTTGGTTCCGACTTCTTCAGCTGTTCATCAAATCAGAATGCAAATGCAAGACTAACAAACGACCATAGACCGCTTCATCCACTGGCACCGCCCTGCCACCCAACTCTGCGGGTTTCTACCCCACTGGTGCTGCGCCCGACTACCCCTCTGCCGCCAGCACGGGCTTCTACACCCACTACCACCCCAGACCCTCCAGCGGTCACTCCCACCCATACAGGAAGGCTTTTTAAGCCAGTCATCAACTCCGGCTCGAACAGCAGGTTGATCTTATGACCATGTCCTGAACGAAACTTAGCTGCGAAACAGAAGAGGGAATCTGCCGCGCTGGTGCGTGTTTTGATTTTGCAAAACGACATTCTTATCGGCATAGGCCTGGGGTCTGGGACAATTCTTTCCATTTGTGTCAAAGCCTTCTGCGTGTGCGAAGGGGTTCAATGGATCTTCTATTGGGCTATCTAGCCCTCGGCTTGGGGTCATTTTCATATAACTTTTTTTTACTTCATTCAGAGGGGGAGACATGATTTTATTTGGCTTTCTACTTTTTTTTGGGTATTGTTTCATGTGGTTGCGGTAGGCTCTGGTCTGGCCGGTCTGGATGAAGGGGGTCCTATTGCGGGAGAGCAGCCAAGTTAGAGTTTAGGGGCAGGTGAATCAGATGCTGTTTAGAGTCCTGTGCGCAAAATTTCTTGTGTATTCTGTGATACCTCTAATGTAATTATGCCATAGTCCCGCCAGCATCAATGATCTAGAATGCCAAATGACCTATTGAGAAGAGACAAGAAAGTCTGAAGTGCATCCCGTACACGGAGTTTCAATGTTTCAAACAAACAATTTAATATTAGACTAGGAAGATAGTGGAAGACGTTTGGCGCTCCTTGACGTATAGCCAGGGACCACCAGGGATCACCTTGCCAGCGGAAAAAGTCAAACGCCGACAGCGCTTCTAGAAACTACCAAAGCACCAGAGCATCCGCCTTTTCAAGACCGCCACTTTTAAATTGCAACTTGTCCCTATTCCCTAAACTCGGTATTGGATAAGACAGGCGTTCGCATCTTCGGCGTTTGCAATACCAGATTGAAGTAAGTTAGCACTCAATCTACGTGCGCCATATTTCTATGATGAGAACCTTAGCTGGCACCAGTCCGAAAGACTTGTACTCTCCAAACGTGTGGATCAGCTATCACTTTTAGACTCCTTGTCTGAGAATACGAAACTCTCAATCTCTCCTGCATGTCCATTCAAGGACATCCTCGCGCTAATTTTGCTTGAAACAGTTACCTAAGTATCCCTTCATTTACTATTTCCCGCTCGCAGCCTAGTCAGACCCAAAGAGGCATCCCTGATCCCCTCACTTCAGCCACCGCTATGGTCCTCCACAACCCGAACAATTGGCATTGGGTGAATAAAGATGCCTCGGCATGGGCACGCGAATTCCTTGAGAAAGAGCTGATGTATCTGAGGGCGGAGGAAGGAGATGTCTCGGCAGAGATTACCAAATTAATTTCTATGGATGGGGACGTGGATGTAAATCAACGGAAGGGCAAGGTCCTCACATTGTTCGACGTAAAGCTGCAGCTTGAGTATGCAGGTATGTCTCAGCATATTGCTATGCATTTCACGATATCGGACCTCTGACCTCTTGTAGGCAAGACTAAAGATGACGAGGATGTGAGCGGCAGCATTACAATACCGGAGGTGGCACATGATACGGCGGAAGATGAGTATGTTGTACGTTTCCCTTATTCCCTCATTCCCTCATTCCCTTCTGTTACACATTACACGAGATTAACCGTCGGTTAAAGTTTGACATAGATATCTATTCTGAGACGAATAGCAAAGAACCCGTCAAAGACCTTGTCCGTCGCAAATTGACCCCATTACTCCGACAACACCTCGCAAAACTTGGACCAAGCTTGATTGCAGAACATGGCAAAGGTCTCCAACACGAGCCTGGCTATACATCTGTCGTCACCCCGAAGTACAACTCCAGCTCAATATCCAAGTCTACGGACAAGGCCGCATCCACAGCGACATCTACTGCTGCTAGTAGCGGCAAAGGCGTCTCTGTAAATGTAACCACTGTCACCGACACCGCAGAATTCCGCACCGAAGCCGCACAACTCTATCTCACCTTCACCGACCCTCAACGCGTCGCCGCCTTCACCCGAGCGCCCCCGCGAGTTTTCGAAGCCAAGCAAGGTGGGAAATTCGAGCTCTTTGATGGCAATGTCTCGGGTGAGTTTGTCGAGCTGCACGAACCGACGAAGATTGTGCAAAAGTGGCGTTTGAAGCAATGGCCCGAGGGGCATTACTCAACGCTCAACGTCAACTTCGACCAGAATGATGTTGATGCAGTGACGGTAATGCGGGTGGATTGGCAAGGTGTACCGGTAGGACAGGAAGAGGTGACGCAGAGGAACTGGCAGCAATATTATGTCAGGAGTATCAAGACGACGTTCGGATTCGGGACAATCTTGTAGATTCCCAATCCTCAGACCAGACAGTCGTCTCTTAGTAGGTCGTGCCTACGCGACAAATGGTGTTAGGTGTATCAGGAACTAAAGAACCGACAACGATACTTTGTGATATAGCGAGCGATCGCGCCAATCGAACTACATTATATATCGATTACACATATTGATCTTACAATCTTAAACTTTTCACCTTCTCCCTTCAGCCACCCTCTTCCTAGCCGCCCCTCCCGTCTTCCCCACCTCTCCCACCGCGCTCTCCAACCCTTTCCTCCCCTCCTCCCTCTCAAACCTCCAGTCCCTCTCCCACGTCCACCTCCCATCCACCTCATACCGCCACAACTGCAACCCTTCCACCTCCCCCTCACACCCCTCCCACCCATACCTCAACTCCCGATACACCCCCTCCACCTTCTTCTCATCCGCCTCCTTATTCACCACCGTAAAATGCGGCGTCCACCCCCTCTGCAGCCTATCCTGCGCCGTCAACCACCCGCTATCCCTCTTCGCGCCACTCTGCTCAGCCCCAACCCTATACCTCTCCTTCCACCCGCTCTCCCCCCACACCCTAGTCCCCCCGCCCGCCTCCTCCAGAAACGCGCGTAGCAGCGCAAGCCGCACCTCCCGCACCAGCCCGCCTCCTCGCCCACACCGTATCCCCACCCCCTTCGCGACCCGCGGTCTCCCCTTCGGCCCGCCGCTCCCTAGCTTGTAGACGCCTTCGCGCGGGATGCGGAGCGAGAAGCGGCGTGTGACAGCGCTGATCCGCGCGATGATGGTGGTGATCGCCGGGAGGTGAGACGAGGGGAGCGTGTGGAAGAGGGTGAGGTGCGCGGGGAGGGTGGCGCCGGGGAGGGTGGACGGGAAGTGTGTCTGGCGGAGGGAGGTGAGTGGGGTGATGAGGGAGGGGGAGAGGAGGAGGGTGAGGATGAAGGTTTGGGAGGGAGGGCAGGACGAGCTGGTGGGCGGAGTGGGAGGGTTCGGTTCGGGGGATGGGGAGGACGACGGAGGAGCTGTTGGGTTGGGAGGTGAGGGGAGAGGAGCGGTGTCCAGGCTGGGATTTATCGATTTGGCATCCGCTGATTTAGGAGTGGCTGAGATAAAGGGACTAGGTTCACTCATATAGAATCTTTTGGTTGATAGGCGGTGTTGCTCTTTGGATTGGCCGGAGCGACGATGGCAATGACATGGGCCGAGACAAGTGACAGTACGAATTGTTCGTGTTTGTAGAGAAGGTAGACGGCGAAATGAGGGTTGGAACGCTGGTCGCATTTACGGAAAGCCACTGTGGAATAGTGGATGTGAGGAGGTGATCTGGTCTGTGGCCGCGACGAGAATTATATCGGGGACGTCATTTTTAGAGTTGACTCCCCAATATTACACCCTTATGGACGGAACACCGAATCAACAGCACGCCGCAACTTCACAGCACGGGCATATGCACCAAGTTAAATAATCAAATTGATAGTGCTTGATTCACTAGCTTGCAGATACCACCAAAATATACAATCGAGAAGCATGCTAGCTAGGGACAGACCATAGAGCTCGCGTACCATATGAAACCCATTCTCTCCTCTGGAATGCAAGCCCCCTTTCCTCTGCTGTCATGAAGCCGGGTGCTGTCAGGAAATCGTGTGAGACAAACAAAAATGAAGATAAATAGTGAGAACGCCATGAATTATGCGACCAATGCTCCAATAACTACCTCCGATGAAAAATAAAAGGGTTCCCTGCAAGCATACAAAGCAAAGCATAGCGCTCGGGTATCAGCAACCAAAACTTTTCTTTGGCGTGGCTGTCGTATCATTCTCGTTATTGACGAAGTAGAAGTGTAAATATGCTACTATGGAGTTTACGGTTAGTTAGAACATGTATAGATGTTCGGGGGGCTGTGGCAAGGCGCTCATCGTTCAATGATGGCGCTGGTGGTAGTGGTGGCAGTAGTGGTTGTGCCGTCTTCAGCATCTGGCTGCTGGTTTCCTCTGTCATCAACAATGATTCTGCGACCGCATCGCTCGGGAGGAACGCCGTCTCGAGCGGCTCCGAAGTCGAGGACCTGTGGTTGCTAAGTTAGCTTCGCACAGTCATCTATTACTACAATAAGCTCACTTCAATATATGTCAGGTTGTTGCGTTGCACTGCAGCAACGCATCGTCGGTCATTGAATTTGACCTGCCAGACGCCACTCAAATCCGTAAGAAGGTCTTTGACGCACTCTCCGGATTTGATATCCCACATCTTCAATGTGCGATCCGAGCCAGAGATGACTTTCTGACCGTCGTGCTGGAAGCAGGTAATCGCTGCTGAGTGAGCGCTTAGCGTACTCTTACACTGACCCGTTTCAGGATCCCAGATGCGCAAGGTAGAGTCGGCTGCTGCAGAGACAAGACGTCCGTGGCTGAGGTCAAGGAGTCCCACTAGGGAAGAGTGACCGTCAAGATTAAAGAGACAGGTACCAGTTTCCAAGGACCAGACCTTGACTTGGTTGTCCATTGAGCCAGAGATGCATCGACCGCGGGCATGATCTAGCACAACACTATAGACCTTCGATGAATGCCCTTGAAGTCTGTGCACTAACTCGCCTGTGGAGATTCTCCAGACCCGTACAGTGCAGTCATAACTACCACTGACCAGGGTGTCACTATGAGCAGCAATGGCCCGGACTGAATGATGATGACCGACGAGGGCTCGAACAAAGTACGGATTGTCAGTATCGTGTACCGGCGGTCCAGCTTGGAATATACTGGCTTGGCCCTTCTGGGGCATTTTCCACACCCGAAGACTGGAGTCACGCGATCCCGTGATGATAAGCGTTTCCTTGGGCATCATGATCGGCGTCCCATCTGCATTTTTGCCAATCTCTGTGGGTTTGAGGATTTGTAAACATCTGACCGTGGATGTGTGACCTTGAAAGATCTGCGTGCATCTGCCCTTCTCAATGTCCCATATGCGAACTGAACGGTCCGTAGAACCAGAAACCAGAGTGTTGCCCTCATACTGTAATGCCCATACACCACCTTCATGACCCTGTAAGCAGCAACGTAATGCTCCAGTCTTGGTATCATAGACATTGATGTTGGTATCATCGCTGCCCGTCAAAATCTTATCGGTGTCGAACTGTAGGCAGGTTACGACGTGACGATGATGTGCGCGAAAAGCGATATGGTGAGGCTTGACGTCGTTGTTCATCCAGCTTCTTCGAATAAGGGAGTGTCTCTGATAAAGCGATTTGAAAAGGTGAAGGTTCTTCAAGCTTGACAAGCCGGTCTTAGGATTCGGTACGGCCAGGGCAGCTGCATTAGCAAAAGCGTTTGGTCCATGAGCTTCTTGTATCTTCTCTATCCACTTGGGGGACTGGCTCTTGGACACTGCTACAGATTTGCGCTTTGCGCGCTTTGAGCTCGGAGTCTTCGTAAAAGTCCTTCTCTCTTCACTTAGAAATTTGGCAGCTGCTTTTCTCTTTGGTCGACTTGGCGCAGAAAACGAGGAAACGGTCTCATCCGTATCGGCCGTAGGACTGCCTGCTAAACCGAGGTCGACAAAATCATTCTCTCCTATGAGAGTTGCTGAGCTACTGATGTCTCTCTCCCAATCCCAGTGACCGTTCGGATGCTGCCAACCCCAGCCCTGCTTGATAGCCTTTTCCAATTCTCCTTCTGGCAATTCATATCCATCCGCGTCGAGGAGGTCTTTCCATGCTTTTTCATCAGAGTCAATGATTCGTCGCCACTTTTTCGAGACCTGCGCAGCACGACACATAGTCTGATGGTCAAAATGCTTCACAATGTTCATGCTCAGCTCAAGTGGAAGCAGATCGAGAAAGTCACACTTGAGAGCCGGATTCACCACGTCGGCCACAAAACGTAAAGTCGGTTTCGCACTGCGCCTCAGTAATTGATACATTACGTACGTCTGCATCTCGGCGGGTAGGGCATCGAACGAATCAATCATGGTCGGAACGTCCAGGAGTGTTGGGGTCGGTAGCTGAGGATGAGGAGTGAGTAGCTGTTCCGAAGATTCGTGTGGTGGGCCATGATTTCCAGACTGAGAAGCTTCAGATTGAGTCGAATGACCTATGGGAGTCGCCTCACGAAGGCGGCTAAAGGGTAACGAGTCGTTACTCAGCTCCGGTCTTGCTCGTAGACGAGCCCGAGACAGACTGGCTGACGCAGTCACAGGAGACGCACTTGGACTTGGGAGGCTCGCATCCAACTGAGAGCTCGTATCGATCGGAGGTGGACGATCGTTGCCTGCAAATGTCAGATCTGGGTTGGAGAATTCGGAAACAACGTCCAGGTCATTTTCAGCTATCGGAGGCGTAGCAGACATGCCTGCACTGGAACTGATGTTTACGGCGCGATTGAGGGGTTGGGGGGCTTCGGAAGTTGAAGTGTCCTGTGATGCTGTTGCTACAGACAAAGAGCTCTCTTGAGCTCTTGTGAGCTGAGCCTCTCGTCTAGCCCGCTGTAACAGTGAAGGACGGTGAGGCGGGAGATGATCTAGATAATTGGGAGCTATCAATTCTCCTGAAGTATCTGAATCGGTATCTGGTGTTTCTGGTAGCGAAGCATCTTGCTGTAGCGCTTTATCTTTCGATCTGTCAGTTATCTCCACCACGCGTTTACGTCGAGATCTGGAGGAACTGGCTCTCGGTTCGTCTGGGGTGAAACGGCGTCTCTTGCTACGGCTCTGTTCGCTGACTATCTTGGCAGCTTCAACGATCGAGACCGGTGAGGCAGGACGCTTGCGAGAAGAAATTGCAGTCGATGCTGTCTCCTGTAGGGGAATCGCTTGTGATAGCGAATCTCGCGAGACACCACTCGATGGTTTGGAAGGTATATTGTTATACTCCTTCGTGATCTGAACCGAGCCATTGGAAGATTCAAGGGATGCCTGCAGTTGATTATACTAGAAAACATCATTGAAGTCAGTGGAGCTGAAAATGATACGATATCTAGGCAGATACACGTGCAAGAGCAACGTGAAGTCAACGTGCTAGTGGGTGGAGGTACGGTCATACCTCACGGAATTCCCGTTCTGGGCTGTCAGCCTCTCGAAAGCAGGCTTGATGGCCTCCTACGCTGAACGAAACCTTTTTCAGAGATTGGGGAGTTGGTGTTGAGGCGAGAGGATACAGCTTCGGATCACGCTCATTCAGATGTCGTGAAGGCTTCAACACGATGGGTGCAAGAGACGTCGTTGTGGTCGTGGTCGTAGTTACAACAGTTGTTTGTGTGGCTGGTCCATAAGACAGCTGGGCCAGTGTGCTATGAGAACAAGGTACATTTGCTCCACCAGTATCCATTCTAGCTTGTTGGCTCATTTTGCCTCCTCGCGTTGTGGCTTGTTTTGGCTGCGAGTCGGGGAGGGGCGAGGTTCCTGACGAGAGCGTTTTCGAGGTAAAAGATGAGCTGCTGGATTGCGTTTCCACAGCAGTATCACCATCGACACTAGGAAAGTCCATAGGAGTGGAGGAGAGAGTCGGGTAGTGTAGAAGGCAGCTGCGGCAGAAAGAAGCTGCCCTTGTTTGGACCGAGGGTTTCGATAGCAGGGAAAATCTGAGGATTGTCAACCATCACTTTGGAGGCCGTCTTCACCAGATCTCCGAAACAAGAAATCGTGTGTGGCGTGTGGATCCTGTACAGCTCTATCACCTGAGTGCAGGGTTCTCGGAAGCCGTGGCAAGGGCGCGGTGAAAGGCAGCGCGTCGTGACAAGGTTCTGCCACCGGAAGAGGCTATACAAAGAAAGAAACGAAGCAGAGCCAAATGTAAAGCGAAGTCGTGGCGGGTCGTCAACGAAGTCGGAATGGAAAATGAAGCTGGGTAAGAAAGCCGGTCTTCTGGGTGGTGGATGAGAAGGGAGGGGCTGGAGAACTCGCACTGATGAAAGGCGGAAAGTTGGTATCACTTGCAGTCGGGCTCGGCTAAAGGTGCATCTCCATCCTCATCGCAATCTTCTCTCGACTCTATCCTACTTTTTACCACGAAGACAGCTACCAACTGACCTGGCATATGACGCGGACAATGTTCCCCGTCATCTAGTGAGACGGGACAGCCTGTCACTTGCAGGCCAAACTTCGTCTGAAGCCCGATCATGCAGTTTCGGATCTCCCATAACCGCCAGGATCTGTGGCGACACAGCCCAACGGGGCCGTGCTGTCCGCCATCGTCTAAAAGGATACATTGTTCATCGACGAATAACTTGCAAGGTCCTACGCGGGCAAGCCGGTAGAGAATGTACAGTCTTAATGCTACTTTTGTTTCTTGAAATCTGGTGACGGTTCATTAAATGCCTATGATCGATCTATGGACGTAGTCTCAATACGGACATTGCTCAGCGGCCTCATATATTATTGATGAATTACTTTCATCTCTGTCCGACTGCGCAATGGCATTTTGGAACTGATCTTAATCTAATCAGAAATGCGTTTGGTTGAGAGATGTTCTCATTGACTGTCGAATTTTTATTGAACGCATTATTCCGGAGATGAGATGCATCTGATAGAGATTTGAATGATGTCTTCACTCGTATATCTCTTCCAATATCATTTTCAATTATCGTTCGCCCCAGATGTTCGGTTCGCATGGAAGGTGTGAGGTCGGACACGTGACTGCCATCGTTCCTGCCATTGTGAAAAAGTAACTCTCAGACTCTGCCTACCTTAGGTATCTGTGAACGGGCATCTCCATCTTGATCACTCGATCTGAGAAAACATGGTCATGGCGTCCGCTGCTGTGACAGTCACGAACACCGCTCCTCTGCTTGAAACTCACTCCGCCAAACCTACTGAGACTCTGAAAATAGCTCTTGTTCAGGTTGTCAGTATTCCATTAAGCGAACGGTAGGTTTGAATCTTAGAATCAAAGGTAGGTTCGGTGGCTGAGGATTTATCCAGCGTTCTCTCTCCAGCTTGTTTCGACTTCGCGTCGCTCGATTCGGTCAAAGACCAAAGAATTACCTATGAGACTCATGCAGTCACTACGAACAAGGAATGCCAACGAGGACAGTCGAGATCTGAGAACTCATTGCCTGTCTTCAGACCTCATCGGACAACAAGCGTTATAGAAATACATTCTGTACTTGTAGGTGTACATCTCTGCACAATTCTTCCGATATCGTAGGGTATCCAAATGAAGGAAATACTTACTCTAACCCATCGTAGAAGGCAGCTTTCATGATTTGCCAAACACCCAACGAATTGCACAGTCTTCAAATCCGACTATACGAAGACGGAATCGTCACAAGAGAGCTAGTGGAGATATACACGATTCGACTGGAATCGAGCAAATTCGAATCTGATGAACATGGACGTATGACCTTGCATGAGCTTCTGCGTAGTTTGAAGACGTATTCACGCCGGCTTCCTTTTTTTACGGGTGGGCACCTTTGCCGGATACCACTCCTAATATCGTCACTAACATATCGAAGGTAAAACGTCGATCAAGTTCTACCTCATATATACCCCTCATACCAACTCGAGGTCTGATTTGGAGGGTTTTGAAGTCACCTCGCTCTCAGACTTTCCAAGCGACCGTATCACAGCGAGAGATGGATTTAAGGTGCACCAAGAGACGTTCTCTTCACTGATTCTCGGTAGCCAACGGATGAGGCTACAGATTGAACACCTGCAGCAAATCGGGGATACCCAGGAGACGACTCAGGAGTCATTGAGAGATTCAAGGACTGCAAATTTTCTAGAAGAAGTTTCGCAGGTAGGAAATGCCCGTGCATCTTCAAAGCGATAGAACCTTAATGTTAGATGTACTCCGTGCTTAGCTGATCAAAATAGAATATGAACACACCAATAGGCGGGGACCCTACTCAGGAGCGACCGAGTCAGGACTGGGCCAATTCACATTGCGCACAGGACTCTGCTCGGTCAGAGATATGTTGTCCCTGTGGGTCTTCGGCAGAGGAGCCGGGTATGGTATGTAGGAGATATACGCTTCCCCATCATCAGCGACTCCCGATCTGGAGAAGATGGAGATCCTAATTAACGAAATGCAGATGCGATGCAGAAGTTGCCACACGAGACAGCATGCCGGCTGCTACGGGCATCTGCACTTCAGTCGTCCCGGTGTGGTCGTCGAACATGTTTGTTGGCTTTGCATCTTTAGCGAAGCCCTTCAAGTCCCTGAGAAAAGCCGACAGCTACGCGATATGGCACGTCTACGGCGGTCAATGAGTATCATTTGGACGCACGGCTTCGTCAACGCGGAGACACTTGCAAGACAGCTAGACTGCTCGGCAAGCAATGCGAAGAAAATAGTTAGTCTTCTTACGACTTGGCAATTTCTGAAAGAAACGCCAAGCAGCACGCAGCGCAGGGAGGCGTTTTCGGTAGCGAAGGAAGGGCAAGAGTACGATCGATTCATGAAGTGGTTTGTTGGCGGGCAAGCAGACTATCGAATCTAGATAGCTTCTTCATGTGTGAGCTCCCCTTGCACCGTCTGAGAAGATTCGAATTGACAATCAATTCGATACGTGCTGGTGGATCTGGTGCCCATTGTGGCGGCTATTTATCGTCCGTCGACGACTGCAGGAAGAATTGCGAAACACTTTAGCTGGTTAATTGTGGCCGTCACGGTGCAGATCTTAAGAGCCTTGGTGATGATAGCAGCAGCCCCTGGCCCAGCGCATGCATTGTCCAAGGCGGCACCGTGGGAGCTCGCTATCCCGAGCAGATTGTGGAACGGCGGTGCAGCCAAGGAGCAGCCGAGTCCGGTGTGGGGCATAGCGGGACGGGTAAAGACCGTGCACCTGTACGTTACTGGAATTAGCAGGATTAGGTAGGCACGCTAGACGGCAAAGGGAAGAGCTGGGGCCTCTACCTGCAGACCTCCGCTGCTCCTTCACGCCGGGCTCGCAATGGAGCTTGATTGTTTAGACCGAACCTTGAGAGTTTGCGTCTCAAGGCCCGACCAGGGGCATACTGGTCGCTGATGCTGATGACACCCACGGCATTTGGCATTTGGGAAGTACCTTGGACGTGAGCCGCGATATGGACGTGGCTTCCCATCTCCTTCGGTTGCTACACTTGCGGAAGTACGCTGTGATCGAAAGTCACCTTTTCCATATAACGAGCGCCTCCCTGCAACACACTAATGTTCGCTTTTTGGGAGCTCCCGGCGCTTTAGGCATATCGCTATTCCGCTTGGAGATATCCGTAAGCTTAGTCTAACCCGGTGTCTGCAAAAGGTTACTGGGGCTCCTACGGTAAATGGAATGCTCATCACTGGTTTGCCGGACGTCCATGCTCACCTGCACCTCTCTCTGCTGACCTGTGAGTGCGTACGTCGACCACGGAGTAAGCCCTTCTTCTCTCCTTGTCACTACCTATTACAATCGCCTTCCCGGGTGTATCCGTTGCCCGAAGGGCAAGCAGGTACTTGGCGAGTGTGCGCCAGCTCCTTGTCTTTGGCCTTCCAGATGTCTCGTCGCTAACTGGAAAATTATAGACATCGAGATGTCTCGTATGCTTGCCTATCTGGCAAGGGCGCTCTAGACGACCCACGAGAATAAGACCAATACATACGTCAAAGATGGGACGGACATCGAAATTCACGTTCCCAATGCCTGGCCGACTACATGACGGACCCGATAGGCAAGCCCTGCCAGACGTGTCAACTGGATATGCAAGCGATAGAGCAAAGGGCGAACACTTTCTTAGAGTGGGCCAGATGCCTCAGCAATACACATACGATATGAAACTTGGGTCAATGAGCGTCGCAGTCTCTGAAGCGAGTTATGATGGGAGATCAGAGATGAACGACTCGCCTGAAAAGAAGCGCTCCCAATCCAAGTCTGGTCAATCGCTACGCCCAAAGCGTTCATCACCTGTGCTTGGAGAAAGGCAGGCTAGAATTGTGGGGCCTCCTCCAGTGAGCGGTCCAACATGGCCTGTTCCACAGCAAACTTCTTCTCCGACTCTTCGCTCTCACTACGAAGCCCAGCGCTCTTTTCCTTTAATTGCCCAACCAGCATCTGCCTCTTCCTCGCGAGATACGGCATCGAGGAAAGGGATATCAACATCTGCCACAGCTGCAACTTCACCGGTGGTCAAGTCTCACCGCCAAGCTCGGGAACAAACTATTGGGAAAGATCACACGAAACCTCAAGACAAAACCAAGCGACCCTCGCGCCTTGACATCTCTCGACTATTTCCTCGAGTTAAAGGCAATTGCGAGAAGCTGTTATCACCCTCGCAGCTTGCCTTTTCTCCATCTTCACTCACGAGCAAACCCGAATACACCTCATCGCCAATTCCAACTCCCGGAAAAGGGGGTAGGTGGGGATTGAAAAGCAAAAAATCAAAAGAGTCGATAAAGACTACGTTGAGTCAAAGTACACAAAGTACGGTATCAAGGTCGACTGGCCCGGAAAAATACGATAGTCCTAAGCTTAATGTCAAGAGACCGCCTCGTGGAATTCAGCACTGGTTCGAGGGAATAGATATAGATGAAGATGAAGAAGATGATGAGGAAACCGAAGAAAAGCCTACCTTTGACCCCTCCCAAAGTTTCGACCCTACCCGTAGGCTTGCTAATGCCTCCAATGCCGTCTGCATACCGAGTCGCGATTCGCGCTACCAAACGATGAACAAAGCCGAGCCGAGTCTTGCAGGGGAAAAGTCAGATGTACTAGATTTTGCCCATCGGCCTCCTACAAGCCGTATTCGTGGACCGGTGGCTACAACTCCAAATGGAAGAAAAGAAAATGGCATATCTCATACCAATCTTCAGAACCACAGTGTACTCTCCCTATCCTCAGACGAAGACGAAACAGATGTACGTGATTCACGAACTAGACCTATTCACAATACGGACAGAGACGACAGCGGCGTCACGATCCGCAGTACTTCGCGAACGACTGTTTTCCCCATCCAGCATCCCGTACGCAAACACGTTTCTCCCCGGAAAGAGACGGACAGTTTGCGACATAGTGGTCTGACTTCAGGCTCAATACCAATCGCGCCTCCTAATTACCAACACATGCATCCATCAGCTCTATCAGAGCAGAACCGACATCAAAAGGATAACCACAAGAGCTCTCAAAGCCAATCGTCCTCTGTGCTGAATGAAGAAAATCCGACGCGGAATTCTAGTAATTCCAGTGATCCCTTCCGTTCTCGCTCTAGTACTCCTACCCGGCCTGTATCACCTGCATCAACTATCACTACCGTCGGTACGGAGGCCAAACGACGAGAGTCTTCCCGTATGATGGAAGTCACGAAAGAAGAAGAGGCCCTGCTTGCGATGATGCGACGTAAGCGAGCAGCCATGGCAAAGAGCAGCTTCTCAGAGGGGTACAGGCAGGCTTTAGCGGAAGAACAGGCTTTGTTAGAGGACGAAGCCGCCGAAAGAAAGAGACAAACTCTTCTTGCCATGCAAGCTAGGCAGCGCGAGCGAGAATACGTGCCGAGATCCAGGGGTCACTCTCGAGCGTCGCAGACCTCGAGTGCATACGTTGATAGTCCTACCAGCGTCAAGTTTCCAGGCATCCCAAAACCAATGGACAGCTCATCTTCGTCTCCCGATACCCGACGAAATCACAGGGAACCGCCCTCCTCCCATTCATCTTCCCAATCAACCCCGACTCCACAGATCCCCATCCGCTCCAGCTCTCGCTCCTACTCGAACCTTAACAGCACCATCTCCCCTTCATCGACCTCAAACCAGCCGCCTTTGCCACCACCACCTTCATCCTCATCTTCCGAACGTCCCGGCGACGATTCAGGCCCTCTCGCCTCCATCACCATCGCCTCCCCTTACCTCCACCTCTTCCCTTCCCCCGGCTCTCGACCCATCGAAATTAATCCCATCGACGCTCTCCTCGAATCCTCGTCCAACTCCACCAGCCCCTCCGCCACCCACTCCCATGCCACCGCCTCCACCATCGACTCCCCGCTCACCCCAGACCACGATGCTGACGACACAACGCCACGCCCGTGCCAACGGCTTGAGGCGTTCGAGTCGCGAAATGCATCCCGGAGTAGCGAGATCTTGCCGATCTTTGCGCAGAGCCCGCCACCCTCAACGAAGGAGCGGAAGATGGCGCAATCACAAAAGCACCCGCCTAGCAAGGAGAAGGGTAGGGTCCCTGGGGACAGAAATCAAAAAACGAAGCCCAAAGGAAGGAAAGATATCGTCAGTGTGCTGAGTAGTGCAGAGAGCATGCATAGTCTGAGCAGCGTGCAGTCTTTGAGTAGCGTGCAAAGCCGGAATAGCGTCGGTGCGGATGTGCTGGCGGCGTGGGGGGCACTCGGGGGATGGAGTCAGGATGAGAGGGTGAAGTTGGGACAATTCTAAAGGGTGGATTAGAATTATGTGTTCTGAAAAAATACTCACGCGGCGGTTTTCATTTGTGTCTGATGAGCTAATGACTCTGTATATTGGGGTTTGACTATGGGTAATGTGGATGGACGTATTTCGTTCCCGTCTACGGGCTTCTGTTTGTGCTTCGGAAAAGTTAGAGAGACAGGGCGCCAGTCTCTATCGAGCGTTTTAATGTTGCATCGTCTGGGTTTATATTTAGCATTGGGCTCCTCTCGCAGCTCTGCTCACTATGGGCATACATCACAGGGGCGGGCTTTTCTTGCTCTAGCCTATCTATGACATCAAAGACATGTGTAGTCCCACACGGTGTTCCACGATAATTGTCCCTCTTCGTTCAGATGGCTCTTCGAGATAATACGGATATAACAAAAATCCTATATACAGATACGTGGCATGTGCAAACCAACGACAGTCCCGCAACGCCATCACCTCATCCATCTTCAAGGCCTTACTGCCCCGGCGCAATCAACATTCCCCTCTTCTGAGCATCATGCACCCAGCCACCTGCAAGCGGTTCTCCACCCTGCACCTTCGTCTGCCTAATCCTTTCCTCCAGCTCCGGCCTGAAATGCCTGATCAGGCCCTGTAACGGCCACGCAAATGCCTCTCCCAGCGCGCAGATCGTATGACCCTCAACCTGTTTCGTAAGCTCCTGCAACATATCAATCTCCCTCTCCCTCCCCTCTCCCTTCTCAAACCGCTGCATGATCTGATCCGTCCACTTCGAGCCCTCACGACACGGTGTACACTGACCGCACGACTCATGGTGATAGAACTTCGACAGCCGCGCAATGGCGCGCACAACGTCCGTCGACTGATCCATCACGATGACCGCCGCAGTACCAAGACCCGACTGGCTATCCTTGAGCGCGTCGAAGTCCATGAGCTGCTCGTCGCAGATGCGCCTAGGCAGAATCGGGGTAGAGGAGCCACCCGGGATGATCGCCTTCAGATTATCCCAACCACCACGCACGCCGCCGCAGTGCTTATCGATGAGCTCGCGCAGCGGAATCGACATTTCCTCCTCGACAGTGCAAGGGTTGTTGACATGGCCAGAGATGCAGAAGAGCTTGGTGCCGGAGTTGCGCTCGCGCCCAAACGAGTTGAACCACGACGCGCCGCGGCGACAGATAGTCGGGGCGACGGCGATGGTCTCGACGTTGGCGACGGTGGAGGGGCAGCCGAAGAGGCCGACGGCGGCGGGGAAAGGCGGCTTCAGACGCGGTTTCCCGGGCTTGCCTTCGAGGGACTCGATGAGCGACGTCTCTTCGCCGCAGACGTAGGCGCCCATGCCGCGGTGGATGAAGACGTCGAAGTCGTAGCCCGAGCCGCATGCGTTCTTGCCCAGGAGCCCGGCTTTGTAGGCTTCTTGGATGGCGCGTTGCAGCACCGTGGCTTCGTGGTAGAATTCGCCGCGGATGTAGATGTAGGCGGCGGTGCAGTTCATGGCGCGGCCGGCGACGAGGCAGCCCTCGACCAGCTTGTGCGGGTCCTTGCGCATGATTTCCCGGTCTTTGCAGGTGCCGGGTTCGCCTTCGTCGGCGTTGACGACGAGGTAGCGGGGTTTGGTGTCCTTGTCCCAGTCTTTGAAGTTCATGAAAGACTACTTGAGTCAGTCTATATACGAGTCGTAGTACGTGGAGAGGGAAGTCGAACCCATTTCATGCCAGATGGAAATCCAGCACCTCCTCGACCCCGTAGCCCTGATGCCTTGATCTCTGAGATGATCTATATAACTGAATTAATATCTTTTGCATATCTCGTGAATCCAATGATGGTACAAACCCAATCATGTCCCTTCAGTATGATCTCCTTCGTCTTGTGCCAATCCCCATACTTCATCGCACTCTTGAGATCCGCGCCATGGTGTCCGTAAAGATTCGTAAATATCCGATCCTGATCAGGCAGATTGCCATGGGTTCGTTTCGGAGTGCCATCTTGAACAGTGGCGAGGTTTCGCCGTTGCTGTCGAGATGAAGAAGGGGGTGGAAGGCGTGATGCAGAGGCGATGCAGGGCCCAACTCGCTGGTGAAGACTACTCAGCGCCTTCGAAGAAGTAGCAGGCTTGGCAAGCATTTTGAGGCCAGCAATTGACTTCTGTGCGGGCTTTGGAAGAATGGAAGAAATAGATCGGGTGGAGTATCAAATGAGAGAGTTGTTTATGTCATCGATTTCGTAAGAATCTGATTGGCGGAAAGCTACCACAAACATAGCATCCGCTACTCCCGCTCAGGGTCTGCTGGGCTCCGCTCCCCCGCCGTCGGCACGTGCCACACCATCGCGGAACTCGCTGCTGAAGCTGCCTCCTACCAAATTTCTAGAACAAGAATTAAATAGCCGATAAGTCAACCAACAGACCAGATAATCAAGTGCTAGATCCGGCTTTCGATAGCGCTAGTTCTTGAGATTCTACCGCTCTATCAAGCTTCTAAAAAGGCCTACCTTTCGCCGAGAAAAGTGGGGGTAGAGTCTTAACTCCCACACAAAATCCCAGTTTCAAGGGTATTTTCAAGGGCATTTTGGACATTTCGAATTTTCCATTTTTCGGGATAAACTTTTTTTCGAATATTGGAATTATTTTGAGTTCAATGGAAAGCTCTCACTCCGTTGAGTCCACCTTCGCAGTTTGAGCTAGATTAGAGTGGTGGACATTTAGTCACTGTCGTAGAAAGAGTAAAAAGGGGTAGATTTGTAGAGAGTTATGTGGGGTGCGGCGAGATTTGTATGGGCGAGGCATAATCATATATCCAAAAAAATAAATTTTGGAATTTCGATTTTTTTTTTATATCGCTGAATAGCGAAAGCAATTGAGAGTCGACCTTCGCAGTCTGAGGAAGTCATATACAGAGGTGGTGGAGTTATTCGCGGCGAAGTGGTTGGGTCATTCGCAGTGGTATGTTAGGTACGGAGTACTGTACTCCGCATACACGTGGAGAACCATTCCAACGATGTATATGGAAACAATTCTCAGAGGACCCCTGGACCCTTGGGATAGACACTCGCTGTCATGTGAAGGTAAATCAATCAGATAATGACTGCATTGTTTGTACCTCAAAGAAAACTGTCTTCTCAACGATTTGATCAACTGTCAGAAACGCATTCTGATTCATCGTGAATATGACCAGTAGAGACCTATGATTTCGTATATACGTATAGATCTAATCTATCATGGCTCATTTCTAGTACCCATCTAGACTTGCAAGAAAATCGAATACTGCTCAAACGCAAAATTCACAAGCTTCGCATAGGCGAAACCTCACACTGGCTTGTCTCGATGCCCTCTCCTTTCTCAAGGCTCGCCTCATCCATCGTCAAAGCGGTACTCTTTTCAGGCTGATGATCCTCCAAGCCCACCTTGCTTTCTCGGTAAGCATCAAGTTCTTTACCCTTGAAGAGGTTCAGGTAGATGGGGAATGACCAGGCAATTATGAAGAATGACAACGGCACTACCATTGCCTTCCTAGTCCCAATAATATCTGCAACATTTCCAAGGATGGCCGGAACTACTGCACCACCACAAATGGAAGAGACGATGAACGACGCGCCTCGCTTCGTGTGACGACCTAGCCCACGAATGGATAATGTGAAGATGGTCGGGAAGATGCACGACTCGAAGAATAACACCATCATCAACATGCTCAAACCACTCCAATTTGCGCCATCCTTAGGTCCAGAGATGGCTATGGCGAGGGAGATGAAGACCATGATAGCGGTCTGGAAGACAAGTAAGATCCATCGGGGCTTCGTAAACCACATAAGGAACGCTGCAGCGAATCGTCCTATCGCGAAGAGAGCTTGCGCAATGGCGTAAAAGTTTGCACCTTGCTTCTGTGCGATTTTGACATTGAGATCGGGACGGGCTTGCGTGTAGTAGTTGATGAAGTAGCCAGCGATGGCAACCTGAGCGCCAACATACGAGAACTGCGCCGCGACACCCCAGAAGAGGGTGTACTGCTTGCTGAGCGGCTTGTCAACATATCCCGTCTCGGCTTGGGTCATCTCAGCCTGGTCTGCCATGTCTGCGTCGGTGACCTCGGGAATTGGGCTAAAGTAGAAGACGACAGCGAGCAGGCCAACGAAGGCCGCAATGCCTAGATAAACCCATTGCACCGACTCGAGCGACTTACCATCTTCGCCGATGTTCTTGAAGATGACGTAGCTGGCAAGGACAGGTGCCACGACGGAACCCACAGCTTGGAAGGACTGAGCGAGCTCGAGACGGAACTCAGACCATCGGGGCGGTCCGCAGACGGCGATGTATGGGTTTGCGGAAGTTTCGAGGGTTGATAATCCAGAGCCAACGATAAACATGGAACCACAGAAGCCAGCGAAAGATCGCTTGACGGCAGATGGCCAGAACATGAGAGCGCCGACGCAGTAGATACTGAGACCGAGCATGAAGGTGTAGCGATAGCCGAACCTGCGCACGAACCAACCGGAATAAGTGAGTGGGCCGATGAAGTAGGCACCGAAGTAGGCGCCTTGAAGGCCGGATGATTGGCCTTGGGTGATGTTGAGCGCAGTTTGGAAGCGTGAGTTGAGGACGTCAAGGAGACCATATGCAAAACCCCCTACACGGATTGTCAGTTTTGCCTAAAGAACAGGGAAGTGTGCAGGACGACATACAAAGGAAGAAGAGGATGGTGACGAGAGAGACTGGAACGATGGATTGGCGAACGGTGATTTGAGAAGCTCCAGTGACTTTTTTGTCGCTGACGCTCTTTCGTTGGCGGTCAGCTGCAATAGCTTCTGCAGCTGACGGTCGACGCTCCTGCTGCGCATGGATGTCATCTAGCGAAGGCTCTTGAGCCTTGCTTAAAAAAGGTATGCCCATGTTGGTATAGCAGAGAGAGAGATCCTTTAATCAATGAATAGTCTGGATATCGAAAGACTTTGGTAAGAAAAGGTACAAGATCAAACGGAACGAGCGAGAAGAGATGAATTGGGACAATGATGGTAGATCCTCGAACTGGGATTCATAATCGTCTTTATAGAAGTTGACATAGATGAACTAACCTTCAAGCATCATGGCGGAATCCCCAGATGAGCGCCACTAGTGATGTGGATCTTCGAGGAACTCAACCATGGATCAGATGTGGAGCCGAGAGACGCTTGATGATAAGAAGCACACCTACTTTCCGTATGGAACACACCGATCTTAACCCATATAAGTCGTCCCGTGACTCTATCGAGCGCTAGTTTTGAATCCCAGTTCGGAGATCTCTCGATGTATCTTCAAAACTTCGGAGTCATTGTATTCCTGATTTTGACAGTACTGTATGGGCGTGATGAATAGGAACCTGTGCCAGGTAATTGGGAGTGCTTCAGCTCTTCTCCATACATCTTTGACTGGGTGAATATGGTGACGAAATCGCACGTAGCTAACAGAAAGTGTGCTCCGTACAGAAAGCAGGCGTGTTCCTTACAATTCTCGGTGGAGAAGACCAAATCTGGTGGCTCTCTCCACAACGTTCTGCCTTAGCCAGTGCTAGATCCCAACGGTGTCGTCTCTCCATGGTCTGGAGTTTCCTCCACAATCCAGTGCCAACGCTAGAAGCCCATCAGTTGGGCGCTAGAACCCTTCTATGCAGTAGTCCGATGGGAACTTCCGAGAAGGCAACCCATTGACCTCACTCTCCACTCGTCCCGACTGGTCCAATGACAGACTCCGATACAGCTTGATTGAAGCCGTCCCACGCTCGAGAACCGGCTGGGCAGCTCTTGGCGACTGCGGGATGCATACTGGAATAAGCCCCATGGGGATGCTGGCGCCTTTATGGCCAAGTTTGAATGACTAGAAGATTGCTACTTGTACGTAGCCTGACCTCGCCGACCTGGGTATCCTAGCATGGCAGTTTTGCGCCTTTTCCGACGGCATTTGAAAGGGTAGAGAAGGAAGAAAAACTCGCTTAGCAGCAGCAGGAGCTCGGTAGTTGCTCTTTTCGTAGGGCTGATGAGGCTGGCTCGTCGGTGGCCCAGACCATGCGTGTTCTAAGACAGAAGGGTCTCTCGCTGCCTTGGAAGCATCGACCTGCTCGAGATTGACTAAAGTTGACATCAACATCATTCACATAACGCGGGTCAACCCCGAATCCTAGTCGGTAATCGATTCAAAGCATAAGGAATTATCACGTTTGTTCTACAACTTTGCGGTCGTGGACTTAGCATCGAAAAGACGACTGCTCAGAGATTCCAGTAATTACTGATCTCCCTTATAATTGCCGAAATCTCAAAGCGATACTCAGAATGCTTTTTCGGCCACCACGGCCCTGTTGAAGCATACTCGCATACCGACAGCAAACTGAGGAGGTGACAAGTCGGGTCTACACACGTCCATACTTCATGACTTCATCCCGTTTCTGTATTAGCCCGTCATCTGCGAGACCTAATCGTGGGTGGACTTTGGACACGAGTCTGTCCTGTTGGGTTCATAGCAATCAGCTACATCTCTACGAATAGACGATGTTGCAACCGCCGAGACTCCACGAGGCGCAAGTAGTGCTGGAAACACTGACCAACAATTCCCCGAGATATTCCTATAAGAAGAAAAAGCAATCCAAGCAGGCAAGAAGCCTCCTATTAACTGTCTAGCGGAGATTTGGCTCCCTTACTCTGCGATGCGCCATTTTGTCAAAAAGCTTGATAAGACCCGCTGTAAGATTTTGTGACTTCGAGTAGGCATCTACAGAGAGCGTTGATAGCAGGCTAATCAGATAGTTGATATGACCCTCGCCTGTGACCGTATTAGGGTTGAGCACGTTATATGTTGAGCATCTGTCCCCCTCAATAATGGGAAGGGTTGTTAGGACGGTAAATAACAAAGAGGTGTAGAGTTGAGAAAATCCACTTGGAGCCCGCATTGAGCTATAGATCTTGAATGAGCATCGAGGACCTGCACGACAGGGATCACTCGTGTTGCGCAGGACTCTAAGGTAAGCACGAGATGCGAGAAAATATTAGAGGGATTTTCGAGTGAAGATGTCGGCCAATATCTCGGCGATCCTACCCTCTAGTGTGTGTGCCTCAATCCCAATGGTGAAAAGTAGATGGCTCTAGACTCGAAAGGAAGTCAGTGCGGAAAAAAAAAAAAAAGCTACGGACAGCTGAATTGTCAACGTTGAAACAAGCTTTGTACACACCTGTGGGAAGTCTTCGGGACCGGGCTATGACAACATATATGACACCTGATTTACTCATATGTTAAGATAGGCAGTCTTCAGTGTGGAATTTGCTATATCCAGAGTTGTATTAGTACATACATACATTATGAAGAAAACCCTGTACTTGAGGCCGTCTCAGATCGTAAGTGATATCAAGTACTAGGTAGGTTGGACGACGGAAGAAAAATCGCACACCATCGACGAGCATCGCCAAACGCTAATGCAAATCTGTAGGGAAACAAGTCTCCGGAAACACCAAGATATGCAGCAGAAGTCTCACGCAGCCGGAGGAGCAGGATCTTCCTTCGCCTCAACAAAATCTGCTTCTGGACTTGGAGAAGTCGCGGGAGGTTGGTCCGAAGGCGCCTCCAGCTTCCCATCCCCAGCCCCATCGGTCTGCGCGGTTTCTTCCCCTTCCTTCTTCTCCGTCGCTTCGGGAGGCGGCGACGTGATCGGCCCATTCATCCTCTCCCACACCTCTTTGCGGCTCTTATCATCCTTGATTTTCCTCAATCTTTCCGCCTCCTCCACTCCCCCAGTCTTCTTCAAGCGGCCCTCCTCCACAAAATTCCCCAACTCAGCCTGGAACTCTCCACCCCGCCGACTCTCCAGCTCCCGCTGCCTCGCCTTCTCAGCCCTCTCAATCGCCTCCAACCGCGACTCATGGTTCGGCTGCAGCGCCCTCACCTCTCCCAACACACCATCCTTCGCCTTCGCCGGATCCACACCTTGGTCCAGCGCCAACGGATTCAGCTTTCCGCTCGCGCTCCTCACCGTCACCGCGACCCCATTCGCCACCTGCGCCTGCTGGGCATTCTGCTGCTTCGTCGCCTCCTCAACGAGCGCAAACGTCTCGGCCGCCTTCTCCAGATCATCCGCCAGATCCGTCGCCAGGTCCTCCTGCATAGACAAGAGCTCGCGATCTTCGCAGACCATCATGAGCTCCTTCTCCCATACCTTGCTCCAGATGGGCTTCTCGCGCTTGAGGAACTCCTGCAGCTTCTTCAGCTCCGCCGTCACGCTGCTGATGTCGCGGCTGACTGTCTCCAGCTGCCGCGGCCGCGGCCGCACCCCGCGCATCACCACGTCCTTGCGGAGGTCTTCAACGAGGTCTTGCAGGTCGTCCACCCGGTTGACGAGCGCGCTGCTGTCCGTGTCTAGGCTGCGTTTGCCGTTTTCTACGTATGCCCGCCCTGTCGTGCCGTCCAGGGAGGGCACCCGGGCTTTCACTGCTACGGATTTGACGGTCCCGGCTTTGTCCTTGATGGTCTTCATCGAAGATTCGATGTCCGAGACGAAGGAGGTGTAGGTTTGGCGGACGACGGCGAGGTCGCGGCGGAGGGATTGCACTTCTGAGAGCTGGCTGGCGCGGTCGCCGGCGGAGAGTGGGGGCGCTTTCATGCCAGGGGAGGGTGGCTGCAGGGTTGAGCTTTGGCTGGAAGAGAGAGAGGGCGCGGCTGCGATGCTGGCGATTTCTTTAGCAGCCTCTTGCTGGCGATCGGAAACCCGCTGGATGGCCGACTCTTGATTGGTAAGGGCGGTGCGAACGCTTTCAACGACTGAGCGAAGGCCGCCGATGCCGTCATCTATGTGTCGTTTGACTTCATCGAGAGCTTCAACGTTGAGAGCTAAAACCGACCGATCTTTAATGTCGGAAAGGTCTTCGAGCTCATGTCGGACGCCGGAGACAGCATCTTGTATGTAGATCTCGGGAAGATCCATGCCATTCTGCTGCGTATTCCAGTTGAACTTCTCGATAAAGGCGAGTTGAAGCTTGCCTATCGTCAGGTCATTATACCCATCTGCAAGGACGTATTTCTTGATCTTGCTCTTGTACTGCAAGAAAAGCGTGAGTTCTTTGCCAGGTTGCGGTGAATCTTCAGGGATAAAATCTTTCTGCGGAGGAGATTCAGAGACTGCGTCAGGTGGCTCCTCGCGTGCGCGGGTAGAAGCCTTACTCCGCTTCAGCGGGTGCTTTCTTTCGGTGATAGGAGCCTGCTGGTCGATTTCATAGTCTTGAACAGGGCCTTTCACTGTAGCGGATAGGCCTGGCTTCTCCTGCTCAAGACTTCCAACGGCGGGTCCGAGCTTATCCTCCGGAGTTTTGTTGATCGGACTGTCTTCTGGTTGAGGCTCTGGTGGTGGTTTGACTTTTACTTGATCAATGCTGAGATTTGTCTCTTCAGAGATTCTTCGGGCGACTGTAGCTGGCCTTGATGGAGATGGCTCGTTAGCTCGCTGAGTTTGCCGTGGTTGGTTCGGCAAAGGAGGACCTCTCGTCCGGACAGCATTCAAGGATTCACGTGCGTCTCTTCCACGGTTGGGGATCGGTCCATTTTGAGTAGGAAGCATAGGCACACCAGCAGAGGTTCCAAGATGTTTTGAAATCTGATATGCAGAAAAACGCCGCGATGCTCTCCTCTCTAGCTCACCTCCTTTTTGCAACTGCGCCAGAGCATCCTGTTGCTTTGGTGGAGGAGGCGGCGGATGCTGAAATCCCGGGCTATGTGCTGGTGGTGGCTTTTGTGTTGATGCGCCGTTTGTGGTGCTGCCGCTCCCTGGCATGGTGTCGTCCTGCGGATACGGAGCAATCACCGGCATGTTTTGCGCTGCTTCGCTGGACATAGAAGAGTCTGATGCCAATGTACCCCGACTTGTTGACGCGCCGCGATCTAGACTTCGGTTGGATCCGGAGAGGTCCTGTCTTGATGGCGAGTCTCGCCCACTAGCACCAGACATGGTTCGTGGAGGCACAGGTGGTCCTGGAAAAGCGCCTTCATCCTGAGGTGGTCTTATTGGAGGTCGTGAATTGGAGGAACGGTCTTCTTGGAAATTTGGCACTATTCCCTCCCCACTTGAACTACTTCCGACGCTGCTTTGCCTTGGTGGTGCCGCTGAGATTCCGACTCCATTTTCCCGTCCACTTCTTGGCCGAAGTTTCTGTTGCTTCTTCTTCAAGCCATGTAGTAAATTTATTATGATATCCCTTATTCGCGGTAGAAATCGGTCCAAACTCTCTTTTGATGCCTCTTGACTCAGCGTTTCTTCAAGAATGCCTCTGAGAAGGTCGGGCACGGGTCCCAGATCCGAAGTGTCGATACCGATTGCGGTAAACGCTCTGCAAGCTATATTGAATTCGTAACCCAAACGAACGTAGACATCCGAGACGTTGTTCTCTGTTGCTTCCCCTCTCGACCACTCCGTTAGAGTCTCTAGGAGTTGTTTGGTGGCGACGAGCAAATGGGTTACACTCTTCTCGATCTGAGACAACTGTTGCTGGGGCTGCATTACGCCAATCAATTAGTATTGGAGACTGTCGAGCGTTTATCTACTCTCTATGGGTTTACACACGTTTGTTCGCCGGCTACCGGGACGGCCATCTCTGCCAGAGCCAGAACCGGCAGAGTGCGAAGAATCTCTCACAGCCACATCGTCCACCGGCATGGTGTGATTAGGCCACCGTGAAGGCGCTCTCCGGTTGATTGACGATGCAAGCTGGTTCGACGGCTAGAAAGGTCAGGCGTGGACGGGAAATGGTAAAATGTGAGGCGGCGATGTTAGCGTGGGAGCACTGGAAGTCAACAAAGGTAGGGTGCAAGATGTTGCAGGCGGGAGGCTTAAGCACGGTGGAGATCTCAAAGGCCAAACCCGCTCCGCTGGCGCCTCGGGTCATTCAAGTGACTAATTTAGCGCAGGGACCAGCGAAGGAGCTCGACAGTCACTGAGAGAGGTGTATCAGGACTTCGGGGATCACTTGGCACCTTGGGTAGGTGCTTAGGGTCGGTGATGTGAAAGCCACATGCAAACGTGCCCGGAAAGGGTCTATCACCCGCGTAACTACGTGGAGCGTCCGGGAAGGGTCACAGGACAGGGCCAAGCCAAGGCTGTTTTATCGGCCTGGGCATGAGCGACAGCAACGGCGACGGCGACCGCGAGGCGAATCAGCTTCGTCTCAATAGATATATTTTCTTTGTAGTCCTAGAAAGTGCATTTTGCTTCGACTAGGGAAAGCTATTAATTAATCAATGCATTACACAGTGGCAAGTGTTTGGGAGGTGGGCGCAGGCGTGATGGTGGGCCAATGAGGGTGGGACCGGGGTGGTAGCGGCAGGTTTGGTGCTAACTCACTTCGCTCGCTTTCCACTTTCCACTTTCCACTTTCCAGCCGTGGTGCCGTGGGTGCTAGCTTCCGTTTCATCGAATGATTCCCCAGCCTAACGACTTTTGTTCACCCGCAATTCTGCCCTCTTGATTCCTTTTCCAAACTTATTCCACTCCACTCCACCACTCCCCTCCCCTCCCGCCCAAGGACGAGCCTGGCGTGTTTCTTCGCCCCCGTCTTCTCTATCCAGGACGTCGCTGCCGCTCTCACCTGTTGAGAACGTCGCAGTCGGACGTGGTGCGGTGCTCGGTGGAGCTGCGACACCCGTATCACCACCTCACCTCCTCCCTGTCGAGTCCACCACTGCGACCCATTTGTCTAGACCTCTCGCTCTGGCTCTTTCCAATTCCCTCGATTGCTCAGTATGAGCAGTGGCCGGACGCAGCTGAAGATGAACACTACCGGCAAGGCCATGGAAGGAGTGCGCAAGCAGGCGAGCAGTCCTGCTGATACCGCTCAAAAGTGAGTTGATTCTTGAAATCTCTTTAACGTGACACCATCTGCTTTTAGGAAAGGACCTCTGCGTAGGGCTACTGTCTCAGTGCTTCTTGCGAATAGCAATGAGGTGAAGGTTTCGACAAGTATTCCCCATTGCCTGTCGCCGCCATGTTCGCTAGCTCTACGGAAGAGCTCAAATTGCTGTGGAACTATTTTGCTTAACTGAAATTCCAACAGAAAGCAACCGGCACAGAAGGCATGGACGGGTGGCACAAACCCCATCACCCAGAAACCCGCTGGCACGAACGCACCAAACGGCGTCACCAACGCTGCCAAGAGCAGTCCCCCCGCCAAACCTACACAACCACAAGCAAAGGGTCCTACTGCCTCTGAAAAACAAGCGAACGACATGATCCTATACATGATGGCGAATTTCACGGTAAGTATGACTGTCGTCATGACACCTCAAGCTGCTTACTTCTCTGGCGTCTCCATATGATGCACTTTTCTCGACTGATGCCATTCAATAGGGAATGTTGTCCACGCTCACGATGAAGACTGGGGAACAGTTCACCGGTGTCTTCTCCGGTGTCAATTTTGATGCATCGGATCCACATTACATTCTGAAGATGGTCAAGCGCAGCCAGAACGTGTCTAATGCTACCAATGGCTCAGGGAGCTCTTCAGATGAATATCTGGGCGCTGGCGAAGACCATATGCTCACATTCTCAACCGCCGAAGTTGTCGATCTGATGGTTTCCGAGGTAGTCCTTGAGAAATCTACTCATAAAAATCAGAATGGTAAGTCAAGCCATAACGTTCTAAGACATCGGAATTTTGACTGCTATCCCTAGGCGTCGTTTCTCCTTTCAGGACCGATGCCGACATTTCCGGAAATTTGGCAATCCGTGAGCGTAATTTGCAGCGCTGGGAGCCCGGAGCAGATAGCAACGCTGATCTCTCTCTGGACGACTCGGGAAGTGGTGGCTGGAATCAATTCGAAGCCAACGAACGACTGTATGGCGTGACAACTAGCTACGACGAAAACCTGTATACAACGACAATTGATAGGTCAGATCCAAAATACAGTCAGATGGCTGCCAAGGCAGAGAAGCTGGCAAGAGAGATTGAAGGTAGCAATGCCATGAATGCCCATGTTGCTGAGGAGAGAGGTGGTAAGAACGCGGATGACTTCGGCCTTGATGAGGAAGACAAGTATGTGCAACGATCTATGAGATTTTTTGAATATGCTCTAATCGTTCCACAGATATAGTGGCGTGAAACGAGATTTCCCGCCGTTGCAATCTGGTCAGCCGAACAAATATACGCCACCCGCGCGCCGAGCACCAACTGGGCAAGCAACGGTATCTGGAGCTCCTGTTGATCCTGCAATCATTTCTTCACAGCTTTCGAAGCCTGCCCCTGCTGCAGCTGCCGGAGAGTCCCAGAGTGCAGCCCTTGTAGCAGAACAAGCACCTAAAGGCTCCACCCCCATTTCGCAGCAAATCGAGACAAGCCCAACGGGCCTTGATAGTGTCAAATCAATTGCTACAGCACCTGCGACAGCCAGAGATACCTCTAGGGCAACCGAGCAAAAATCGGCACAGCCATCGGCGGCCAAGCCTTCGCTCAATACAACACCTAGTCGCCAGTACGGACAAGGTCAGAACGCCACTGAAAATGTGGAGAGAAATGTTCTCAATTCTTTCAAAGAGTTCTCGGCTACCGAGAAGATGAAAATGATAGATCGTCAACGTGCACAACGCAGCAACGATAAGGCTATCAAATTGAATGACCTCAAGAAGTTCTCCCAACACTTCAAACTATACACTCCTGTACCGACTGATCTTGTGCCAATCCTAGCTAAAGACAAGATTAAGCAAGACGAAATCATTGAAAAGGCTAAGCGACAGGCGAAAGAGCAGGAAGCTCGCAAAGCTAGCACTGCTGGATCGGAAGCCAGCTCAGCAGATTCAAAGACTCCCCGAGGCCCGTCTGCAGCTAGCTCGACAAACACTGGATTGGATCGTCCAAACGATCGTCTTAAACAACAGCAGACCTTTGGCGGTCAACGCGGAAACAAAATACCGCCCTATGGCATTCAACCAATAACTGGGCCGCGTGAAAACCGGCAGCCAGGCCTTGCTCAACGTCTTCAGCAAAATCAGCAGCAACACAAAGCAGGAGGAGCCATGCCAATCGTGCCGGCACCACTGCCTCTCCAAGATATGCGAACTCCTTCAGGACCGAGTAACGCGAATGCACCCTCAAGCGCCTCCCTGCGGGCTGGCGCAAAGCCCTTTGAATTCAGGCCCAACCCTGCAGCGTCTACTTTTACACCCATTCAACCGAGTGCTGGCTCAAGTCCGAGGACGGAGGGTACCCCCGTGGCTCAACCCAGACCTTCGAAAGCGGGCAGCTTCTTTGGAGGCAAGAAGCCCAAGCCTCCCTCTGAGCGTCCTTCAATCAACGACGCGTTTAATCCCATCAAGCGGATGAGGAAGGAGGTCGAGGAAAGCGGAAGGACCAAAGACTTTGCTTCCAATGGTGGTGTTCCAAATGCTTACAGGACTCCACCCACCTGGGATGTACCTCCAGAGAATCAGGATAAAAAATACGTGGACATGTTCGAAAAGACCCAACCCCCGGTGCCTTCGATCTCACCAATGCATAGCTCTCCGGCAAACGCGCCCATGGCTCATCAACACCAGCTACCCTTGCATCTCCAGCAAAATGCTCCGGGCGTTCCCCCGGCCCATACACCACAGCACACACCCCGGAACTTTTCTGCGCAGCCAAACATGGGGCCTGGCGGGCCTCACTTCGATGATCACCGTATGCAATTCTCTCACTCACAATCCTCAGTTCAGCCTTCTCCCCGGTTTGCTCAACCTGTGCTCGCATATCCCAACATGCAGCCACAGATGCAACAACCATATGGACAGCCGATACATGCTCCATACGGCATGAGCCCTGGCAACCATCACGTTCAGTATCGAGCCGCACCTCAGCCTCAATTCATTCATCCTCAGGGTGCGCCCATGGGCGGACAACTGATGGTTCAGCAACCATCAGCAGGTTCTTTCGTCCCTGGAATGCCTGGGATGCCAATGTTTGCGCCAATGCCAGCAAATGCTCAACAGCATTATGGCGGACCTCCGCCACCGAGTGGATATCCAAGTCCTCGGCCTGCGCCTATGAGCCATCAAGGCAGTCAGCAAGGCCATGGCCCTCCACAACAAGTCATTTACATGCAAGCTCCGCAGCATGGTGGCCCACCACCCATGATGTATCCACAGCATCCTGGGGCAAGTATGTGCAAGCACCCTCGCACACGCAATAAGTTCTCCGAATCAAAGTAAGACTGACAAGAATTCAGTGACCCCAATGCGAGGGTATCCGCCGCAACCGCACTATGCGCCAAGCCCACATCAACAGCATCAGTACCCCATGGCTCAGCATCGAGGCGGGCCCAGCGCCAACTATCAACAACATATGGGCACGGCACACGCGACGGCCCAGCAAGGCCCGCCACCAGTCATGGCTGCTGGACCGATGGCTGGTCACGGTGACGACAACAAATGAAAGACATGGATGACCATCTACGTATAGATGTATCCGTCACTTACGTAGCTTGGTTGGGATTTTCCCCTCTCTATTGCGTCGACACTTGCTCCTGGCTTTGCCTTTTGCGAGCAACACACTAAGTACGCTTCTTTGCTTCCACAGACTCCCTATTCTCACGCAGTCCAGTTGGCTGCGCATTCTCTTGAGGGGGCCTGGGTATCATTAACCATCGGACCACAGGCCGAACTCAAGCGGAAACAAAGCAAAAGGAAAGAAAACCCATTCGGCCTTGCTAACTCGCCGTGCAGTAGTTAGACTGAATTTTCTGTGCATCCCGATCCAACCCGCGTGCACTTTAGTGGCCCCGTAGTGATGAATGAAGAGGTCGAGAAATGGAGCTCGATGTGTGCCTAGGCGGGGTCATATGGTTGTGGGGATGACGGGATCTGCTACGAAGCGTGGGAGGATGGGAACTGGGCGGTATGGTAGTGATTTTATCATATGCATCGAATACAGAGGAGCGAAGTAGTCGAGGTATAACAGAATGAGCATGCTACAACATACTAGCATGTGCTATCCAACACATGAACTTCTTTTTGCTGTGACATGGTCGGAGAAGAATGCTTAGGAGTGCATAAGAATGCCGAGAGCCTTTAGCACAAGGCTTCCTGGACTTAGTGTTATTACCTCATCTCCGTCCACTCCCCTTGAATGTTTAGTAACTTGGTGGTACTTCTTGATAATCACGTCCCCCGGAACAAAAGGAGCATTGCACAGCCTTCTTGCGCGTACTCACCCGTCCAGGACAATACCTGGACCACGCCTGTTGTCTTGAGGCACGAAACCCTACGTCGCGCACTCACGAGCTGGTAGTCCTCACCGCGACTCGCTCGCCTCTACTAAGACCGCTCACAAGACTCGGCCGAAGGGTGGTACAACAGCAGGCAACATCGGATCCGAGTATCGGTGCCAACTCTTACCCTGCGCCCGTTCTCGCTCTCTTGCTCATGGTGGATCCACCACATGGGCTGTTGCATCTGGTAAAAGGTAGGTAACATCGGCGAGTTGTAATTACCGACTGGTTTATCTCCTACGCCCGAGCTGAAGGCCGAGACCTATGGCGGTACGGAGTACATAGCTGGAGAACGAGGTATACCTAGGGCTAAAGCTGGAGGCTACTTCACCTCTTCGCATCTACAGAACTGTTGCATGGGTGCTCCCAGACCTGGTCGCCACGTGGACGAGGGAAGGGATAAGCGAAAGGAATTCGCGAGGAGCTGCGAATCTGGAGGGGATCCGGAAGGATTCGAGGCAAGATGTAGGAGTTTATTTTTGGACATGGGTAAAAAACAAAAGAAAAAAACCTGGATGAGTTGGTGTCTTTCTGCCCTGTTTCGGGGTCAAGTGGTTCCAACTGTACGAATGTCCATACTGCCAAGTTTGTATTGCCCACGCCCGTGTCTCCTCGCCCGGTCGGATTATGCCTATCCTCAAACTCGACATGTACGGAGTACACTCTCCTTATCATTCAGAGCAATCCAATAAAGCCCCAGCTCTAGCTGCAGCCGTATTTTCAGCTATCGCATACGATCCAATTGACAGGTACGGAGTGCTCCGTACATACGATGTTGTTCGGGTTCCAAGCGTTCGGGACCAGCCGGGCTTCCATCTAGCTCAACAAAGCTAATGATGCAACACTCCCGCACACGAGGAAGCCAATCCAGCACGCGAGCCTAAATTCGCCAGATCTACAATAGTCGACGCCTCAGCCGGTGAGCTCCGTCCGGTCCCCGACCAAGCCGCCGAACGCCCGACCTCGCATGATCATGGCATGGCGTGCATGGATGCGCTTGGGGTAAGAGGATTGCAGATGCAGATGTGAGTCAATGGATGGATTTGTATGCAAAAGTTTTATGCTCCCATGTTCCTGTTGTAAGCTGCATCGAGTCAGGCAGGCGCACAAGCCTTGTTATTTACTTTATTGACAGGCCAGGGGGAGAACGTGGACAAGGGTGGGGAGAAAAAAAAAAAAAAAAAGGAGACCACAGCAGGGTAATGGGAGTTTTGCGGCATGAAAGCCGGATGTAGTGGCACATGCATAGAGATATTTATTATCATTACTATACTAGGGAACAGATTGGTACGTGAGGCGGAAACGACGCCCCAAAGTCTGTGGGTGCTGTAAGAGGAGCGGAGAAAACGAGATGAGTCTTTCCCTTTTCCTGCGCCATTTTCGTGTTGCCTTGTATCTTCAGAACCTCTATCGATGTACCGAACAAATGATACTATATACTTGTTGTGGACCCCGGGGCCTGTATACATCGGGCGTCCCATAGCAAAAGCTCGACCGACATACTCCGACAACGTGCAGAGATAACCAACCATCAGCGGCCGTGAAAATGAAAAGAATGAGCGGTCAGGTCCATGCTGTGGAACGAAGAGGCTCAGATGATAGTACCGCCAATAGCTCTGCAGTGCGACGCAGTGGCAGACGGTGTAACCTCGGTAGTGATGGTGACGCTGCATCTTAGTTAGCCACGTGTGCCAAGTATGTAAGGATCTGTGATATTGAATCAGGGAAGATAGACGTTGTGTAACATACGTTTGTGTAAGGCCCTTCGTAACCCAGCTCGTCGCGATCGCAATCTTGGTCTTGGTCTTGGTAGGGGTGGGAGCTGTAATCGTGACCACTGGAGCCGTGGTTTTCCCATTGACGACAGTGATCGGGGCGGGAGTGACAGTGGAGGTGGTAGTGACGGCAGCATAGACGGTAGCTGTCGTGGCAGACGCAGTGCTGGTTGACGTAGTTGTGACCCAGTCGGCGGTGTTCGTGTCCGTTATGGTCGTGACGGTCTGGTCGACACCCCGCTTTTCGATATCAGCAAATCTAGCACCACGAGCGGCGATCTTGGCCTTGCGCTCAGAAATGCGCTGTTCGGCGTCCAGAGGAACACGGCGATCTACACGGCTCCTTCGCTTGATGGCAACTGCTGCACTAGCAGAGGGACTGCTGCTTTGGAGAGCAGCGGCAGTAATGAGTGTAGGCGTGATTGTAGCCGTGGGATCGGCGGTTTGAGGCTTGATAGGTGCCTTGCAAGATGCTGTCTTGGTGGCAGTAGCTTTAGCAATACTGAGGGTCCACTTCGTCGGGTGAAGAGTTAGAAGGGTAATTGTCTTAGTAGATGTTACTGCAGCAGGGGTGACAGTTGTTGTTGGTTTAACAGTGGTGGATGGCTGGGTCACAGTAGAGGGAGCAAGGGTAGTCGTCGTCGTATCAGTCGTTGTGCTCGTGACATTTACAAGCGGCGTGACGGCAACAGGAACAGTGACTGTCGGGGTAAAGGTGGTAGTTTGCTGAGGGCCAACGGAAAGATGGAAATCTCTTTCGTAAGCTATAGGTTCTGCGTTGCCGTTGTTGCTTAAAATGATGATAGACCAGTCCCCTGAGTAAAGTTGGTCCTTCTCTATGGGACTGCGTTTGTCAGCCCGATACTCAAAGTAAATTTTTCGTTATCATTCGCTCACCAAGTGGACAGCTGCGGAGTATCATCTGGGGTTAGAGGAGTATCTGTACATAGATACTCGTCTCCCTGTGGATCGACAAAGATATTGTTTGCAACATCGCTCTGGCAGCCTGTCATAGAGAATTAGGTCATGTATTGGCACGAATCCACAAGGGCAAGGCATCATACCCTCAAACTCGGAGACAAACGTGAAATTATCCTGAGAAAGAGAGTTCTGGAAATAAGATCCACCGTCCTGAAAGTCCATCCCGAATGAAATACAGTCTGCCAGAGCTCTGGCGCTGAGCAGACCCAGCGCCACAATGGCATTGGCTGAAGCAGAAGAGTACATGGTGTAGATATTAAGATAACAGACCCTTTGATATCAGAACAAAGGAAAGCTCCAAAGTGTAAACAACGAATGGAAGGAGATCGGGGATCCTTAGGGGCGATAATCTCTCATGCATATGTGCGGGTATCGCGGACTATATGAGTTCAAGAGCACAAGATAGTCTGACAAAAAAGGATCCACCAACATACGAGCCAGGCAACTATATGCTCGCTTGGCCACCATGGTAACCTTCGAGGTGGAGTATGGAAAACGCCGCTCTCCATGTGCACGGCGTTGGCTGGACCCAAGTTAGTGTTTTTTACTCACATGTCCAGGTGCTCGTGCAGAAGTGGCATATGCAAAAAGGCTTGACGAAAATAGGTCCGATATTAAGGCTGATGAGTAGCAGCCCCACGGGCATTTGAACTACTCTGTTTCAACCTGCATGTGAAATCCTTGTGGGAAGGGATGGACTTCCGGTGGTTCCGAGCTGTAAAGTACAGAGGCAAAATAGACCATTTTGGGCATCATATGGAGGGTTGGGATGAAGAAGTTTCTGGCTCACCATTCCTTCTTGCCGGACATGTTGAGATACTTAGAAAAGAATGTCATCGACATAGGTTTTGATTCGACTGCGACCCCATTGGTGCAACTTACCATAATGTTGTGCAGTTGTCGACACCGGCGAACATTCTCTCGGTGTACAATGCTTGGTGTGCTTGCATGCGAAGAGGGATGGTTACCTAGCGGCAGCTTAAGCAGGTTAGCAAGATCAGCGACGCCACAGCCATGTATGGTCACCCCGTTCCTGTAGATCTCGTTTGATTGCCATGCTTCCCCCCGTCTCCATCCAAAAAGGGCCCAAAATGCGAGGGAAGCAGCATTCATGCCGAGCGTTTTGGAAGATAGACTTCGACGCCAAGATGCGCTAGGAGAGAATATTCCGACAGCTGGAAGTCGAAACAATCGCGTAGAGGATGTGCTGTATAAGGCCATTACACGATGACTGTACTTACGTCGCCGAGCTGTCTGAGGCTGATTGGGGCAAGAGAGGGGCTGCCTCAAGACGCGAACTGCGGTAGTACGGTACTGTGCCCATTTGACGGCAGGAAGTCTCGCATTCGTCTGGCGGACGTCCTGGTAAGCCGGACAGTGGGGACCCAGTTGTCCTGCACGTCAGCCAAACCGGCCGTACCTCCATTCATTAGTCATGAGAACCACGAAAGGTGGATGTGGCGCGCCCTTTTCCACCAACGTCGGCACCCTGGCGCCATAATTAACTCTACCAACTAACGTCACAAGCATCGCCGAACGTGTCAGCAGAGACTCTTCCCGCCGTCCAGGGGTCTGGCTCATGACAGCGCCGAGGCTTTGGATACCCTGAAATGGGGTAGCCATGGTAAGGTCATGATGATTTCGAAGTGTTACCGCGTCTCGGCATGCTACATTCATGGGCCATGCATTCCCTAGAGCCACAATGTTTGGTAGAAAAGGATTAGGGAAAAGATTTTCCTGTGTACCACAAAACGATCCGAAGGGAGCAGCATTGGAAGCTTGGTTCTGCACATCTTACATCCATGACTCCCTCTGTACTTGTCCAAGAAGGGCATTTATCGGACGTTAAGGCCTCATTTGATCAGTCAACAACGGAAATGGTGGCCCTGGTTGCTAAATTCAAGAAGCGCTAACGTACAGCTCCTCTGCACGCAAGGACTCCCCATCTGCGGAGAAGTGGACTACAGCTCTTGGGTCCAAGATTGAGATAAGCGTCTTGCATTATTTAGAAAAATTTTTACGGAACACGGGATTCTGGAATGGCATGGCTCGGAAGCTTCGATGTGAGGCCGCAACCCTGCTAGGCTACTGGCTACTATCACCGGAAAAGCGTAAAAGTTTCTTCGTCTCTGAGCTCCCCTGGCATTGCGCCAGGCAGTAAAATCTACTAGTCCACTTTTTCGTTGTTTCATTCGCAGAAAACGTGGAGGTTGATCTACGGCAAGGATGTCCAGATCTGCATACGCCGTGTGACAGTCATAGTGGAGCCTTGAGCAATAAGGTAGTAACCCTCAGGGCTGCAGATGCAGGAACGTGAACTTTACAAGCTCGTGATCCCATGATATCGCGCATGGCGTCCAGGAATCCAAGCATGACAGCTGCTGAACACAGCATCTGCTGAGTTCCCGCCATGTGGAGCATTGAAGCTGCTGGTGCTTTGCCTCTGAGTGGCAACGAAGAATCCGAGATGCTGAGAAACCGGCTACGGTGCAGTCAAAAGATGATATTGTGGATCAAATCGAAGGTCTAGCTCGTCAAAGCCTCAGACGGTACCGAAAATGGTTAATGGCAGCAAAGCTCAACGAGACGGTGGAGGGTAGAGTAAGGTAAGATCTCATCAACCGATGTGGCACACTGGGCCGCCCACGCTCAAACGGCGATATTGCCTCCATCCCTTGATCAGCTCTAGGATCTCCGCGCTTGGATCTGCCAATTGACGGCTTTTCGTGACTTGTCAAGCTCCGCGTCGTGGAGGACGCAGGGCGCCTTCCCCGTCCGCATACAAGACTGATAGCCGCAGATGTGGAGTCTAGAGAGTGCCAGAATTCTCGATCATGACAACCACCGGCGTGCCCGGCAGCCATTGTAGCGGAATCGCATCCTAGCGGAAATATCAAATTGTCAAGGGAACCAGACTGATGCAAGCAGAGAGCAAGAGCACACTACTAGGTACTGTAGGTAGAGTTGAGCCTCGTCGGGAGTGACAGCCGGAGCAGGGGTGATGCTAACAGCTTAGCGTAGACCAAATCCGTAACGGAGGGTGATAATCTCCGGTTTCCGGCTCGCTAACCGGCGCCTTCCCGTCCCAATCAGGTAAGTCCTTCATCTTCTCATCAGGTCTTCGGCACTCCACCGGGTTGGAAGCTTGGAAGCGTCCATGCGATTGTTTGCTTGACGAATCGCATCCAGCATCATTTGATCTACGTGCCATCTCTGTAGACTAAGGCTCTCCAACGCCGTGGCTGTACATGCGGTAAGTTCCAGCTCTGCTGACAACTGACCTCGGGCCTGGCATCTGTCCACCTCAGCTCTACCGCTCCTTCATACCGTTTCCCAGATTCTCGACTCTCATGCCATCCCAGAGCCATAGGGCAGAGTACCAGGCTGTCTTCGCCTGGGACTTCCGTCCAGATGCTACTATTCCCATCACTCGGGGTTTCCAGGCCCCAGCCATGCGGTACCCTAGTGTCCACCTTCAGGACTTCTCCTTTCCTCTTGGCTTCCCTCTTCGGCCCTCCATCTCAATATCGACGGCTAGTATGGCACCAATGGCTTCCAACTTGCCGACTCCGGCTCGTCTAAGTCTCCGGAGGTCTGATCAGCGGTCTGAACCTTGGGACAGGATCTGCATCCATGGCCCTTCTCGGTCCCTGCAGGCTCCATAGTAGGCCGCCAAGAAAGAAATATATAGACGTGAGCACATCTCCAGTTCAATCTGTCTTTACTCTCCTTCACAGCCTTGACTGTGGTTGATCAAGCGTCTCGTTCGTTTGCATTGTCTCCATCGTTTATTCCGTACAGACTTTCTCTCTAGGTCTAGGCGCCAGATATAATTCTAGTCAATAATCTCGTATAAAGATCCCAACATGAGGTTCCAATACCTTGCGGCGTCTTTGTTGACGCTCGCCCTTGGTACTCAAGGTGCCAAGATTCCTGCTGAAGTTGGGGAGCTTAACCGCCGAGCGACAAGCACGTCCGCGTCCTCTACCACTTCTTCAGCTACATCCTCTTCGGCATCATCTACCAAGTCCGCAGATGGATCGTGCTCGAACGGTGCCCTCACGCGTAGCTGCTGGGGAAACGGGTACAGCATTGCTACTGACTTCGACCAAAAGCATCCAACCACCAGTCAAACAGTCTCCTACAATCTGGAAATCACGAACACCACTTGCAACCCAGATGGCAATGGTGCTCGAACCTGCTTGCTCATCAACGGACAGTATCCCGGCCCAACTATCACAGCGAACTGGGGCGACACACTATCTATTACTGTGAAGAACTCCATGCAAGACAATGGTACTGGCATTCACTGGCACGGTGTTCGTCAGCTTGGAAGCAACGAGCAGGATGGCGTCGCTGGTATCACGGAGTGCCCTATTGCGCCAGGCGATTCCAAGACGTACACTTTTCTCTGCACTCAATTCGGCACTTCATGGTATCACAGTCATTTCTCTGCACAGTATGGTGACGGCGTTGTTGGCTCCATCGTCATCAATGGTCCAGCTACCGCCAACTACGACATTGATCTTGGTCCATACCCCGTCACTGACTGGTATTACCGCACTGCGTATCAGATTGAAGCGAACACACTCACTGATCTTCAGTCTGGTGCGCCTGGTCCCAACGGTGACAACATACTTGTCAACGGCACTAACAAAAACGCCGCTGGGACTACTGGTAGCTACTCTGTCACCAAGATTACTGCCGGCAAGAAGTACCGCCTCAGGCTCATCAATACCTCGGTGGACAACGACATCCGTGTCTCGCTCGACAACCACATCTTGGAGATCATGACGACTGATTTCGTGCCCGTCAAGCCTGCCTATAATCAAACAATTTTGCTTGCCGTTGGTCAGCGCTATGACGTTGTCATCACCGCGAACCAGACCGCCGGTAACTACTGGTTCCGTGCCAATGTCGCTACTGACTGTCAGTCTGCCAACAATGGTGCCGGCCTTGCTATCTTCAGTTACGACACCGTCACTGTTGCGAATCCCACCAGCACAAGCTACTCATTCCCCTCATCATGCTTCGAGCCCACCGGTTTGGCCCCTTTCTGGTCTCAGCCTGTGCCAAGCACCAGTGCTTTCTCCAATCTTGATGTTGGTTTGACGAATGGGAGCGTTGACACTGGTGCTGGTCTTACCGTCTGGGGTATCAACAATACCTCCATCGACATCCAATGGGACAAGCCCATGCGCACCTATCTTCAAGAGGGTAACACCAGCTATCCTGTTGGAGAGAATGTCATCAATCTCCCTACTGAAGGCGTGTGGACCTACTGGCTCATCCAGGAAGTCTCGGCCAGTCCTCACATCGTCCACCCCATCCACTTGCACGGTCACGACTTCTTCGTTCTCGGCTCTAGCGGCGACAACAATCAGAACCCTAATACGGCCCCTATCGTCACCTTCAACCCTTCGAGCGACCCTGCTACACTTAATTGGAACACCCCCATCCGTCGCGATACTGCCATTCTGCCTCAAGGTGGTTGGCTGGCGCTTGCCTTCTACACCAACAACCCCGGTGCATGGCTCTTCCACTGTCACATCGCATGGCACATCTCCGAGGGACTTGGCTTGGACTTCGTTGAGGCTAGCGGCTCTATACCGGCTCCGAGTTCCGCGTACTCGACTACGTGTAGCAACTGGAACAAGTACTACCCCACTTCGTACTACAAGAAGGACGACTCAGGTATATAAGCCTGCATTCGCTGTTTATATTGTTCACATTTCTCTACTCATACTCGTACGAATTGGGTTACACGGTCTATCAAAATTTCGTACTACGGACTAAATTTGGTGCAATGGACGGGTTTTGATGATTCTAGGGCGAATAAAGCGCTTCAATTGGGTGGTGGTTATTTGGAGTTCTGAGTGGGTTTTCAGGACATGCAGTTTGTCAGGCTTTGAGATCTGTTAATAGTAATGACAGCCAATAATCGATAATCGATTACTGTTTTAAATCTATTAATCCAGTTTCACTTTTCTTCCAACCCTATTCTTGTTGTAGTGATTCTGAGTGGTCTCCAAACTAGGCTATTGAATAGGTCATATTTTACAATCATCCAAGCATAAGCTCATTAAGGAAGCACTGTGCCTTATGCCATGATCTCATCACCGTTTTGACCGCATTGTTTTGAGGATGGCCCACTTGATTTTGCTTCCATGTCGAGCCGTGTCCATCATGATAAGATGGTGAGCATGCTGTACGGAAGATCTTTCAACAGACCTGCTACAACTCTTTTTTCTAAACGAAGCTTGGTGCAAAACGTATGACCTTGGTTTCAGTCCATCTTCTTTCCATGAGTCAACGTAGTCAAGCAAGGAGGTTGAGTGGATCATCAGAAAGTCTAGATCTCTCCTAGAACGCCGGATTTCACCAGCGCTTTTGCCAACTTGAAACTTCTATATTCCCTGAATCGCTTACGCAGAACGCCACCCGATCATCAACAAGTACCTCCCACTATCTCCAGCTTCCCCTCCTTCTCCTCCACATACCTCACCAAATCCTCAATCGTGCAAACCCTCAACCCCCATCTCTCCCCAAACGCCAAACACTCATCCCTCCGCATCATGCCCGCCCCGTCCCTCTCCGCCCTCCCCTCCACCTCCTCCCCATCCCTCACCATCTCACAAATGACCGCCGCCTGCTCCACGCGCGCCAACCGACACAACTCCACCGCCGCCTCCGTATGCCCCTGCCGTTCCCTGACCCCACCCTCCCTCGCCCTCAACGGCACCACATGGCCCGGCCTCCGAAAGCTATCGGGTGTACTCGTCGGATCCGCCAGCATACGACACGTGAGGCTGCGATCGTGCGCCGAGATGCCAGTCGTTACATCCGGGTGCACGGCGTCGACAGTGAGCGTGTACGCGGTACGGTTCGGGTCGGCGTTCGCGTGGGCTTCGACCATGGGTGGGAGCCCCAGCGCGTCGCATCGCGAGGCGGGGAGTGGTGCGCAGAGGTAGCCTGACGTGTGTCGGATTAGGAAGCCGGCTTTGGCGGGGGTGAGGGCCGACGCGGCGATGATGAGGTCGCCTTCGTTTTCGCGAGAGGGAGAGTCGAGGACGATGACGAAGTTGCCGGAGGCTGGTGCGGCGAGAGGGAATGGGTTAGAATAGGGGGAAGAGGGGGTGGGAGGGATGTAGGAGAGGGAGTGGGGTGGTGAGCTTACCGAAGGAGGCGATGGTGTCTTCGATGGTGTCGAATTTGTGCTTTTGGGCGAGGTCGTGGAGGCCGTTGACTTGGTCGTCAGGGACCAATTTATGAGAGTGCATTGCTGTGGACTTCCAGAACGCCGAGGATCAACAATAGATCTGGGTAGAGGTCGTGGACTTTAGAAATTTTAGAGAGCTCCGCGATTTTCTTACACGAGGAGATGGGACGGGTACTCGAGACGAGGAGGCGTCAATGATTTGATAAGGCTGAGTAAAGTTTACATATCCATGGAGGAAGCCTCAAGAATTCGTTCCCCGACAACCTCCATCCTCCAGACTAGATGCTTTTCATCCTGCAGTGAACGGAAGTTCTGGGCTGCGAAAGCCGAGGGATCTGACAGAGCGCCGAAAAATTGATGATATGACGACTTCGGAGCAGGGGCCTAGTCCTAGTCTCCAGGGTCCGATGCGAACGAGCAAACACTGCATGAGGACGATGTTCTCTCAACAGCTTCTTACTGGATGTTAGCACATGGAACTTTTTCCACGCCGACATCATGTCTTCACACAGTCTATACGTCGCTTGCAGTCCAGCTGGCGAAGTCGCGCTCGACTGCTTTCATCGAATGCGGAGTCAACTGCGGAGCAGATCTTACCTTCATCTCTTGTGACAGAATCTCTCCACCATTACGTCGATGTTCGAGCTCCGAATACTCTAGAGCTTAAGCATGCCGACCGCTTCTTTGCCTCAGGCAACCCGCGCTTCCTGTTCTCTGCTTCGCTTCTCCGAGAGCTTCCCCAAAAGTCGCCATCTCCGGAGGTAGCGTTCCTTGGCCGGAGCAATGTTGGCAAGTCATCGGTGCTCAACGCGCTGCTTAACAGAAGCGCACAGCATCTTGCTCATGTAAGCAGTAGGCCTGGGAGAACGCGTGCCATGAACGTTTTTGCTGTGGGTGGTGAGGGTGGAGGACTACGGGAGAGAAAAAGGGTACCAAAAAAAGGTCAACAGGATGAGCAACCAGAGCTCGAGAGATGGATAGGACGAGGAGGATTGGTGATTGTGGACATGCCTGGATATGGCAAGGCCAGCAGAAGCGAATGGGGAGAGCAGATCTTAAAGTATCTATGCAAAAGGACACAGTACGTTCGTATAAGGCCGCCCTGAATCGATGGCTAATATGATGTTTTCAGGATGCGAAGAGCTTTTCTACTGGTCGATGCCGAGCATGGCTTGAAGAACGCCGACGCAGATCTGCTTGACATCCTACACGAGAATAATGTCCCTCACCAGATTATTCTATCGAAAGTCGACAAGGTTCTAGGCATCAAATCAAAAATGCCCTCACAAGCGAAGTTGGCCCGGGGATTGAAGACATTAAGACAAGTACGCGAAGCAGTTCAGGAGAAGTTGGTAGGCAGACCGACAGCTCTGCAGACTATCCTCTGTTGCAGTGCAGAGAAATCCCTTGAGAGGGGGAAAAAGTTGGGGGTCGATTCGATCCGATGGGCTGCTCTCAGCGCATCTGGTCTGGAATGCGACGAATACGGAAATTCTAGAGTCCCGGATATTGGCGTCTTCGTTAACCATTAGATGTGGGGGCTTGCAGTTCATCGCACAGCGAGGAGTCTGATACCCCATTTCGCAGCGGTCAGACAATCTACGAGAATTATCAGGCGACATACTGATATGTGGCAGTCTTTGTTTCTATAATAGGCATTGACGCATTAGGAAATTCGAAGCCTTTCGATGTTCGTTGAAGAGCTAGTTTGGGTTTGGCCCAAGCGGCAAGATAATACATAATAGACATGGTAGAGATGTCCCAGCGTGATGATGTAGCTGGCTGTAGATGTCAAGATGGAAGTTTGGACCTGGACCCGCGTGTGTACCTCGGTAACTGCTTCCCAACGCTGCCTTCATCTTGCTCGTGGCATCCCGTTTGGTTGAGTCGCGTCAATAAATCCTCCTGTCGGGATAATTTTAGCCGGCCATGTGCTAAACGGTGGGAGCCGGATCGCCAGGTACCGCACCGGGAAAACGGAGGTTAAATCCCAAGAAGTCAGAACCATCCAGGGAACGACGCCCCTTTTCGATCTTTGCTTTTCCTAATCCAGCCTGGACCATGTGCCACAAATGCGCCGAGACGTCAAAACCGTCCGAAAGCATCAGGGGTTCCCCATGGAGATGCGCCAGACATTGCTTTCCAGCCGCCGCTTAAATGTCAGGATTTTGATTCACTACGATACTGATATCTATCCAACCTGCCACGGAAGGCTCGGGCTCTCGAAAATCTCTCTGTATTCACACGAAGACATTCGAAAAGCGCTTTCAGGTCTTCATTAAAACTTGAGATGGAGATCAATAAAGATGGAAGCTGCTCTTCGACAACAACACACCGGTAGGCCTGATCCGGCGCACGGATGTCAACATCGCCAACTACATATCCCCATGCTAGGAGCGGCTCGATTCGATAGTGCGAGAGCCTTGCAGCATGCTCGATGCCATAGATCGAAGATAAACGGCACAGGAACAGGCACACCATATGGTCGTGGTGGCTCAATATCGATTTATGGAGATGAAAGCTAGGCACTTTGTGCCGAGATGTGTATAAGTTTGCCGCAATTCCTCCAGATGACTCTCTTTAGATCCAAGGCAGTCCTGTGCCATAGTTTCCCGTCATTCGTTACTGTTTTGCTCCATATTGAGTCTCTTGCTCGACGACTTCTGCTACTTTCACAGCCTTCTACAGTTGTGCTTAGGGGGTCGCTCTTGTATCTTCCACTATGCATTCATATGTTGCAGCCTTAGTGCTGCTCGCTGGATACTCCGCTGCTGCGCCTGCCACTACTCCTCAATTGCCAGACTTTAACTTGATCTACGATGCCCCTACTCCTAGCCTACTTGGTCCACCTCCGGTTGGCGGAGATCAAACCAGCGTTTTTGACGTTGCCAGCGCCTTAGCCTCTGCTACCGCCGACGTTACAACAGTTGCCTCTGCATCTTCCACTGGTACTGCAGTCCTAAACGGAAAACGAGGTGCATCGACCGACACAGCATCGTACGGCGCGCCTACCTCTTCTTCCTCTATCTATACTACACCATCCTTATCTTCATCGTCTCCGGTTTCCACTCCTACTGCATCGACTAGTTCGAGTATATCAGGGTATTCTGCCACTATGGTAGCTCCTCCGACCGCAACTACTTGCAAAGCCGAGCCAGCCGGATACGGACCCAGAAATCTTAGCGTCACTGAATTTCAGCATAATGTTCTCTTCACTCTGGATGCCCTCCTTGCTCCGACTCCTCGTGGATACGTCAACACTTTCAGAAACGTCAATGCTTCAGTAGAAGCGAACAGCTATCTTGGTTACTATAATCTTAAGTCCTACGACACCAATCTCTGCGCTCAACATTGTGATAATACAACTCTTTGCACGTCCTTTGACATCTACGTTGAGCGCGACCCGTCCGTCAATCCCACTGCGGATATCTGCCCCAACCCCGACGCTATCACCAACTACAAGTGTGCTCTTTGGGGCTCCAGCATTGATAAAGCGGCGGCCATTAACTACGGTCAGTACCGTATCGACTTTCACGTCGTCATCGCAGCCTCCAATGGTTACGAAAAGACGAATTCTACCACACCCGCTTCTTGCCCAGGCTGGAAGCCGCCAACCAACTGTGGTGGTGCCATCAGTGCATCTGGTTGGCATCTCGGCTCGAATTTCTTCCCTGGTCCCTTTGATCCCGCCATCTGCGCCGCGTATGCGGAAGCTCAGACAAGCTACAATCATGCTCATGCCGACTCGTCTGGCAAATATTCGCCAGCGAATATGTTTAACGCTTACATGATGAAAAAGAACGGAATTGCCCAGGGAACATTCTGTGCGCTCTTCACCACTATCTTGGATAAGTCATTTGGAAGTTTTACAGGTAGCTGGGTCGGATCAGATTTCTTTGGAGTGGAGACAAGTTGGACGTACGCATTGGCTGTTCAGGACTCTGGCATCGTCAAGAGGTAAACTTTCGATAGGATGAAACGCGCTTTTTTACATATCTACCAGGTATTAGACCAAAGGGTGACCAGAAGCGGCATGCCAAGGTCTTCGGACAACACTGATTAAGAAATAATGCAATGACTACGAAACTTCTAAATGCAGTGAGAAATTTGTAGTAAAGTTCAGCAGTATAATCCGGAGCATCTTTCCATCTGAAAGGTCATCCAATGGAAGTGCATGACGTCAAGTACGCGGACGCGTTTTTCCTACTCCAAGACCTAACCGTGCTAACTTCAACCTCAATCTCCTGTTCACACGTTCACACCCGCAACCCTATCGAAGCACCGTAACTCCCAACATGACCGCACCAGCAACTTCCGCTCCCCAACTCCGCTCCCTCTACCGACGACTGCTCCGCGAACTCCCTGCGCGCTCACCCCCGAAAACTATTCTCTCCCACCCTTCTCCCCTCCAGCAACGCATTCGCGATGTCACCGCCGGTGCCGGGGAAGGACCCCATGGAATGTCGCCCGATGCAGCAGAACAGTTTGTCCAGTATACGCAGGCACAGAGGATGTATGTGACGCTAATCGAAAGATACAACCCGGGAATGGGAATGAGTGAGGAGGAGAGAGTGAGGTTGACGGCAAGAAGGGTAGGGATGGATTTACCGGTTGGGGGAACGGGGTTGGGAGGTAGGGATCAGAATTGAGATGGAAATATCATGGCGGCATAATTGGAAGAGGGAAAAGATGGGAGATATGGACAGATGGAAGCCTGCTGAAGCAGTCACGCTCCAAAGAGTTCTGAGGGAAATGGTCAGGATAGAAATGGGCGTGGCGGCCGTACAAGAGGATGGATGGACTGATTAAGACGCGCTTTACTTAGCGTACAGTTTCCAAATTCTCCTCTTAGGCCGCCAATTGTACCAGTCAAGGCATCAAGAACATTTTTAAAAAACCATGACCATACTCCATTGGTATTGAGGATCTACATACTGGATGACCACGTATTTTTGGACCAGTCACTTCACAACACTCGACGGCTCCGTCAGTTTATCCAAGAACTACGTCGTGGCACCATTTTTGCCCAGTGCCAAGCACATCGCCAACTCTACCTCTGTCCAGCTCGATATCGTACCTCCCATCCGGATGGACTCTCGAGTAATAACTCTTCCACGGCGGTTCCGCCAGTCTCTGCACCGCCTTCCTCCTATGACATCTGAGGCCTCGTCGACACTGCGCCGAATGCCGAACAACATCAACCGGCTCCTCGCTATCCAACTCCACCAACGATATCTGCAGCTCCGGCAACCCCCTCTGCAGCCTCCTCAACACACTCCTTATCCCGTATCGCCGAATATACGCCTCTCCATACTCCGCAATCCCCAACGCAGCCACCTCTCCAGTCCCTAGCCTCCGCCTCACAAAATCCGTCAGCCTCTCCGGCGGCCCCCTCATCTGAAACGCCGTCCTATACCACGCCCACTCATCCCTGGCATCAAAGTCCCCCGGCACCACCAACCTTAGCGTCCGCAACCCCCCCGCCTTCCTCAAAACACAACAGCAGTCCTCAAACGCCAGCGTCGGATTTCGGACCGGCGGCGCCAGCAGCCCGCTCGCCTCCACCCGCCGACACACCAGCTCCACCTCGTCGTCGTACTCGGCGCTGAACACATGCTTCGGGCACTGGTACAGCACCCCCGGCAGCGGCACGTGCACGGCCACCTGCCGCAGCAGCCGCCAGTTCCCCGGGCCGATGCCCAGCAGGAAGCTGCTGAGCGCCAGCCAGCCGTCGAGATCGCTGAATCGGAACTCGTTCTCGCTGTAGAGCACGCTGGCGGCGGGGCGGTGGATCGTGCGGGAGACGCGCAGGAGGGAGGGGTGCAGCGAGCGGGTGGAGCGTAGGGCGGCGCGGGCGCGGCTGGGTTGCGCGTGGTAGCGCTGGTTTGTGGGGGCGAGGTTGGGGAGTTTGGGCCAGAGCTCGATGCTGTGGGGGGAGAGGAGCAGGTGCCGGTAGATCATGAGGTGGAGCTCCGGGGGTAGATTCGTGAATGTGATGGATGACTTTGGAGAGGAGACTTTGGCTGTTGTCATCTCTTGGCTGGTTGCTAGGTCGTCTCTCTCTGATGCGCAGTTCCAATGTGGTATTTGAAAGCGTCGACTCGTCGACAAGAACACATGTTTGATCGGGGGCATAGGTAGGGTTTTAATATCTGAAAAGAATAGGAATTCTTTAGGGCTGATTGTCGTGTGAAGTCTTTCTCTACGTTGTTAATTCTTTCCGTGTTGGCGTTAATTGTCAGTGGTCCATCGAAGCTTCCATTTCCCAGATGGTTTCAAGCAACCCGTGTCCATCTGACATATATTTCTGCGTCTATGGTCTCTTTACTATTGAGAATCCGGATCGAAGGTCCTCCATTCTAGCGGGCTACATCGCTACCTGCTGTTACATTGCGGGGCGCTCTTATCGAGGCATAATCTTCTCATTCTCCTTCGAATTGGGTGCTTCAAAAGATATGCATCAACATCCTGCGAATCCCAGCCGAACTACCAACTTTTACATAATTCAGCGAGATACTTTTCCAAATCTGAATCTTGTTATGCCTTTCTCTCCTCTCCTTCTTACCCGCCAGCATTGATACCAAAGCATCGATCTGGTTTAGAACGGATCATCATCTCACTAAGATACCAGCTCTGTTCTTCATGTTTGCAAACGCAGGTCATGCTACATCCTCTTCTATATAGGACTCTCCCATCATTCTTTCATCGTTCCGTCGAAATGTCCAAGAACTTTGTTTTCAGCTTTTTGTCTCAGCTTCCGAATTTCGGGAGTTCGTAAATGATTCTGATGCGCTCTCCAGTTCGTCTCGAACCACCTTAAGTAAGTCGCAGCACCTCTCGCATCGGATTCATAGAATCTGTGGGCGGAATCAAGAGCTTGTTGATACGCGCTCTCGGCCAATTCCGTATCATTCAGCATGTCATGACCAATTGCTAAGCATGAATGCATGTAAAATGCTTCTCGAAACTGGAGGCTTCGCTGCTGGTCCTCGACAGATCTAGAGTAGGAGCTCATCGCTTCGATGAGCAGAGTGTATTCCCTATGGTTTAATAGAGTCTGCACATATTGCATAAATACCAGCAGGAAACGACGATCCATAGGGAGATCAAGTTTTCGATATTTTTCGAGCAACTCCCTCGCTTGTAGAGGGCTGACGCGCCTGCTCGTAGTGTGCAGAGCCAGCAATGCCCGTTGATTAAGCGACTCGACATGCATACTACCCAGAATATTTTCTAGGATATGAGCAACTCTGAGCTGTAGTATGTTAATGAGTTGATCAATCTCAGATGGGTTTGCTAGAAGAAGACCCTTATAAAGATGGAGTAAAGGGTTGCCTGGATTTGCTGTCCCTTGTTTGACGGCAGTCAAGTTGGAAAGCTGTCGCAAAATTGCATGAGCTATACCGACTTTGCCGTTGAGCATAAGCCCTTGCGTAAAGTAACATAGCCTGGTGAATGTATGAATATTTTGTCTCGAGACGATAGATGATATTTCTCTGCTGACGCAGGCCCAGGCTCGTGACATATTCGCTATGCCATTATTGCCTGAGACTCCAAGAGCCGAAAACACCAAGTTTTCAAGGTCCAGCGCTTCCGATCGTAGGTTTGCGTTTGATGCATTTAGCGTATCCCTCGATGCTTCTACAATACCATTCTTCTCGCTAATAATGCAGCGTCTGCTAACTTCAAATGAACCTCTGATGTAGACATCGACATTGTACAGCAGGCGTTCAAAGATATCAAAATCCGCAGACGATCCAATATACCTGGGTGCTTGCAAAGAGACGTTCGCGTGCTCAGATAGGTCAGGCTGACCCTCGATGAACTCGTCCAACGTCAAATGCTTTCTTTTTAGATACCGTTGCAGCTCTGCGGCAGTTATCAATCTGCGATGGGACTCAAATATGGCTGTGTCTCCAGACTGCTGCGAAATGCGAAGGATACGAGCAATGGCTTTCATCTCCGCTGCACCATTTTTCTTTCGAAGACCCCATTTCTTGAACCTCGTCTTGTACATTCGTCCACTGGCACGATCATTTAGTATGCCACGGATCCATATTGAAAGTATGCCTTCGGCCAGACCTACGTAGCTTTGAAACTTCGATCCCTGGCCATATGTTCTACGAGATCCTGTAAAGTATGTTCTCTGTAGAATTGCTCAATATGAAGTCGCTGCGACTCCCACTCTGATTCACTTGGCTGGCAGTTTTCGCTTGGCCAAGCACACCAGGTAAAATTTGATGTATTAGATTGCGGAGCTTGGGCAAACATATTGACTGTGAGTAGCGAACAAAGGATACTTGGTCTCAAGATCTGAATTTTACATCGAGGAAGAAAAAGGGAGGAATACAATTGAAGAGGGTGAACTCACGGATTCTTATTCCTAGGCCATTAGGTGGAAGACTGAGAACTCTCACTAAGAAACCCCCGGTCTATACTTGAGACTCGCTTCTCCAATCCTGGGTTGCATCGTCAAAAAGACCTTGCAGCGAGCCTCGTCCAATGCCACGCACTTGGCCTCCACCAAGCAAGTGGCAGAAAACGAAAATCGCAAGGTCGATAACGCTCCCCGCACTGAGCTCACCGTCTAAACCACAAAGCGCATAGCTCCAGAAACGCTATACACGCCAGATCCTCCGAGCGCCCCAATAGGTAAAGCTATGCGTTGAAGCTAGTTCCTTCGCCAAACAGCGTCTACCTTAGACCTTAGGCGAAGTTAGCGGCATATCGAACGAGCTATATCAGGCTTACGTACAAGCTTCATTGAATGAGCTCTTAGATTATCAAGTCATCACTCCCTGATAGTCAACCGGTTTGGCTAGTCGAAAATTACCAGGTTAGCTTGAAAACTAAACCGTTCGTCGATTAGGTCAGGGATGACCTCTATAAGCGAAGAGCTGTAGAGCCAGTTGGGTACTTTCTCTCCTACTGTGCAGTGGATAGCGGAGTGCAGAACCAAATCTTGACTGTACCCTTTCGTGGATCTTAGAATGGTTAGGTTCCCATGGTCTCTTGACAGCATTATCATTTGTTATTGCATACGGCACGGATGTTTCCGACAGCCTCACAACACCGAACTTCGGCCTTTCCCTTTCTGACCCTCATATACCTTCATGGCTGCGGCTTTTGTCTCCATAAGCTCCACGATCTGCTTCCAAACCGGCGTAGAAAAGGATTTCCATTCAAGACTTTTCGTTCTCCCGTCGACCCCCACAACAACTGCCATACAATTCTCGTCGCCGAGCTCAGTTGACTTATGATGTAATGACTGCCTACTCAGCCTCACGCAAGCTTCGCCCCACCTGCCTGTGACATTTCGACTCTGCCACCATCCTTTGAACACAAACGGCCAGAGATGCGGCATACCATCATACTGTACATACTCCACGAACCCACTTTGATCCTTCACATCTCGTGCCAACACCTTCGCCACGTCAAGGAGCCGCTCCCCTCCTCCCGCTGCAATCCACAGCGGCGGACACCCCCGCCACTTTTCCGGCGGTGTGGTACAGGGGCTCGCAAGAGGATGTAGTAGGGTTCTGGCGGGGGCGTACGGGTGTTCACGGGGAGGTGTGGATGGCCAGGCAGAGCAGGAGGGGAATGAGGGAAGTGTCGCAGGGAGCTCGTCTTCAAATATATCATTGGCGGCGTTGGCGTACCAGGATGGAAGGCACAGCAGTTGATCGAGCGCAGGAGAGACGATGGTCAGCGCCGCTGGGAGGGGAAGTGGGACGGCCGCGGAGTGGAAGTTGATGCGCCGAGTCGATGAAGTGCGTTGGAAGGAGAGAAGGGTCTGAGTTAGGGCTACGGCGAGGTTCCCGCCGGCGGAATCACCGGCGAAGATGATGTTTGATGGAGAGACGGGAGTATGGAGGGAGCCTGCTGGGTGGGTATAGGAGAGTGAGATAGCCATGAAGGACATCAAGGAGGGCTGTCGGGAATGGATGCTGCGGTGCTAGACGGTAACGAACCGTGTAGCACTTTCCGCCTGTCAGGCGAGCCAGAGAAGCACAAGTTGCTCGAGCAGTATGAGGCCCGTTGAACCTTCCAATACATTAACTGGAGGCTGTAGAAACGAGTAGCCGACGCTGCTGGAGATACGGGCAATAAAAAGTGGCCAAGGATCACTCACATGAATGTGCCTCCGTAGCAATAGAAGATCACCTTATCACTTTTTGCGCCTTCGCAGAGTCTAGAAAAATTCTCTTGTTCCGTGTATGATGATCCCGGCGTATCGCTAGCGGTATTTTCCCTCCAGCCGATCCACTGTGCCTCGATAGATGCAATTCGGGGCATCGTAAATACTTCAGTATCACCACTCAACTCACAGATAGCTTTCTGTAAGACTCGCGCCATATCATCTTCGCTAGGACGGTCGTATGTAACGCGACTAACCCAAGCAGCACCTTTGATTCCTGGGTCCTGTAAACCTGTGAACTGTCGAGGCGTGATCGGTGTCCAGCCGCCTTTGGACAGGCCACGACGAAGTTGCTGGACACCGCGAGCGATTTCTTCTCGACTTGGAGATGTTTCTGGTGGTGAGCTCGTCATAGTTGCTCGATGAAAGCTCCTGCAAGGTATTGCAGCCTCGCAAGACGATGAAGATGCTTCTGGTGAGGCTTCCGAGGCTTCAAAAGACAATCGAAAGTTAGCAAGGCGGAATGCAAGACGTCCGATAACTCTTGCTCTGTAGGTCAGTCTGTCAGCAATATCATGCCGCGGCTCATCGTTGATCAGTTCACAAAGGGTCACAATGGTCTGAAATCTCTTCTGTACGGAGCTGCCAACTGTTATCTAAATGTTCATGCGTTGGCGAGCTGCTCTAACAGACGCCGTACTTGCCTATTTATCCCTGCTCTACCCACCGCCAGGTTCTTATCATGACCCGGTTTCTGCATCTTCCGTGGTATTTGCTGGAGACAGTGCAGGAGCAACCTTATCGTTAGCACTCCTACAGGTCCTACTTTGCAAATCAGCTCAGCGAACGATACGTTTCCACGGTAGATCTGTCAAGCTCCCACTTCCTGCGGGAGTGACGTTCCTGAGCGCAGGCGGCGAGAACACCCTCTGTCTTCCTTCCTGGCGCACTAACGCGAAGTATGATATTTTTAACTCTGACGGTTGGAGCTACACACGTTCTGACTTTCCCACATGCGAGATCTGGCCGACTAATCCCCCACGCTGTCACGTTCTGTGCGATGCCGATATGCTATGCCATCCCCTCGTCTCACCAGCTCTTGCGAAAAGCTGGAGAGGCTCGCCTCCAATGTGGTTCGCCGGTGGTCAGGAGATGTTGGGGGACTCGGCTAAAGCCGCTGCCGAGCAAGCGGCGCGTCAGGGAGTCTGCGTGAGGTTTGAAGAGTATGAGCAAATGCCGCACGATTTTCCCATCATGACGGAGAAATGGCCGTGGGCTCAGACAGAGGACTGGTGGCAGTCGAAGCGGTGCATGTCGGAGTGGGCGAGGTCATGTGTCGTAATGGCCGAAGGCAAGGAACTTGAGAATGGTGCGATATTTGTGAGATTGGATCAGACTGTCGAAAGTGTGGACGTAGCGAATTTGACAGGCCTCTCCAGCGAGCAAATAGCAGAGAAGGCGAGAGAGGCGCAAAAGAAGTTCAAACCATGGTACGGGACCAATGTATCACCCGAGAAGGCTGAAGTTCAGTAGAGGAGAATCTCTTGCGGTTGTGCGTCGCTTTATCGGCGGAGATGCTCCTCTATCTGCTCCTTGCTCGCCCATATCTCGACCGTTTTGGCAAATTAGAGCTTACTAGAGTGGCTCCTTGAACAAGCTTCAATTGTGCCTATCCGACCACTTCGCAAGCAACGCCATGATCTCCTCGCTGCCACTTGTCTTCGCATTGTCAAATGCATCCCCTCCGTCCACGCCTGGAATCCTCGGATCCGCGCCGCGGTCAAGCAACCAGAGCAGTACTCCCGCACCCTTCGGCTGCTGAGCTGCATAATTAATCGGCGTACCCCAGTGCATCGCTCTTCCCGTATCCGAGTCCAGGCGGTTAACATCCAATCCCTCCTCGTCGACCAGAAACCGCAGCATATCCTCTCTCGCCTCTCTGTTACGCTTCCTTTGCTCGTTAACCTCCTCCTCTCCCCCTCCATTTCTCTCCCCGTCTTCCCGACTCTCCTCTTCGCTTGATGGGTCACCCCGACCAAAAGCCCCCTTAGCAGCCGCATTTCCGGCCGCCCGATGCAGCGCCCTCCTGCCAACCCTTGCCCCCGCGCTCCGAATCCGTCTCCACGTCCGCACACTCCCCATCGCCGCACAGCTCTCCGTCAGTGGCGCCGGCCTCGGCTCAATCTCATAGCCCTCTCCATCAACAAATGCGTCCCCGCCATCGACCCGCGCCCCGTGCGCCAACAACCACTCCACCAGCGCCTCGTCGCCGATGACACGGTCGATCAGCCGCTCCGATTTACCCTAGCTGTTCGGCGCGTCGGTCGTGTTCACGTCGAAGCCCCGCGAGACCAGTGTCTCGAAGAGCTGGATGCTGGGGTGCAGGCCGATGTTGCCCGGCGAGAGGGTCGAGAGGGGCGCGTGCTTGTTGTCGAGAAGGTATGCGGTTAGTGGGGCGGAGCCGGCGCGGACGGTGGCTGTAAGAGCCTGGCGGAGGAAGGTTGGGTAGGTGGAGGGGGATTGGGTGCGGGCGAGGTTGAGCGCAGACTGTAGGTCATGGAGAGAGGACGATCTTGTTGCTGCGTGGAGGAGAGGGCGTGGATGGGTGGTGGAGGATGCGTGGGACATTTTGCGGGGCAGATGGGTGGGCTCCGGTGAGTAGTGATGTCTTGAGTTGGTGACGAAAAGTAACAAGAATAGTTGAATGGGCTACGACGCTCAAATAGGAGATACGAGGACCTAGGAACGTGTATGTATGCTGGAGATGCGAAGTGCCGAGATGCGAGATGTGGAGGTTAGACGGACGCGTGCGGAAATATGTAAATGATTTTGTTGACAAGTCCTAACTGGAAATTAATGCCTGAGTTCTACAAGCGAAGTCAAGTTGTATCGCGCCACAGCCGAAGCTTTGTGCATTCAAGCAACTATCTCGGGATGCTTGTTATTGTTGGAGTACGATATCTAGTACCAAGGAATTTCACTCGGGAATACATATTTGGATAGTGACGCACATGTGATCACGGGATCGTTTCGCCTGACCTGCAACTCAATGAGACGAAATAGCCCACCTAGTGAGACAGGAGCCTCAGCAATTCTCGATGGCAGACTCCAATGGCGACTTCCGGTGGAGATGAGGCGAGGGTTGGTTAGGATACCTCGGGTGTGGCACAGATGGCATCGCCACTCGGACGCAGAGACGCCCGGCATGTGAGGGGATACTTGAGCCTCAGCACAGCAATTTTAGTATCGCCAGAGCTTGTAAACCTCTCCATTAAACTAAAAGATGTCCGATTTAAAGTGAATGGCAGGACAAGCAAGTATAAAACACCAAATTAGTTGAGATGAGAAGTTTTGGGGTGTGGTGGTCCGTGTCAAATTCGGACATTTTCTAGTCGGACGGAGAGAGGCCACATACCAGGGACACACAATTCCATTTTCCTCCACAAATTTTTGGGGTTTCCCAGTAAACACTTCACGAACTCTTGGGTTTTGCCTTTGAGTCGAACTGATTAGAAATAAGGACAGATAGGACAGACTGTCTCATTTCTATCCAGCACGGGCAGGGAGGCTTCCAACGAATTTTTGGAAACGTTGTCAGGACTTGGGCCAGATGATATCCAAGGAACTTGATCACTCTGGTACTGATTGCTCTCACAATAGTTTTCGAAGAACTCGTCCTATCGGTCGACATCCTCAACGTTGGCTTGGATTGCCGTTCTCGACCCTTTTCTGAGCAATTGCACTTATCGTTCGGCGAGCCCGATTGATGCTGGGCAGTCTGGGGGAGCGAAGCGCATAAGGTAGGTATGTGTCAAAGGAAGCCGCACCTGAGACTTCGAGAGGGTGGATAATACCTCATTGGTCTCTTCCCAGGAAGGGAACCTGCACTTTGCCGTCCAAAGAAAGCGAGAACGAGGCAGCTTCCGACAATCCCTGGCTGCTGGAGAATTGGAATTGGTTGCAACCATAAAAACCTTCATCGAACTCTGCCTTCGTCGTCCTACTTAGCCAGAGTGGATAGAGGCGAGTCCTTAGTGTTTTCCTAAACCATGCGTAGCTTTGCACTCGTAACTTGCCACTGGTATTTGGCATTCCCGATAGTGGAGCGAGGTCGGTGGGCCTTGCGTAGATACTGTTGGGAGCTCCTTGAAAATTTGTCCCAAATTTTGGACGGGAGTTTCGAGAAAGACCGACCTCGGGTTTATGGTTCCCTGACCTGCATCATTCCATTTCCTCCAAATCGTCTTCGCTATCGACTTCCGAAGCCAGGCTCGTTGGCGAGACGTACCTAGATCTTGACCTTGATGATCTACTCTTTTTTATACCACTCGAATTACGCTTCTGTGAGTGTGGGACTTTCCTACGCAATTTGCGCACTTTCCCGAAGAGAGCAGCGATAGATGGTGATCGCTTTTGGCGGCCTGGAGCATTGTAGCAATCATCGTTGGAGCTTCGGATGATGCGTAGCATGCGCTTCCGGCTCGAGACATCCATAATGGATCCGTACAGAAAGACTTTCGAAGAATGAAGGAATAAGGGAAGAGCGTTGATACCAGGGGACAATATACATAACGGGGATCTGTTCCTTTGGAACCTGTCCAATGCTCGCCAATTATGGGTTTGCCTCCTACAATCAGAGTTGCATTCAATCCATCCATGTCCTCTTGGCATTTGACCGCGTGAACATACTTTACTTAAGGTCTCGGAGGAGACATGAAGATAGTACTGTTCAAGGTAAGCTTTTTTAGAGATTCTATTGGAGGAATGTGACGATGTGAACACGCGCAGAGTTGTTGTAGCATGTCGTGACGACATATTCATTGTTCTCATTATTAGTAAAATTCAATTACAGGGAGCACATTTGCGGCGCATTCTGTATAGTGGGTGAGAGGAGATGCTTAGATCAAATACCTCATGATATAGAGTAGATAGAACATTTCCATGAGATCCGGCGATCTAGGTAATCTGCCTTGAAAGAAAGATTAATTATCTTAGGCAAACTTCACATTGACCTTTGGCACCGGAGGTAGCATCTTAAGCTTCACAAAATCTTCAAACACTTCCAGGATACACTCGGAACTATCGACGAACCCATGCCAGCCACGCTTGCGAGCTTTATTCATGCTTTTAAGAGTTAGTTGCGTATTGATGCCACTGGGAAAAAGAGGCACTCCACCTGAAGTTTAATGCGACCGGCATCGTAAGCGCCAAGTCGGTAAATGGGAAAATTCGATCAACATCTCGTAGCTCCCTTTCGGTGAGATCATACTCGTGAGCGATTTCTTTCCATGCCTTGTCTACTTCAGGTCGTTTCGCCCATTCTGTAAGTAGAAATGTGTAGCGTATTGTGGCTGGGGGACCGAATCCTCGCGGTGTCTCGTTTCGGGTCTTGATTTCGTTGTATTTCGCATCTGGGTCTGGCCTCGTATATTCTATTCCATACCAATCGGCCAGCTTCGGCCAGAATTTTCCCCAGGTAAATGCGCTATCGTCAGCAGCGTTGAACGCTTCATTAGCGACATGGTCCGCCAACACCATCCACTCCTCGAGATAGCCATTAAGCATTGCACTGCTTTGGTCTTGCTGAGCCTCCCAGGCAACAAGGTCGCCAGGATATCTGAGCGGTTCGCCCAAGCGTTTGCAGATGGTCGCATAGAGGGCCAGCGGGTAGCATAGGTTCATTGCAGCATCAGGGACCGCTCCTAGGATAAATGATGGTCGAGCTTCATTCCAGCCAATACCATGCTTTTGACAATACTGAGAGAGGTAGTCTTGCTGGGGATAGTAGAAGTTTGGCTCAATGAGGACGCGAGGATCGTCCTCCTCGTTTGGAGTGGAAGACGGACCAATATGAATGCTGCAAGACCTAAAGTCAACTTTGTCCGGAACGCAATGGATGGATAGCGTTACCCGTAGTATTTCGCCCCCGTTTGTAGCATGATTCGCTTCGGCTTGATGTCCGCAAGAGGCAGAGATTCCAGAAAGTTGGTTAAGAGTTCAGTATTGACCTTTGACATCTCCTCCGCATTTGACCACAGCCCAGCCCCTTCCTTTGGGTCGATTTGGATATAGCTATAGAAGAAGACGTGATCGGCCTTGACGTTATGTTGCTTGAGTACCTCTGCAATCTCACTAGGCTTCTTGAGAAAATCCAGAGGAATGTGTTCAGCATGATTAGGCAGTCCTCCTGGTATGGCTGGAGGGCGTCTTGAAAGGCAGTAAATTTTCTTCCAACGCTGAGGGTTTTGCGCGAGGACTCGCAGCATGTGCTGTCCAGAAATGCCATTGGCTCCCGTAACTATGGCTGTCAGCCCTTCCAGGTTCTCTGGGAATACCGGGAGACCATGGTAGATGCCGCGGGTTTGTACTGCTTGAGAAGCCATTAGCTTGAGATGTTCTGAGCGAGAATGATCTGAGGGCAAAAACTCACGCAAGACGTCTCTTGGTCCTACTTATAATTGTCACGACCGAGGGCTAATCGCGAGGCTACCTACGTCAATTGCGGGGATGTCACTAGGGAAGGGACGAGAGCTAGCAAAGACAAGAGCTCGATTTACCCAATCACCAGAGCTGATCCAGGAAAAATCAAGTCTTGGAATTGAAGTCTTTTCACAAGCACCTTACCGGTGTTGCTTCGTCCGATGTTTCCCGATCCTTTTAGTGGGGAATGCCGAAGTGCAGTTGACTGATTTGCTCAAGAACCCCAGAAGATCACAAATTGATTTAAATCTGGAAATGGGATCAGCTGAAGTCAGCTCAGTCAATAAAAAGCCAGAAGTCACGAGTGTTATTTGATTATTGAGGGTGAGCTGGCAATGCCGAGGGTGCATATCGGATTTGTCAGACTATGTAAACAATACAGCTGTTGGCAAGAGAGTACTACGAGTCGCGCCAATTGTACGAGTCGTTGCCCTTCTCTTAGTAGACGCTAGGGCTTGTCTATGTGGTCTCGGATTGCTTTTTTCTCGTTAATCTTACGTTGATAACAACCCATGTTGACGAACTGTAAGACTACATGCAACCAGATGCAGAATTTGAGTCCCTCCTAGTGATGTCCAGCTTCGGAGATTGAGACCGCCGTTCATGATGTACGTTTGTAGTATGTGACGCGTCTTGTGGCTGGAGTTCTTCTATAGACTCTGAGCAACGAGTCCTTGATTCAGCTCTAGAAAATAGAGCATAAATCGCGGGAAATCTTGACCGAAGTTGACCAGTATCAACTGGTAACATTGAGTATGTCTGGATGATGTCACCCTGCTGCTTCCTTGACCTTGCCTTGTTCTGGTGGCTCGTCGACGAAATCTGGAATCTTATTCGTCTCGTCGACCATGAATGCTGGGACTCCTTCAGACTCTCCGATACCGTTTAGCTCGACTTCTTCTCCAAGAGCTTCCAATTCAGCATCTAGTTCTGCCTCATCAACATCTTCCGGCACGTCATAACTTCGACTTATGCTCTCCTGGATGTCGTTACCCATGTCCATCAAATCCGCCATCTCATCCTGGAGCTTCTCAATCTTGTCGATATTGACTTTTCCATACTGTTTCTTTAGCTCCTTGGTCGTCGTCTTCATAGCATCTACTGTGGTCATGGTGTTTTTCAGATTATCCTGCATCATGCCAGCTTGCTCCATGTTCCACGATTGCTGTTGTAGTTGATCTCGTTGTGATTCGTACATTTTGCGTTGTTGAAGGACTTTGAGCGCTTTCTGCTTTATCGCAGACTTGCCAGGTCCGTCACGCATTTTTGCTAATCTTTGCTGGTAAGTTGTAAGCTCCGCATTCAGCTTGGAAAGCTTCACATCGATGGACTCGATACGACCGTCGACCTTCAGAGCGTTAGCTTGCTCGACAGTGCAATAAACATTCATAGCTTACGTTTGAAATAGCGCTGTTTAAGGTTGGCTTAGGCGCCGAGCTCTTGGCTCCGAAGAGGCGATTCATTGTGGTGGATGAGATGAGTGAATTTTAGGACGCGAAAGTTCCCTAGAATCTGCAGGCGTGTCGCTCGAGCCTTCTTGTCGAGTGCGTTTAGGTGATGAAACGGCGATGCTGGGAAACAAGTGGGTGGCGGGACTGTTGGTAGGTAGATAAAGTACAGAGTACCTAGACTACCTTAGAGTACCCAGGCGCCTGAGGCATGGAGGCTGGTCTTAGCGTCGCATGGAGATCAACATTCCGTTCCCCATTATTATAATAATAAAACTCTCTATATACCTGTTTCTTTGCAACTCCTAGGGCATCTTATCTTCTCCATTCTTACGTATGTTTTACAATAATGACGATTACCGGGTTGAGTTTTGAGATCTCCAAATCCAGGCCTCTGTTTCAAGAGGTCCCGAACATCCCTATCAATGCGACTGGACCCAAGACCTTGATCCTTGTCTCCATGTTTCAATGATACCAGCAATAGCGATTGATCTCCAGTTCTATTAGAATGGTGAAGAATTGCAGCTCGCTAGTGGGCGGGTGCAAAACTTGAAGGATTAGATGTGCCAATTGAGTGAAACAGAATTTCGGAACGGAACACTTGGTACAAATTATCAAACCGCATGTCGTTCGCAATACCTACTTAAATTAAGCATCATCGTCAAATAAAAGATTAGCTTCTGCCGAGCGTCTCGTGACAGGATCTAGAAACGAGCGGGATGGGCTTGAGGGCATGGGGATTTACCGTATCGTTAGGTTATCTTAGGTTTAGGTACCTTAGCTTAGGCAGAGAAGCGGACCCTGCTTTGCGCGTGGCCGCCTATGTGCCCAGTAAATCCTCACCTCATCTACACTTCCACTCCAGAACCTCCCCACACCAGTTGGTATGGTCTTTTTCGCCCTTTCTACAAGTCGTAAGTGTGTTTCTGTCATGTGGTATTGACCTAAAGCGACTTCATTCGCGCCTAATCGCTTGTCCGAGCTCGGAATTAGATTCGCTGACCAGCTCATCCTTAGCAGCAACACGGCTCACTCAAGCCTGAGACACCCACACGCTCTCTTTTCGGCCCACATCTCCATCCTTTCGTCCAACAGCTCAATCGACCCTACCAATCCGGAACTCATTGCGCCGTTCGCATGGGACCCTTAACCACGTGCTTCACTCTTTTCGCCGATCGTTTGGGGTCATTGGGGTCAGACGTCACTTAATCGATCATGTTCTGGCGTTTCGGCGGCTACACGAGTGTCTCTACTATCGATACTCTTCTCGACAAGGGCGATTTCTCTCTAGAGGATCTCTTGGATGACTCCGACTTGATACAAGAGTTAAAACAACAAAATTCCAAGCTTGTAGAATATCTCCGTGATGAGGATGTGTTGAATCGGCTATTGAAGTATGTGACAGCCTTGAAACCTTCAGAAGCTCTTGAAGAGGAAGATGTTGCCAGAGTGGACGATGTTGAGGAACGACGGGCGTCATCCCCGCTTGGCGGGTTCTTTAGGGGCGGGAAAAGTAAATCTCGAGCGAGGTCAAAATCAACGAGCAAATCTGACTCCGGAGAGAGCGAAGAAGAGAAAGCGGAGAAGCAAAGGTTGAAATTCGCCTTTGTGGCCTGCGAAATACTCTCGTCGGAAGTCTGGTCCATTTCAGAAGCCCTACTCGAAAGTCCGGCCCATTTGCGCGACTTCTGGAAGTTCCTCGAACAAGACCCTCCATTGGACCCTCTGCAAGCTGGCTACTTTACCAAAGTCAACGAGTCACTGCTTGACAAGAAGACCGAGGAGATGTTGAATTTTATTCGCTCGTTAGACCACGTGGTACCAAATATGCTCAAACACATTGATTGCCCTATGGTCATGGATCTACTTCTCAAAATCATTAGTCTTGAAAAAGCCGATGGAGGCCAAGGGATTGTTGACGTAAGTTCTGTTAGCTCCAGCAGCACAACTCCTAACGAAGTCATGATGATACTTACTATGCACTGCGCAGTGGTTACAAATGCAAAATCTGATGCCTGATTTACTGTCATTTCTGTCTCCGGAGTACGCAACCGCCACACAGTCATCTGCGGGAGATTTCTTGAAAGCTATAATTACGATATCTGCAAACGCGACGACTCAGGACCAAAGCGTGATTGGCCCAAACGAACTAACAAGAGAACTTGTATCCCAGGACTGCATAGAAACTCTGGCTGAGGATATGCTTCGTGGCGGAAACCCATTGACGGTTGGGGTGGGAAGTATAATTGAGGTAATACGAAAGAACAACTCCGACTACGATCTCGATAATCAAGTTGGGCCGGTTCCTAGATCATCGGATCCCATCTATCTTGGCACACTCCTGAGGCAATTTGCGAAACGTGTTCCCAACTTCATGGAACTTATATCAAACCCCGATCACGTCGTTGTTCTCGCCGATGGTACACGACAGGCCAGAAAGCGAGAGATGAAGGTCGCATCTGGTGAAAAGATTGAACCGCTTGGATTTGATCGCTTCAAGACATGCGAACTCATGGCCGAACTTCTCCATTGTAGTAACATGGGATTGCTCAACGAAAGAGGTGCTGAAGCAGACGTGCAAAAAAGAAACGAGGAAAGGGAACGCCTTAAGGCTGAGGGCAAATACACACCAGCTAAAGAAATGTCAGCAGCCGACTTTGGTACGAGTGTGGATAGTCAGGGCTTCCACCATGCTACAGCACCGTCAGATGCCATGAGCGATTCGCCAGAAGAGATCAAAAAACTCGAGGTGCAGAATAGTGCCGAAGAGGAAGATTTCGAGAAAGTAGCCGTTCCTGACGCCGAAGCCTTATCCGAAGACAACCACGACGATTTCGATGAGAAAGCTGTGGATGATACCATAGGTGCACCACTGACGAAAACCTCAGATCCGGCCATATTGCACCAGGATCCTGAAAACGAGAAGCAACCCGGTCCTGAAGCAGAGGCGCATGCAGGTATGACTGGTGATACTGAAGGCAAAGATCCATCTAGCCCTAGAGACTTGAGCGAGAAACTTAGCAATCTCAGCCTCGACTCGAAGGCTAGCACACCCTTAGAGAGCTTTAATGACTCACCAGGTGAAGAGATGCCTTTAATGGGTAAGCAAACAACCTCTCTATTGACTCAACAGCTCCTCGCGCAAGACCAGCAGCTCAGCCAATCATCAGATCCAAACAATTACCTCAGCCGAGAGCCTTCTCCACATGCGGAAGATAGGCCTGCTCCACTTTTCGCAGCAAAGAACTCCGAGCAAGCTACCAATGAGCAACAGCATCCAGAAGACGACAGCAATGGTGAAAAAAGCCACACAGTTGGTAATGTTACGAACTCCGATGATGTACAGGATAGCGGAGACCACAATTCACATCAGGGCGTACCGTACGAGCCAGATGTAGGTGGTTCACCGGTTGTCGGCGACTATTTGAAGATACAGTTTGTTGAACACAAGGTTGTTCCTACAATATTGGTAAACGCTCTTTTTTTTTGATAATGAATTTCACCTCGATCACTGTAATATGTCTAATCACTTGGCCTATTTAGGATTTCTTCTTCCGCTTTCCTTGGAACAACTTTCTCCACAATGTGGTCTACGATGTCGTGCAACAAGTTTTCAATGGCTCAATGGATCGGGGATATAACCGCGCCCTGGCTATTGATCTCTTTGCTACAGGTCGAATCACGGAACGCATCATTGAAGGACAGCAACGTAGCGACGAAGTCCAGCAAGAGACAAAGATGCGTCTTGGTTACATGGGCCATCTGACTCTCATCGCAGAAGAAGTCGTCAAATTCTGCGAACGCAACTCACCGGACATGCTCAGCCCCGAGGTGCTCGAGAAGGTCATGAGCCAGGACTGGATCAATTACGTCGAACAGACGCTCGCGGAGACACGTGAACGAGATAATGCAATCCTCGGAGGCGTACGCCCTGACTTTGCTGCCGGCCCACGCCAAGCGGTCCTCAATGCCGTCAACGCAGCCAGTGGCTTTGGTGGCGGTGTTTCTTCCGCACTTGCTAATGCTGGATTAGGCAACAATGGATCCACTGGTCTCGATAGTATGGACCTTGCCGGAGCTTCCACAAATTCAGGTTACAATTTCAGCAGTGGATTTGGCAGCTCGAGCGACGAGGAAGATGAAGAGGTTGAGGAACAGGATGAGGGCAGGAATCCGAGAGTGTCGCTCGACGACCAGGAACAAGTGGGTGAACTCTCTTTTGATGATGTCGATATGGACTACAGATGACAGGATCCAATACATGTCACGTCTCTGTACAATCTTTGTTTCGAGCGACTATTGGGGGAAATGATTTCCAATTCTGTCTCTCTTATTGCTTCTCCTTTTTGACATACCAATACCCGCCGCTGCATCGATGGACGAGGTTGTACAGGAACGTCTATGTGCACGTTTGTGCCTGTATACATACGTGTAATACCCAACTTGGGTGGAATAGAGAAACGATGTTGTTTAGTACACTTCTCTCCGTTCCACTTTAACCCTGGAAAAGTTCCCCCATCCATCTTACCTTATTTTTCTCTTATTTCCTTTTCCCTAGCGAGGGCTTCCCTCTCCACAGGTGCGCGGCTCTCTCTATCCACCCCCCTACCAAACACACCTACCCACCCACCTATCTTCAAACACCACACGCTAACCCCCCCTCGCTAATAGCAGGATCAAACTTCCACCGGCGTCACCACCTCCTCCACCGTCCCACCTCCCCTCAACATCCCCACCCGCGCCCGCCGCCAACTCGCCGCCCGCCTCGCCCAACGCCAACGCGCCGCCCACGCCGCCACCTCTGCTCCCGCCACCAACCCGACCACCGGCCAACCCACCGCACCCGGCGGCCTCGACACGGCGGACCTGGGCCCAGGGACGGAGTCGGCGCGGCAGAGCCTGCACTCTGCGTTCGAGCCGTTCGAGGGCGAGGAAGAAGAGGAGGAAGACTCGGATGCGGACGAGGACGAGGAGTTGCTGGGTGGCGAGCTGGAGATTGGGCCGGCGACGGCGCGCGAGATTGAGGAGGCCGAGAGGGAGATTGTGGCGAGGACGAGGGCGTATTATCGGGAGGGGGTGGAGGAGGGGATGGAGGGGAGTAGTGAGGAGGAGGAGGAGGAGGAGGAGGAGGAGGATGGTGGTGGGGTGGATGAGGATGAGGATGAGGATGTTGAGGGGGTGGTGAGGGCGATGTTGGAGAGGAGGAGGGGGTTGAGTGGGGGGAATGGTATGGATGAGGGGAGTAGTGATGGGGATGAGGAGGAAGAGGGGATTGTCGGGTTGAGGGGGGAGGGGAGACGGCCGAGTACGACTGAGGCGAAGGTTAGGAAGCCGTTGGATGATGATGAGGAGGGGGATGAGGATGAGGTCGAGGAGCAGTGGATGCGTCGAAGTGGAAGGACGATACCGGGGGAGAGGAAGGAGCCGAGTCCGTTCGTGGACGAGGAGGCGGAGGAGGACAGCGGTGAGGATAGTGAGGGTCTGATTGAGATTGGGAGTCGTAGGCGTACGAGTTAGGATGCTGAGTTTCCCCCAAGGGTTGGGTATCATGGCACGGAGTGTGCATCTGTAAGATACCATGTCCGGAGTTGGATGGAAGCCAAGCAGTGTTTTCGGATGGCGTGTCGGGTGGACCTACACTGTGAATGTTGACGAATGCTATCTATACCTTCGCTCTCACATCCGCCTGGCAATTTCATACACCTGCGCATCACAAGCCTTGTCACGAAGTCATGCACGAAGTCTTCGCGCTGTGTAAACTCTAAAAATTCTATACTAAGGACCCAATCACAAGAATTCACTTGCTGCGTCGAAAAACTTTACAGCACTCCTCCAATCCCGATCTTCAGCTCTATTGTCCTCATCACGAGGGTTCTTCATTCTATCAGCCACTCTCAAACTCAAAGCAATTCGACCAGTTTAGTAATCGTGATGCTGAACGAACGCAAGAAGCTGTCCGCAGCTATGGCGATGCGATGCTCGCCATCGTCGATTCCAACATTACATCGCAAGCAGAAACCGGGGGCCTCAAACCTTGTGAGGAGCATGTTGTTTTCATTCGACGTCTAACCTGAAGTCCAAAGTCTTTATAGTATGAAATATTGCTTTCTACTCTGTCGGTAGCAGCTAGAGAGGCTATGTGGTGCGACATGTTTCGCGATGCGCACCAAGTCGCAGCTGAGAGGATCGACTGTTTCAACCACCCTCTTGCAGCAAATCTACAGCCACGACGGCCTGGTCAAGACCTGCAATTGTAAAATTGTCGTTTCGAGAATGATTCAGTGAGCAATTGCGACGGACAAAAAAATACGTGTTGGTCCGGACAATCCGCAGGAATAAGGTTATGTCCCGGAGACCACAGCCTCACCAGGGCGCGTCGCCGTTCACGAGCGCGTCGCCGACCTCAGCCGTTTCATATACACTGGGCCTATCGCGTTGTCATTGTCAAACGGGTTATCAGTCAGCGCTTGAAAGAAGGCATTAGTTACTGAGGGGCACCGGCGGTCCACAAAGGACCACTCAGGGATCAGCGCTTAGGACTAACTACTGGCAGCTGTCGTACTTGACTCGTCAACTGAAGAGGCGCAAAACTTGGCACGTCGTGAACAAAGAAATGTACATTGTTGGGTGCGAAAGAGATGGGGAACTCCGTGCATTAAGTTCGGCTCAAGACAGTCCGTCGCAGAAGCAAATGCAGTACCTATTCCTCTCAAAGGCCTCGGCTTGACTCTCTCCGTATGATTTATAGGGTTCGCTTCGAACTACATTACTGAGCACGAGACACCCTCCTCTCGGTAGAAGGTCCACAGAACATTGTCGGATGACCGATCCACCCACCGCACCCTTCAAGCTGCAGCCCGGCTGCGCAGCCTCACGGACCAGATGATGAAAGAGCCTGGCGCCCAATGTGGGCGGCGTAACGCCTGTCAGAAGCAAGACACGGCCCCGAAAAAACTCCAACAAGACGCAAAAGTGCAAAGATTTGCGGCCTCGCCGCTGGAGGATTGGTGGCACTGTTCATCGTCCAGCCAATGTGCTGCGAGTCGGGAGGAATCCTTACCGGCTAACTTGACCTTCTCGAAGAACCGAAGAATTCAGGCCGCTCTAATCAGTGCTAAGCTCCTCAGCCACAGAAGCGCGACGTCACTCAAGCAGCCGCGGGGCGACAGGGGCACTGTCTTCATCCTCATTCGCCATCGCCCTCTCATCAGTATGCGCCAGTGCTGGCTTCGTCCTGCCCTTACGCGGTCTCTCCGCGCTTCAGCCACCGGTAGGTATGCGTGTAACGCTTGCGTTGCTTGCAGTGCAGCTGCTATGGAAGGAGACGTTCCCGAGCACTATTGGCGGATGTCGTTGTTGATCGAGGCTGGTGGTTGCGACCGTGATGGCTGGATACAGGCATTTGGCCACCCACCAGGTCCAGCACGATTGCGGATCATGAGAACGCGTGAGAAGATGACCAAAACCTGCGCACCAGTGCCCAGCCCTGGGATGGAATCAGGTTATGAATATTTATCTGATCTCGCGCCAGGCAGCTTTCATTCGCTTCCTGTAGAAATCTGCCTCACCCCGTCCGCAAGCTCTCAACCAAAGGTTCATTCCGGTGCCACCTCTTGGATCGACAGTCCCAGCCACCTTCATGCGATGAAATATTAATCCCGCAGTGACCCTTCAGGAAGGAAGTGTCAGCAAGCAACCAAAAGCAGCCATACTACCACACTGTTCTCGATCTGACACCCCTCCTGGCTTAAGCGTTCTTTGTCGACTACTGAACCTTGCAGCTCGTTGCATGTCGCAAGTTGGTTAACGAGAAAAATCGTGCGGAACACGGACGCCTACGTCGCAACCACTCGAGGGACATCTGGCGGCTCTGGCTGGTGGAAGCGCTGCAAACGTTTCCCACCGCTACGAATCGATCATTCGGGTCGGCAATAGGGTTGAAACGCCTTGCCCCTAGACTTCTGCATACCGTCCAGCGAAGAGGCTGAGACAGCCTATCGAAGTTTGCCAGACCGTTTGGCCTGCCGCGCGAACCAGGACTGGGCGAACAGCCATCTCCCAGGGTCAAGCCTAGCGAGCCACAAGTTACCCAATCATTCCCCAGCCCTTAGCACCCCACGTCTGAATTCCATACAAGAGAGACAACTCATCTAAAAAGAGCTCGAGATCAGTCTTCGAAGGATCCCTCTCTCGGCGGCTTCTTGCTGAAGAATAAGAATCATCAATCTCGCTGCTCCAAAGCCTTGTCTATCATCTTCATCTTTTTCATTAATACACATTCCGACTAAACCATCTCGCCAATCTTCTTGGCTCCTCCCTGCAGCTACCCCTGATCTCCCGCACGAACCACTCCAACCCGTCAGATAGCTTCCTTTGACAGGCAAGCTCGGCGACCCCAGGATCCTCCAAACTTCCACCAACAAGTCAGCGGCCGTGCTTTCGTCCTCCTTTCTCAGGACCATCCGATCACTACCAAAAGAAACGTCATCCGCCGGTCGGAGCTTCTGCATCTCACACACTCGGAAGCCCCGTCCTTCCATTCCTAGATTTTTAAACCATTCTTTAAAAGCACTTCCGGCCGCTTCGACAGCGACCCAAGGAGGAATAAGCTCCGTACGATCATTGCAGCTCGAGCCGAATTCTCCGCCTGTCACTTTAGCATTTTTACGTGTCACTGTACTTTGAGTCGTATTTTACTATTCACTCAGGAGGCTCTTGCTCACCTTCGCCCTTCCTAACCGACACTCTTTCAATAATCTAACGCACCGTCTTCCTCCTTCCTTCGCGCTCGGCTGTTGGCATTATTCATTGATCAATAGTTTGGGAAAAGATTTATATTCTCCTGCCATCCACGGTACTTCATCCTCCCACCGAGCATTCACACCCAAGTCCAAACATGGCGTTCTCCACCTCCTCCGCCGCGCAGAACAAAGCAGCATTGGACTATTTTGTCCATTTGCCAGTTTCTAGGGACATGATCAGCTATCTAGCAGCGAAAGCTTCGCAGGTCATTCGATGCGATCCTGAACCGCATCTTAACAAGAATCTTCCTCCTACGCCACCAGCAACACCACCTCAACAGGCAGCTCCGGCTTTCACGAGGGAAGCTGGTCTACCATCTGTCGAAGCCTTCATCACTTCCTTGGTGGAGAAATCCCATGTCCAGGTCCCCACCCTCATGTCTTCTCTTGTCTACCTCGACCGGCTACAAAGGAAGCTTCCCCCGGTGGCCAAGGGCATGCGTTGCACTGTTCATCGCATTTTCCTTGCCTCCCTCATTCTCGCGGCGAAGAACTTAAACGATTCGTCTCCCAAGAACAAACATTGGGCTCGATATACCTCTGTTCAAGGCTTCGAGCAGTTTGGGTTCTCAATCACCGAAGTCAATCTCATGGAGAAGCAGCTCCTTTGTCTTCTTGAGTGGGATCTCAGGATCACGCAGGAGGATCTGTACTACCAATTCGAACCCTTCTTGGCGCCAATTCGATCTTATCAACAACGTCAGATGGAGAAGGCGCAGCAGCAAGAGAAGGAGCTTTATGCACAGAGACAGCGGGAACTCTACATGCAACCTGAATTGAGCCGGTCACGACCTGTTATTGTTCGTGCTTATGACACGCCCGAGAGTTACAAATCACACTCAAGGAGTGAGGCCTCACGGTCATCGTCACGAGCAGCATCACGAACGCCTTCATTGTCCCCACCCTCTCGCAGTAGCGCATCGTCTTCGGCATCTTCAGTCGATTCACTGTCTAGTGGGTCGCCCGTTTCCTTCATGGAACCTTATCTCGACCCCGCCGATGAGATTCCAGTGCACCACTATGACACTTCCGAAGCCGCAACACTGGTGCAAATTGCGGCACCATCCCACAAGCAATCTTCTCTGCATCCGTTGTCGCTTAGCGACGAAAAGCCGGCTAAGAAACTCAAGACGAGTTCCGGCAATCTCTTCTCACGCCTTCTTGGATCCAGCGGCATGTACTCTAGGCAGCAGGTTGCCGCCACAGCTATGTGAACAGGCCGGGTAATTACCTTTTTTTTCTCGGGTCACTGGTTGGATGGGTGCAGGCTCATTTTGGATGAATATGCGTTCTGCAGCGATAGAATATGCCGTCACGATTCTCCTTGGCTTGTGGGACTACCATTTCACCATCATCTCGTGGGACGGGAAAGCTGCAGGGACCTGCAGGCCAGGGGCTTTCTGTCCGATCTAGCATCATATACCATAGCATTGCGCGGCGTTGCATACTGTATTTTCTAGCGTTGTTTTGGGATGGGTAATTGGGGGCTTTCGGAAGAATTCAGGAGCAATGGCTTCAAAGAAGATAGTGATGAACAAGGATCAACGCGGAAAACGAAAGCACGCAAGACGATCAGATCTTCTCTGTTTAGTTAAGCGAAACCGCGATGATGAAATGAAATTAATACAAAGGCAGTTATAGAACCACCTTATTCGCGACGAAGCTGAAATGAACTGTCTCTCCCTGTCTCTCCCTGTCTCTACCCCAGACAGCGACGGGGGGGTATTGCTTGAGCCGCCTTGAGTCGGTCGGCTGCTTCACCCTTGACCGCCAGGCCCTTGGTGCCCTTGGTGACCTTGATGGCGTGGAATGGCTCCCCGAGTCTGTTCGGGGGTTGATTGTTTTACCGTTTCTTTGAAACCGAGGGGCCCTCTAGGGGCTGAGACGGTCGACGAATGATCTGCGCGCCACTGCCTGCCTTGCTTCCCGCCTTTTCTTGGCAGGGATGCCGCATTGGGAATCGGGGAATTCAGGCTTCCCACTTGCATAGTCGCCTAATGCGTGCCGTCCCATTGGGGTCTGCAGATGAGTCGACTTCGCCACTCCCGCCTAGAGCCATCACCCTATCGATAACCGTCCGATCAGATCGGTGCTTATCCTAAAACAGCTAAGCCTCTCTCTCGCTTAATCACTGACATAATGGCGAATACTCTTTTCTCTATCGAAGAAACTGGAGCACTTGTTACGAAGTACAGTATCCCAGCGCCTGCCCAATAATCTCCTTGGGCAGGACACTCGAGTCATGCCACCCCCTCCCTGCGCCATCTGCAATACGGATCGCGCTCTCATCCTCCGGCCCAAGAACCACCAACGCCTCTGCAAAACCTGTTTCCTCTCCATCTTCGAGGCCGAGATCCACCACACCATCACTACCTCCGCGCTCTTCTTTCGCGGGGAACGTGTCGCCATCGGCGCCTCCGGTGGCAAAGATAGCACCGTGCTCGCTTCGGTCCTCAAGACGCTTAACGAGCGCTACGACTATGGTCTCGACCTCGTGCTACTCTCCATCGACGAAGGGATTAAGGGCTATCGCGATGACTCGCTCGAGACGGTGAAGCGCAATGCGCAGCAGTACGACATGCCGCTACAGATTGTCGGCTATGACGAGCTATACGGCTGGACCATGGATCAGGTGGTAGAGCAGATTGGGAAGAAGGGGAATTGTACATATTGTGGGGTCTTTCGGCGGCAGGCTTTAGATCGCGGCGCCGCAAGATTGGGAGTCAGACACGTGGTAACGGGGCACAACGCGGACGATGTGGCGGAGACGGTGATGATGAATCGTAAGTATTGTCCTTGCCTTCTATTGACTCTTGCGTGCCGCGGATGTGTGCCGTGTCGCCCCATTGAAGCATTTCTAAATTACATACGCCGCAGTCCTCCGTGGTGACCTCCCACGCCTCGCACGAAGCACATCTATTGTGACCTCGACGCCCTCATCAACATCGACGTCAGAGATTACGAATATTAAACGCAGCAAGCCGCTCAAATATGCTTACGAAAAGGAGATCGTTCTTTATGCGCACCACAAGAAACTTGACTACTTCAGCACTGAATGCATATACTCTCCGGAGGCCTTTCGCGGCTCCGCTCGAGCACTAATCAAGAACTTGGAGCGAATACGACCGAGCAGTATTCTAGATGTTGTCAAGAGCGGGGAAGATATGGCGAAATTGGTACCTGGAGCGGGAGATAGCAAGTGTGCTGGTGGGTGTGGCAAGCACGGTCACGCTGTAGACGACATCGTCGATGATGCTGCGAAAGGAGGCTGTGGAAGAGAAGAGGGCCAGGGTGGTGACGAAGAAATGAGGGCCATGGAAAAGAGGCTTGAGGCGAACGACAAGGTCGCAAGCGAGGATCGAGAGATGGAAATGACATCAAACACAAGGAGAGCCAGTCAAAATTATGATAGAAACGGGGGAGTGATAAGTGGAACAAGTGCAGGTCTAGTCCAGCACGACAATACGGAAATTTTGAAGACTTGTGACGGTCAATGGCACGATAGAGATACGCCAATTGATACTTCTAAGGGAAAGCCGAAGAGGAGCAAAGGCGCTGCTGTCACACCTCGGAAGTTGCCACAACAAAAGATGGGTCAGTGTGAACGCTGCGGATACCTCTCCAGTCAGCCGATTTGCAAAGCATGTATGCTCCTTGAGGGACTTAACAAGAATCGACCGAAGACGGCCATATCGGTTGGGGTTGACGACGAGGAAGGTGGTGCTGAGCGAATGCAGAAAGGCATGGAAGGATTAACGCTAACAGGTGCTTAATCGGACAGACTCATCTCGCCATATGGCCATTACGTTGTTGTCGCAATAACGGAGCTATATCGCCTACTTCGGTATTCCCAATACTTTTTACGTACTGCGTGGTTAGATGCGCCAGTCATGTTGGAAAGCTCGAGCCCTGTCGTTCCTTGACACAGGAACCCAACATTCATCGGCCATAGCCGTGTTCAACCTTTGCCGCAGTCTCGTCGCAGAATATCTCCGGGACTGTAAAGCAAGGTATGGGCTGAGTTGTTGGTAATTTCTTTATGTGCTTGGGCGACGATCGCTTTAGGTATATCGGACAGGCGGAAAAGGCTGAATGAAAAGATTTTCACTCCCTACAGGCAACCCAGACACGCATACAACTCATCCTGCAGTGCGAGAGTCGATTGGAGCATGGCAAGAATCGACTAAAGAGTCCTAAAAGAAAGAAAATCCAATGAGTCGAATTCTGCTTTTGGCCTGCCTGCCTTGGTTCTGGCAATGCTGTCACGCAAGAAAATCCCTCATTGCATGCTACGGAGCCTGCTAGCAAAGTCTTCGGTTCTGATTTCTCAGCTGGCGCCTCCATTTTCGCCTGCGGATAACCCAGATCTTGAAGAATGATCGTCACGCACTGGTGCGTCATATGAGTCCATAAGATTCACTTGTTTCGCCCTGGTTTAATCTTGGCAATGATCTCTTCAAGGATTGTACCAAAATATGTGCCCAAATATCTAAGCCCATTGCAGGCAAGCTTTAAGATATGGAAAGCAAGGGGGAAGGCTGCTCCATCGCTTTCCTCATATTAACGGAAGCATGGGCCTCTCAAGATCAAATCACAGGTTCACTACACTTCCATCGCACTGCAGCTCGAGGAAGTGTTTCTTTATCCATGTCCAATTCCACTTAGATGTCGCAACAAATATGATAGGGCTGGGAAGCTTGTTGCACTTACTATCAATCGTGATGCTATGTGCGCATCTAAAACAATGACCACGGCAGCACTCATCCAGCAGATTCCTCCGGTCTGTCTCTGTAATCACTATCATTTTTTTCCTCAGAATTATTCCATACCGCCAGCTTTGATAGAGATAATCTGGATGGTCTTGGTCTTTCTTGCTAGTGTTAGAGAATAGGTCGTGGGCTTGAAAGGGGATAGAAGCATTCCGGCAACGGAGATCTAATCGAAGTCGGGAATGTGAAGAAACGTTTCAGAAGCATCACATTCAAATTAGGATAATGCATCAGTAAAATTGGATACTTTCGAATTTCCTATATATAGTTACCATCCCCACCAAGGATCAAGTCGTATAAAACCTCACAGCACGGGCTAGCCACTGCTGAGCTCATCTAACAGACTTCTTCCTCGAGGAAAGTGTCGCCGGCCGCCTCTTCCGCGCCATCTGAGGCTCATAATCGTCATCATATGTTCTACATTTCCGCTTTGCGGACTCCTTTGGCGGATGTCGACATCGCGCCTCTCCACACATACATATCCTCGACTTTTGGAAGAAGTCATCACCGTAGTCGAAGGTTAACTCCTCCCCACTCCGGATCTCCCTAACCGTCTGCAGTGCCAACACCTTCGTCTTCCCAACCCGCATCTCGAAGACCTCACAATTGGGCGGACACGAATGGTTGACAAACCGCACCCACCCACCATCGTAAAAACCGTCTATCATAGCCATCCCCTGCTTCCCTTCGTCCTCTCTCCCGATCCCAATCTCCATCGCATGGGTATCGCGGAAGCCTGGCAGATCCTCTCTAAGCGTCAGCATACCGGTGTAGTCACCGATAAACGTCTTCTGAGGGATGCTACTTCCGCAAATGACGAACACACCGATGCCCTTGCCATGCGTCTCCCTCAGCTCGAGGCGAGAACCAAAGGTAGAGAGGGAGGCGGCGCGCCGGACACTTAGTTCGCATCCGCACCAGTAGCCTGCTGGGTTGCGGCAGGCATGTCCGATGCATTGGAGGAATGGATCAGAGACAGCATTGAGGATAGAGGAGGGCTCAGTCGGGTCCCAGACATGGACGGACTTGAGGTGACGGGGCTTGGGTACGTTGTTCCAGTTCGGGTGGAGCGTGACGTGGTTTTGGAAGCCAGGCTCGGCCTCGAAGCTGGTCCCAAGGTGGTCTGTATACGCCATGTTGGCAACCCTAACACTGCCGTCAAAGGCTATATATTGGAAGTCATCTCTGTTTTGGTCAATGCGGGCTTTCGAGATTGGGGTTGGTGTGCTTACTATGGCTGGCTTCACATCTGTCCCAAACACCTTGTGGCTTACCTGAGCCGAAGTGTCGAAGTATATAGAAGCCATGATGCTTGATTTGTTAGAAGTATGAGAAGATGGTTTGTATGGCGGGTGACGATATTGACTCCAGGTCAAGTAATGAAGATGACTGACCAGTATCACATTTAAGGCGCTATATATATAGTGCTGTTACCACATATGTGTGATCCGTGTCTCCGTAACTGGTTGAGACGGTGGCAAAAGTGCGTCGCACTGTGAACAGACGATAGAAGGGCGATAAGGCCACAGACTTGCGCCTGGCAAAAAAATCTACCTAGTAAGGACTATCGGCGGAGGCATACTATGAAGGGTAAATTCATTCACTGAATAATTAGCCATCGGTAAAAGAGCCTGAAGTTTGCACCTGGCATCGTTTGCAGCTGTCGACAGTCGTTCGGTCTGTGAAAGACAGGGAGGCGGGCTTCAGGTGCTAATTTGTGACCCGCGTGGATGATATAGATGCTATGGCCGTATTTCCGTTGCAGTTAGAATTGCAGACGAGAGCATAATGAAAAGTCCTATGTCCCTCTTTTATCGAGCCGGGTAGTCTTCTCCATCAAGCAAATGTAGTAATGTCAAGGTACTACTCTACGGAAGACAGGAAGAAAATCTAACGGGGATCCCGGTGTCGCGAGCCACCCACCGTAGTGAGCCAAAACATGGATACTTTGCGTTTGGAGCAATCTTAACTTCGCATGCACACTTTTTTTGTATGATACCTGATAAGTCGTGTGGTTTGACCGCCCATGAACCCTGGAGACGCGACTTAATTGAAATTACGCCGGCGTCACCGCGTCGCAGCACTACCACTGAGCTTTTTCGCCTTGAGAACTCGTAGAGCGGGTTGATCTTGGTCTCCGAGTCTCACTACGATGCTCAATGGTCATTGTCAGCCTTGTGAATGCAGTGGCGCGCTGCGTTATCCAATGTTGCCCCATTAGCTGGTACCTCGAGTCAAAGTGGTCAGGGATTCCTAGTCAAAATCGCGCACGTCCTGCATCATAATTGCGCGTCAGTATGTCGGCCCTAATAAGAGCATGTTCCTCTCATTCTCCAAAGGCGCCAGAACTTGTTGCTCGACGGTCTGTGAGAACGCCTGATCCGACAAGCTTGCCCTTGGCTTCATAAAGCACTGGAGACAATACGATATAGCCGCCAGAAATGCGAAGGAGAACTCATTCTCACTTTCTTGTAACCACCGACGCGCAGCTTGTAGATGTGAGATTTCGGTGTATTGATCATGCTGCCCGCGGTCTCCGTCCTCAAGGTGTTCCTCAATTGGGAGCGCCGAGCACATTTCGAGAAGCATGACGCCCAGAGCCAGGATTTTCGAGGAGTCAGTGATATCGCCGCTGCTACAGTGAACTAGCGGAGTCTTTTGCTTATGCTCACGAGATAGATATGGATGTTTCAAGTCAACACTGATTCCATGGGTGGAGTCTGCAACCTTCGCCCTGAAAAAGATGATATCTCTCTTATTCCAAGTACCTTGAAGCCAAGGCGTGTGGCTTAATTGCAGCAGTGACGATACAAGTGTGATGGATAGATCGTACTGTTCTCTCTGACTGAAAGTCCAAGACTTCCCCTTAAGAATGTCCTCAAGACTGACTCCACCGTGCATGTGAGCAGCATCACGCTGAGCACTGTATGTGCCTCGAAGGTAACCTTCGCTATCAAGTCGGAATCCAATGCAAGGGTGACATGGGCCTTGGAGTATGGAACAGAGATTCGTGATGATTTGAAATTCAGAGGGATTGTGGCTCGGAGTGGAAGCAAGAGATGTGGTGCTGGCTGCACTCAGAGGCGCAGATTTTCGGACCTGGACAGCAGATCTGGCAGTGATCAGCAAGAAATGAGCGAAGCAATGAGCTTCTGATAACGGAGCGCATGCCTGCTTGATTGCGGAGGATCTGAGCTCTCTTCGAGCCGGATTTCCACGTCTAGCCATTTCTTCGATACCGAGGGTGGTGACTGCAGTAAAGACAAGCTGAAACAATTTAGATCGCACTGATCCACGGTGACATGTTGCCGTTGCCGTTGCCGGTGCCGGTGCCGATGCAATTGTGACAATCTTTTCTTTGGCTTCTGGATGAGTCGCTGCTCAAGCAACAACCCGGCGGCGTGCGATGAATGTTTTGAACACCATGTTTTGGTTAGGGTATTATACAGCTTCTTTGCATTGTTTCGGATAGTGTCGATAGGTAGTGTGGACCCCGTTGTGCCCTCTGGTGTGTACAGCTCGTCGACTACAGCAATTTTATCCGCCTTGACTTGGAATTTGTCGAGCATGTCAATATAACGCCCAAGCTCTTCAAGCGATTCCTTTATTTTTCGTTTCTTCATGGTGAACTTCACCCGCCCTGAGACTTCGAGCTTCTGAAGTTTTCCGTCTACTTTTGCTGCTGCATGCTGACTGATGATAGCCTCCAGCCTATCTCGAGTGAGATTTTCCACCCCACGCATATTCTCTAGCATTTTTGCAATATCTATCATAATATTTTCAATATCACTAACGGTCTCCTTATACGACTGATATGCATTGTCCAGATGTGATGATGTTCATGATGTTCTTCATGAAGTTGATCCAATCAACCTAGCCTACCGCGTAATCTCGCTATGCTCTACACGAGGGTCAATGCGCGAGATTCTCGAACCTACTACGTAGGTCCTCATTTTACTAGTTAATTAGGTTTTTTACTGTCCTCATTTTCAATGAGGTTTATATAGAGCCCTTACCTCAGGTTACACAGAGAAATAAATCGAGTCCTTTTCTCCGAAAACGGTGTCTAACATCATCAAGATGGTTTCGCAATTCTTCCTCGATTGCTGGGTCCTGCCATAGCTTGCTGTTTGTATTATCAATCATCTCGATCCGCTGTTCATTTGTGGTAATTGGCCGCAGCAGTACGTCAATCGACTGCTCGAAGAGGGTATGTTGGTTCCGAAGCTCTCTCCTCATGCGGTTTAGCACCTCATGATATTTCCAAAAGGCTCTCGTCGAGCTGATGGTTTCCTCGTAGTGCTCAAGTGCTGAGATCACAAGTGGGATGGCGGCGAGCACAAGGCCGGCAATCTCGATGCCAGACATTTTGTGTCAGTAAAGTTGGCGTCGCGTTGCCGTGATTGAAGGACGAAAATGTGGGCTCATCTCGCTCTCTTGACTGCGCCGCGAAGCTGAGAGTCTGTTTGTCTCGATTTGGCTCCAGCAAGGGTGTGCAGTGTACCAAGCAGATGTTCTGGAGTAGGCGGATGAAGGTGATATAGAAACGTTTGAACAAGTGAAGAAGTGCCGGAAAGCAGGATAGACGGCTCTGACGATCAGGGTGAACCATCTTCACCCACTTTAAAGGTTCGTAGGTGAAGACTTGGCTCATAGCCTATCAACGGTACGTGGGGGAGAAGGCAATGCCAGTGAGGAGGCCGATTCAGCCTCATGCCATGAGAACAAAGCCTGCAAAACATCATCTGAAGCTTTCCCCCGAGGCCGCATCGTTAACATTTTTTTTCGTCCTCGCATTTAGTATCGTTACTTATCTCTCACATCTGACTTAATGGAGCAAGATCGAGGTTCTATCAGAGCAACCGCGCGAGCCTGCCTAGGCGGCTTTTCGAGCCTCTTTGATGCGATCAACCGAGCCACTGCTGAAAACTGCAAATCTATGCCTCCTGACAAGATCGAGAGGGAATTTGGCAGGTTCAAGATCTGGTGTGGAAACTTAGGCGCACTTCAGAGCGGCAATAGTTCGCTCGACTCGAGGCTCCGTGAGTCAACAGTATTGCGTATCAATATGCTGGAACACTTGGCCACTCTGGATCAGACTCTTATCAAGAGCGTAGAAGTTGTGTCTGGTGCACGATTGCCGCTAGAGAAGCAACCGAAACCGGAGGAGTGGAGTGATGGGTCTTCGTCAGAGGAAAGTGATGGTGATGACGAGCCACCGAAAGAGCTTATCCTGCACATGGTCACGATCAAGGAGATTCTTGACGACTTATATAAGTTCTCTCTCAGAATTCGGAACATCTCGATACGATCATCGTCAAATTTGAGGCCAATGCTCTTTAAAGAGGTTGATCCTGAGACCGGTATAGATAAGTTCACCGCTTATACCGAGTTTGACAAGCGGCATGTAGAAGACTCGCTGCTTCAATTTCGTCGAGACGCTGCAGCGAAGATGAAGAAGAATGCTTTAGAGGTCGCCCAAATTACAGATGCGGATCAGTATCTTATCAGCCGTCTTGTCACCGCCATAAACATACGTCGTAAGACTCTTCGGTATTGGCAACGTCATGCTCAAAAGCTCGTCGAATTGCCAAAAGACGCCAAAGAGGTCATCAAGCCACGACCACAGCCGGAACTCCGGGCAGCACAGGTTGAGGTAGATGTTGCGCCGGAAAAGCCGGAAAGGACTAGGCTTTCCGAGAATGAGGCTAACAGGTTCGATAAGCGACTTGATGACGGGCTGGAAACTGAATCCGTCATCTCCTATGCTTCAACAGCGGTTGACAGCTACCTCTATGGCAATGACGTCGATCTGCCTGCCCCACCAACTACGGCACTCAAAGAACCTGAGTTTTTGTGTCCATACTGTGGTATCATCTGCCCAGTTCGCTATGGTAAACATTCCACCTGGAGGGCACATATACTTCACGATCTCCAGCCGTATATCTGCACTTACCGCCAATGTAATGAGGAAAACCTCCTTTTCAGCAGCTCCACAGCATGGCTCGAGCACGAACGGCTCGGCCACCGGCGAATATGGCAGTGTTTTGAGCATGCGGATCCTGAGTTTTCATCCAGAGCCGCCGAGCATGGCAACGACATTACGAAGACGCAAATCCTGAACCTAGTTGAAGTTTCCGGATCTACTATCGCAGAGACAAGAACTAGTTGTCCGTTCTGTTTTCTGGAAGCTCCATTCAACAAGAAATTCGAAGATCATGTGGCGTCTCATATGCAGGCTTTCGCGGTATATTCGCTGTCTCGAAATATTTCTGACCCAGAGGAGAACGATACGGGCAGCAACGAAAGTGAATTGGCTCGCACACAAGGGTTCGGATCTCTTGACTCCATTACGCGAGGACCTCTCCAATTTGATAGCCATCCTCTGTCTAATGCAACGTCAGATGTTGATGGACAGGCATTTCGAAGTCCTTCATCATCCATCTGGAATGCGGGATCTCCCGTCGATGATGGATTTGCAACTACTGCCTTAACCGTGAGGCAAGATTTAAAGCATCATGAAGAAATCATACAATGGCTTTCACCTGCAAACTTTCACGGCCAGTATCACGATATCATCTCTCGAAGACAACCTGGCACTGCACAATGGTTTCTGGATTCTGAAGATTTTAACGAATGGCTACAAGGGTCCCACAAGATATTGTTCTGTCCTGGCATACCAGGTTCTGGCAAGACGGTAATCGCGGCAGTTGCGATTGAATATCTTTGCCAAACAACTCACAGTGATAATATCGGAGTTGCTTTTTTATTCTGTAATTGGAAGACGCAAGTTGATCAGAGTGTACCAGACCTTCTTGCTGCCATTGCAAAGCAGCTAGTGCAGAGTCGGCCGCATATCGCAGCTCCTGTGACGGGTATCTACGACCGCCATTTAGAGCGAGGAACCAAACCCTCTCTTGACGAGCTTATGCAGGTCCTACTGTCTATATGTTCAAGCTACTCTACTGTGTATGTTGTAGTAGACGCGCTGGATGAGTGCTCGAGCCAAGATAGAGTACAACGCCGACTCATCAATAAGCTATGCAGCCTCCAGGCCAGTAGAGATGTGCGCCTACTTTTCACGTCACGTTCTATTCCCAGGATAGTAGCAGAATTAAAACCGAATCATCTTACGCTTGAGGTACGAGCGAGCGAAGAGGACATAAAGCGCTATTTCATAGGTCAAATACCACGACTTCCAGACTCCATTCAGCACAATGAGTTCCTTTTATCTGATATGTTTACTGAAATTGTCAAAGCTGCCGATGGCATGTAAGTGTTTTTGCACATATAGATGAACAGTTCTGATGCAATCTCAGGTTTCTTCTTGCGCGTCTTCATTTCGACTCGTTCCTTGACAAAAGAAACAAGCAACAAGTCCTATCCACCTTGGATAAGCTAATGAAGAAACCAGCAGAACTTGGAGAAGTGCATGACGAGGAAATCAAGCGAATCGATAGGCAACATGAAGAGGACCGATTGCTTGCGAGACGCACCCTTTGTTGGATAAGCTATGCGCAGAGACCGCTTACGACAACAGAGCTATGTAATGCGCTAGCGATCATACCGGATGATCAAGTGGTTGATGTTGATAATCCATACGACCTCAAGACAGAAGACATTATCTCCGTCTGTGCCGGACTTGTAACCGTCGATGATGAGGGAGGTATTATCCATTTTACACATTACACCGCACGGGACTATCTTGAGCGTATACGACTAAACTGGAACCCAACTGCCCAGGAAGCAATAGCAGTGGCTTTTCTAACATACCTGTCATTTCACAGATTTAAAAGCGGCAGCTGTCCTAGCGATGAAAGTTTTAAGCAGAGGCGCGCCGAAAATCAATTCCTTGACTACTCAGCGCACCACTGGAGCGAGCATGTGCGACCGGTGCAGCAGTCTGATCTCGTTTCCCAATTAGCGATCACCTTGCTTCGTTGTGATAAATTAGTGGACTCTGTCATTCAAGCTGCGTCGGTTCCAGTGTCTAAGTTTGACGGCCACAGCAAGGACTTTCCGAGCGGAACTAAGGGGCTGCATCTTACCGCTAGGTACGGACTCCAGCATCTGACACAACGACTTCTGGTGAGCAAGCTCGGAGACAGCAACATTGAAGTAGACCCCAGGGACAGCTATGATCGAACGCCAATGTCTTATGCTGCCGAGGGCGGCCACGAGACGGTCGTCAAGCTGCTGGTCGACGCGGGCGCGGACGTCAACGCAAAGGGTGGGTGGTACGGCAACGCGCTCCAGGCGGCATCATTGCATGGCTACGAGGCGGTGGTGAAGCTGCTATTAGAGAAAGGCGCCGACGTCAACACACAGGGTGGAAAGTACGGCGACGCGCTCCAGGCGGGTTCACGTAATGGCCACGAGGTAGTGGTGAAACTGCTACTGGACGCGGGCGCCGACGTCAACGCGCAAGGCGGAGAACACAACAACGCTCTTCAGGTGGCATCGTTGTGGGGCCACGAGGCGGTGGTGAAGCTGCTGCTGGACGCGGGTGCTGTAGGACAAGTCTAAGCTCGCAGCCTCCTCTCCTACCGTCTGGACACGGTCTCGGAGATCTTATATTGCGGGAAAACACCACACTCTCAACAATGTTGGAACCCATGAACGCATTCAGCGCCCCGAGAAGCATGCAATGGCAATCAATAAACAACCGTACAAGTCCTTAAGATCTTTTGCGAGCTTCTGTAGGACAGCAAGGATACTCTCGATCGATTCTTGCCGTCGTTGGCCAATATCATCTGTACAACCAGCATCCCTAGCGCTGCTATTATTCAATGACACTTACTGCATGTGGTCTGCGGGATTAGGAGACGCAGATCCTTAACTGGACCACTGTTGGATTCCAAGGCACCATTGTTCGCCCAATGGAACTCAATATGCTGCGGAAATACCGACAAAATGCATATCATAACATTTTATCCCATATGCCTCTGGAAGGCCACCTCTCAAATGCGCAATCCACATGTCAGTGAAGACTTCAACCGTTCCGTGACGCCGGTACAAAAATACAATGACAGCCATCTTGGCAAGCATTTCAAGAGTGACCTCCTTCGGGACGTCTCGTGTTTTCCCTTCGATTATATACATCAGGATGACTAGCGCATCCGCATCGACATCCTCTACTTTCACCTCCACGGCCCCATTGTTTCGGATAGTGTCCGCTTCGTTGCACTTCCCTTCAAGCATGTGGCTGTAGTGTGATGAAGCGAGAGCCAAGTGACGCGAAGAGACTCTTATCTGGACGAGAGCTTGATCGAAGGGCGCTGGAGGCTCGTCATCGGGCACTGGAGGCTCGTTGGAAGCCATCGGAGGCTAGTCGATGGCCGCTGGATCTCGTAAAGGGGCACTGGAGGCTTGTCAAGGGTCGGCAAAGGAGGAGGAAGTTCGAGCTGAAGCTCCGTGGACTCAGACTCCAGGCTCCCAGCCTCATTGTGCTTTCTCTTCTTCTTTCCTTTCTTTCGAAGTCACCAGCCGCTCGGAATCAAAGTGTCACCCACGAGTTCAAGTGATGAGAGATCAGGTAGATTCGACGAATTATCTTGTGTCTCATTCCAGATAGCGAACGGAGGGCTTGGCGCTCGTAATTCTGGAAAGAGATCTCCTTTTGAGTCTAACTCATAGAACGTCGTAGCCATTTTGTGGGAACAAGACATCTTGGAAGTCAAATGAGGCTCGAAAGAGAGAGATATGTAGCTCCGGGTCATGTAATTGCAACGATGTAATGCAGTCCTCTGAAGAATAGAGAGTCGGCTGTCGTCAGCCACCATCAAAGAGTAAGGTATAAGTTAAACGATCTGTTTGGAGAATGTCGCATGCTGTGCTACGTGGCAAGGTACCCTCACTACCGACTGATGGACCACCTACGATCGCGATCTAGCTAATGGGCAATAAGCTGAAATAATGGAGATCAATTCGTCGTACCTACTGCACACTACCTACGGTCTCATGCCACCCTCCACCATCATACCATTCAAGGTGCCTGCAAACGCTATCCCACTATCCTCCCACCATACGTCTTCCCCACAACATACCATATCTACTTTCCCTAATCTCCCTCACTCCATTGCTTGCTCCTCACTCCTGTTCGCCCTGAAGTATCCATTTCGCCATCCAGTATCGTGTCCACAAAAGAAAATGTGCCGGAGCAAAAGAAGAAGAAGAAAAAAAAAAGGGTCGATTGCAAGGGTATGGCAGGCCTTTTGACAAAGAAGGAAGCTGCCCAGGTATCCATTGAAGAAGCATGAAGCAAAAAAAAGTCTAACTAAAAGTACATGAAGAGAAAAGAAGCGCCTGTACTAGGCAGTGTTGGAAGTCAGCAGGGTGTGGGTGAGTAGTGTCATGTGTGAGAAAAGAGATGGCCATCATGGGTATGCCAATAGCTTTGGTGGTGTAGCACAGATGGGAGGTCGAAGGGGAGATAATAAACATCATGAACTTTTGTTGCAGCTTGCACTGCTGAGGGGGAAAAGCGCCAGCGTGAGTCCGTTGTCTTCAAAGACGAGGTTTGAGATGAGCATCAAGCTCAAGCCTCAGTTGAAGCCTCGCCCGCACCCTCGCCGTTGATCTCAGGGCCACTAGCGTCCTGACCCTCCTCCTTCTTCTTCTTCATGTATTCATCATACACCCTGAGTGCTTCATCGACCTTGCCACGGAGCAGGATGTCGTCACTCAGCCTGATACGGTATCATTAGCAACATTTCACAAGCGAAATGGCATAATACTCACAAGTTCATCAACTCTTCGTTGTCCATCTCTAGGAGCATACCAGTAATCTTTCCTGCTAGCTCAGGCTGCTGATCATGGATCTTCGGGTAAAGAGCCTCGCCAATCATCTGTTTCTGCTGAGTGCTAGGCGCGGAGTTCAGGGCTCCAAGGTCGATGCCACTCGGGCTTCCAGAGGGTCCACCGGGACCGCCCATCTGTCCAGGGATACCACGACCAGCACCCATTCCGGGCATACTGGGCACCTGCCCGGGCCTTCCACCAGCGCCCATAGGCATCGATCCACCTCTACCGCCCTGCTGCTGCTGCTGTTGCTGTTGTCCGAAACCAGCGCCGCCACGCATGGTAGGCAGCATGTTGGGTGGCATGGCACCGGGCATTCCAGGCATCATTGGTCCACCCCGTCCACCAGCGCCGCCGCGGCCCATAGCCGACGCGATCTGCATATAATTGGGGCTCCCGTAGGCTCCCGGGGGGAAACCACCAGCGGCCATATTGGGAGGGATGCCATACATGTTCTGTGGAATTTGTTGTGCGCCGGGGCCGCCACGTCCGCCTTGCTGGGGTGGTACTCCCTGTGGGAATCCACGCCCGCCCTGGTTCGGCATCCCCTGTGGGAAAGGCATTCCACGTGGTGGCTGCATGAATTGTTGTGTGCCGGGACCGAAGAACATCTGGGGTGGCATGAATTGTTGGTTCGGCATGCCCGCCGCAGCGGCTGCTTGCTGCATGCGCACGGTGTTGCGAGCCTGAATGCTGGCTTCGAGCTGAGACTTGCGCACGTCCTTGCGTTGAGCGAGAGCGACATAGAGGGGTTTGCCGTGCACCATCTTTTGGTTCATCTCAGTGACTGCCTTGGTGGCTTCGTCAGGGTTGCTGAAGCAGACAAAACCAAAGCCTTTAGACTTGCCAAGGACACGCTTCTCGCCCTTGATGGTGACCTTGTCCATGTCCTTGGTCAGCTCTTCGATATCCTTCTCGTCTTTCTTGTTCTCCTTGTCTTTACCCTCCTGCTCGGCCTCTTCTTCGTTTTCTTCCTTTTGGCTTTCCTCCTTTTCAGAAGCAGCCCTGTCAATAGGAGTCGAGTCGCGCATGACCTTTGCCGAAGTGATGGTACCGAAAGCAGCAAATATCTCCCTCAATTTTTCATCGTCAATGTCGTCTTCCAAATTCTTGATATACAGGTTAACGCCCTGATATTTAGACTGCTTCTCGACGCGGGCGGCCTCGTACTGCTTTCGTAGTTCCTCTTCGCGCTCGTGCTTCTTTTGGGCTCGACCAACATAAAGCTTCTGACCATGGAAATCTTTTTCGTGAAGCTCGTCGACAGCTCTAGCGGCGTCTTCGTGTCGCACATAGTTGACAAATCCAAAACCGCGAGATTTGCCAGTTTCCTGATCGTGCGCAAGAGAAGCCGAAGTGACTTCTCCAATTCCCTCAAACAGCTTGGTGAAATCATCATCAGTAACTTCAGTGTCAACATTCTTGACATAGACATTGGTGAAATTGGCTTTCATTTCCTCGAATTTGCTCATACGGTCCTTTTTGGGGATGTGATGGCCGACAAACACCTTCTTTTCATTCAATAACATGCCGTTAACATGCTTGATAGCATTGTTGGCCGCTTCAGCGGTCTCGTAATGCACGAAGCCGTAGCCCTTTGAGTTTCCCAGCTCGTCTACAGCGACTTTGCAGCTGAGAATGTTTCCGAAAGCAGCGAAAGTATCATGTAGAGCCTTGTTGTCGATAGCACCATCCAAATTCTTGATAAAGACGTTGCCTTGGCCAGTCTTGCGCAGCGCAGGATCGCGCTGAGACCACATGATACGGCAAGGCTTGCCCTTGATCAAAGTATAATTCAGCTCCTCTAGAGCGCGCTCGCCATCAGCTGCGCTGTTGTAGTTAACATAGGCATAGCCGAGGGAACGACGAGTGACAGCGTCACGGCACACACGGATGGAAGCGACTTGACCGATGGAGGAAAACAGCTCGAAGAGCATGGCCTCAGTAACAGATGGGTCGAGCTCTCCCACATAGAGAGAAGCAGAGTTCGAGTGAACGTTAGAGGGAGCGGCCGAGGTAGGCGTGGGGACCTCGTTACCCTCAGAAGCGGGAGCGTTGTTGGCGACATTGGTGTTGACCGTAGTACCGTTGGCACCAGCAGCGTCAGGGCCGGGCGAGGTAGGCTTGGCCTCGGTGGCAGTGGTTGCAGCGAAGTCAGACATGTCCAGAGTGCTGTGCGGTAAAGGCGTTAGCACATCGGACGAAGTAAACGGGGAGAACGGTGGAGGATCAAAAAGCTGCAGGAACAAAGCGCGTGGCTTCAGTGTGCTCTCACCTTCTGTTTCAGGAACAAAGAGCTGTAGTCCGGAAATTCGGTCAAGAGTTAGATTCGAGGATGGGCGGGTAAGAAGGCAGAGGTAAAGAGCTAGACTCGTCACCGGAGGATCGAGGGAGATCAGAAACAAGATTCGGTGACCTGAACGTGTCGTGTGCGCAGGCCAAAGTCCCAAGCGCAACCAGGAACGACAGTGACAGGATCGGTGTCGAAAGAGATTCTTCTTTTTTTATCGATTTTCAAATTTTTTTGTGCCGATGATAGACCGGGTCTTTTTTCTGGATGTGGGAAAGAGGTCAGACGCGACAGTCTGTCCAAAGCTGGGTGTGAGTTGACGCTGGCAGGGTGAAAAAAGTAAACGGGGCAAAAATATTTTAAGGGCAACAGAAAGCTGGCAGCGGGGACCAGCATCGGCTCACGTGAATCCGTCACACCCTCAGTACCTTCCCACAATCTGTTCTGGTAACCTGGGTAGGTGCCTATGGTAGCAACAGGCGCTACGAAAATGTTTGGTCTGGCCACGAGCCGCCCCTTCTCAGATCATGCGCCTACCCTCTTTGCTGTGCTCATCACCAAATCCTCCACGGTAGCGACCTCCCGACAACTGGCCACAGTCTCGACACGCCAACTTTGACAAGCCAAACCCAGTGATGGAAGCAGAGTTACCGGCTCCGAGGTGTTACAAAAGTACTGATGCCAAGATCAATTCCAATAACTTACATGTGCATAATGATGCAGAGGCAGGTCAACTGTCCCAATTGGCTGAGCCTATCTGTAGACTAGAAACATTCACTCTGCGGGTGTCAAACAAAGGCACCTGTTACAGGGCATGTTTTGATAGGATCAATCCAATAAAACCCATACAAATATCAATGCCTCGGAGCATCCCACAAGGTTTCGGGTAGTGATTCCGGTATGTCTCAAATATTCAACACCCTGGATGTGACAGATATGAAGGAGGAAGAAGACGTCACAAGTAGTGATTTGCTCGATGTCGGGATTGCTCTAGATTCTAGACCTACATACCAAACAGAAATATTTACATGAGCGATCCTTCCCCATCTCCTCACCATTGTCCAAGTTTGCAATCTAAAACAGAATGGGTATCCAAAAAAGGCAGTCATCGAATGAAATAAAACCATGGTGCATCATCATCGTCATCGTCGTCACTCATTCCTGCAGACTCTCATCCCATCCTCCCTTTTCCAGAAGAAACCGCTCCACCCTACCCTTGCACTGGCCCAGGCCCTTTCCTAATGCTTCTGCCCATTGTCCTTCCACCAAAGCCACCTTCTCTTTCAGATCAACCGTCAGCCTCGCCTCTTCGTCCTGCCTCACAGCCTTCATCTCCCGATCCACACTTGCAAAGTCTTCGCCCGCGAGATACCGCTGCATCTCCAGTAGCCTCGACCCTGCCGTCATGACTCCGGTCTTCACCTCATGCAGCAGACACAGCAGATTGATCTGGCTCTCGATAAACTGATACGCGGACTTCTGCGCGTGTGCCAGCAGACTGTACAGATACTGCATCGGAAACTCGTGATACGACGGATTCTCCTCGTACTCCTGCGGCGGGATCTGAATCTCGAAGCCCTCCAGCCCACTCCCCGGCACCTTCTGCACCACCGCCAACAAGCCCGGCGCAATATCCCAGAACGCACTAAGCTGGACCTCGACGCCCCTCGTGACGTTCTCCTCGACGACAGCATGGAACTCCTCGAACCGGCGCAACGTCTCCGTCGCAAACGCCACCCGCCGATCCTGCTTATCCCTCGCGAAGAAATCCTCCGCCTCCGCCACCTTCTCCGCGTTCCCCACCAGCCGGTACGGCGTCACGACGACCGCGCGATACAGCTCGTCCTGCTCCGCCTGCAGCTCGAACATCTCCTTCTGCAGCACCTCGCGGCTCTCGAACAGCCACTTCAGCAGCGTCAGGCGCTCGAGCAGCTCCGGCTGCTCGTCGCCTTCCTCCTGCGTGCGCGTCGGGTTCGAGTCGCGCGCGTCGCTCTTCAGGTTGCTGCGGATCTGGTCGATGCATGCTGTTGCCTTGGTGATGCGCTCGGAGTACCACGCGTGTAGGGGCTGCATGACGTCTGCTTTGAAGGCGGAGAAGTCGGCTTTGGTGAGCTCGGTCGTGCGTCGGTGCTGGGCGGCGTCGAAGTCGGATTCGGCGGCGGCGGCGGAGGCGAAGGACATGGTGCCGTCCTGAATTTGGGCCTGGATGTTGCGGCGCATGTCGCGGCGTTGTTTTTCTTGACGCTCTTTTTCTTGGTCGTGGCGGGAGGTGACCTTCTCTTTGTACCGCTTCTTGATTTCCTCGGCTTCTGTCAGATCGCTGAGGGATCGTTGGTTTGTACGGATGGAAGTTAGCTCTGGATGGTTGTTGTTCACGGCAGGATAGTGTCGAGGATAGGGCGGTGGGAGGGTAACCAGCCGTGAAACGTCCAGTTTCCAAGGATCTGGAGTTGCCGGGGCAGAGTGAGCCCAGCCCTGACTAAACGATGATGGAGAAGGCGTCACGGTTTGGTCGTGCCAGCCAGTCTTTTCGGGAGGATATTCGCCAGATTGACTGGATCCAGCGGTTTGCGTGCCACCACTTGGCAACGGTGAGTACTGCTGCTCAGCCTCCCATTGCAGGTGTTCCCGGGCCTCCCGCGGGAGTCCCATGTATTTCGACTCGCGTTTCGTCCGTTCAAGTTTCTGACTGTGGCCTGTTGAACCTTCGGCGCTAGCTTCCCACCAACGGCTTGTAGACCTCCCTCTCGAATCTTCCTCTTCCGGCGCTGTACTCATGGCCATGCTTGGAATTGGTGATAGACTGGGTTCAAAAGCGCGAACGTGTTGTTGCGAATCTCCCTTGAGTTTCGAAATTCCTTTCATACTCCCCGGAGAGTCTGGCTCCGTCCCAGGCGTATAATTAGTGAAAGAGGACGCTGGACTCGGTGCTGTTGCACTGCTATTTTCTGTATACGGTTCGGATGCCGCCGAATAGTTTTGACCTTCAGCTGGCGGTATCGAAGAGGTGTCAATGCTTGACTGCTTTCCACTTGCCAAAGGTCGCCACATGTCCCGCGTGAGATCGATTATATCGCCAGCCATAGCATCAAACGCAGATGAATACCGATCCCTCCTCAATCGTGATTCGTTGACGACGAACTCTGCGAATAGCTCCAATCGCTCCCTGTCCGACTGTGCAGCAGCTTCTCTTTCAGCAAACTTGCGGTGTCTTTCCAAGGAAGAAAGGACAAAGGCATTTGATGCAGGCGATGAGTCAGCTGGTGCACTTGAACGGGAGAATTGAGCTTTGGAAGGAGTAGAGGGCGCATGTGCAAGAGCAGCATTAAGAGATGCATGCGGCGGATAGGAAGCGGTGCGGTCAGTATTTTGGCTCATCGATCCCGACAATGCCGGTGATTTAGGTCCTCTGATTGATCTGGGAGAAAGTGGCGTCCCGGTGGATCCAGACGCAGGCCCTGGTGATGCAAGGCCAGATCTTGTATCAGGCCGTGAAGTTTCTCGTACGGGCGAGAACGGAGGTATAGAAGCTGCAGGCTTTGTTGAAATAGTAAGTGGCTTCTTTCCGCCCTGCCTTGGTGTCGAACTAGAGCCTGAGGACGATCCGCTATCCCCTTGCTCCTGTTGAGATTTCGTCTTTGATTGCGAGTCCCTACTAGCCTGCCCTTTACTCGCACTCGTTGGTGCCGATTGATCTGCTGCATGCTGTCGCTGGCTCTCATTACCCAAGCTTAGATCCGTAGGTTTTGCTGCTCTCATATCTTCCGCCCATGGATTGTTGCTACTGCGAGGCTCTACAGCTGTTTGAGCCTCCGTCATTCTTTCTCGTGCCGCTCTGCTCTCGCTTCGCCTCTCTCGGATTCCCCTTGCACTTGTCTGCCGACGAGCTGGCGTCCTAGTCAACCCAGCACCTGTAGAAGAGGACGGATGTGCAGTTCGTGGCTCTGTTGACCGAAGTCTGGTTGACGCACCCTCCCGAACAACTGCACTTTGTGGACCTCGCGTACTTGGCGACCCGTTGCCATAGCTTGTGTCAATGTGTAGACCTCCACCGAGACTCCTTGGACTCGGCCCACTCTGTTCTTCAACCCAATCGGCTGGTGTGGGTGGGATTGGAGAGAGCATGGGTGGGGCATTTACATTCGGTCTTCGAGGTGCAGGCGCGCTCACTGCGGTGGTCGAAGGATCAGATGAGGAGCCAGACCGCTCCATTCGCTCTGATACCCTACTTGTACTCTGTGAACGGGAAGTTGGGGGTGGCCCTGGGGGAGGTGGTGGCAACGGCATCCCCGGTTCCCAACCGGCAAGTCTAGTAGGGGATCTCAGCCCTGACCCATCACTCTCTGAGGGGCTGACTATGCCCAAAGTTCCAGTTGAAGCGGCTCTTCGAGCCCCGGGCGCACGCCCAGAAAGAGGCTCCACTGAAGAGGCATGGTAACCAGATTGGCTCAAAACTTCGTGACTAAATAGCTGTCAGAACAAGCAAAACAAATGAAAGCTAAATCTCGCTTACGACGTAACAATTTCAAGGTTGTTCGGTGGCCGACCTGGACCCCTCATTAAAGCATCATTCGTGTTCTGCGAAAGCGCTTCGATTGCATTTGGGGGCGCGGACTGTTCATGTTGGCGGCTGCGACCCGTTAATGCAGACAACAAACGAGAGCTTCCAGACCGTGAAGCGGAATGATCCCTCTGCCCTGCTCTGGGGGGTGGAGGTGGAAAAGCGGGTCCAGATGAAGGGACAGGCGAGTTGTGAACACTGGAAGATGCTTGGTACGATGGCGCACTTATGGGATAATTGCTTGGTGAATGCCTCTGCAAAGAGGCCACCGAGTTGCCTGAGCCGTATTGCCCATCTGCCCGCGGCACAGACGGATCTTGAGGGAAAGCTCCGATCCCAACTTGCGGAGTAGTGTGTGCACTATGTGTTACAGTGTTTGTGGGATTTGGCGAATATGGTGGAGGGGGAGATGGTAGTAATGCTAGAAGAGTCATTTATCAGCAATCCATTACCTCGAAAACTTGTAGAAATGGGCAGACATAAGATGCGTCCGTGAATCAACATCCCCAATGAGTGTGCGACTACGGAATCAGAGCGATAATCGTACCTTCGTTCCCAGAAGCATCCCGAAGCCCATGACCCGCCGCACCAACTCGAGATGAAGGAGTATAAGACGCGTAGCCTCTTCCCACAGCTGAGCCGTCACGTTGCCATTCTTGAGGGTTGTACGGCACCATGGGAGACTGTCCTCGCCGAGTCGCCATCGGAGGTGCCAGCCGTGAAGCTGGGGACGACAACGACGATGTATTCGACGTATTTGACCCCTCCCACGGTGAGAATGAAGTACTCAGAGCGGTGCGAGGGGTCGAAGGAGTTTGTGTGAACCCATAGGCGTGTCCCAAATGCTGTGAATCGCTGAACTCCGTGTTGATCGTAGGAGGCTGCAGCATGCGGCGACGCGAGGGCCCGTCCTGTGCGTGCTGTGTCGCAGGGAAGGGGGTTTGGCCTGGGGGAGAACTGGGCCCATATCTGGGATCCATCTTGGAGAAGCGCGACTGGCTGATGCCGCTCAGCGCTTAAGTGAAGCTATGCCATCGAGCCCGTCCGCTTGGGAATGATCCAGACTCGCGCTTCGCACAGACAAGATTGGCCTTCCGTGCCACTTAATAAGATACAATCGAGACCCAATTCTTACAGGATGAGGAGACAACTTACTACCAAGCAGCCGCAAAAGCCTCAGACCAAAAAGCAAGAGTAAGAGCGGAGGAGAGTTGGGAGAGGTCATAGGCCGGGCGATTCAATAGCGGAGCCCACCATACACGAAGGAGTAACTTCAATTGGCTAAGTGCTGTGACGCTCCTGCAGGCTGGGGTCACAATTCTGGCCGTCCACCCGCCCCTGTTCTATTGATGAAAGCACTCCTGCTCCAGCCTTTCCTAAAGAGCTCAAGTGCCCGTATGTGTGAAGTCGATTACTCTTGTCGTCAGCAAATCAGCGGGTATGACCGAGGCCGCCGCACAATGTAGAAAAGCCACTTCAGCGCTACTAGTTGGCTCCGTGCACAGAGACCACAGACCCTGAGACGTTAAGGATCTTCGACGCACCGTTATTTGGCATGGGTACGGAGTACAGACCTGCATCGTGAAAGATTCTCCCGAGCTTTTCAACGACTAGGATATGACAGCAACAAACTCCATGGGTCTGCCCGGCCGATCTAATCGGCAATGTGGATTCTTCCTGGGGGCATTTCAGTCACGGTGCACATTGCGTCTGTGATGCCTGCTTGTTATAAAAATAGATACCTTACGGAAGACTCCGCAGGTGCAGCATGGACAACAAAATCAATGTCATACACCAACATGCAGCTGCGACTCTCGGGATTCAATGGTCCGTTCATTCTACCTGAGAGCCAGCTCTGTGCCTCCACGAACGAACCCCCAAAATCTTCACTCAATTTGGACTTGCATACATACAGACAATCTCTGGGCTGCTGCATCATTGGCCATGCTTCTTGTGGATATCAATTACCTTCTGTACCTCCTCATAACTTCCCAAGAAGATGCCTGATCTGTCATGAATATGTTCTGGCACAACCTCCAGCATGCGTGTCATCTTACTATTTACTGCTTGGCCTCCGGCTGCATTTTTAAATTAGATCTCACTTCGCCAAAAATCCGAGGAGACTTACCATTCTCAAATACCATGGCCATTGGTGCACATTCATAGAGAATGCGCAGCTTACCTTTCGGACTTTTCTTGTCTGCCGGATAAGCAAAGATACCCCCGTAGAGTAACGTTCGATAGGCATCAGCTACCATGGACCCAATATACCTGGAACTGTAGGGCTTGCCACCCTCTTCCTGAGGGTATTTGAGACTGTCGATCCATGCCTTTACTGGCTCATCCCAATATAGACTGTTACCCTCGTTGCACGAGTATATCGCTCTCTTCTTTGGCATTATCATGTTCGGATGTGTCAGAATGAATTCTCCGACGCCATTGTCCATTGTGAAGCCATTCACGGTACCTCCTTTCATGGTGATCACAAGCTGAGCGGAAGCGCCATACATTGTAAAGCCCGAGGCCACGAGATCTGTACCTGGTTTGAGTAAGTCTTCCTTTGTACCCTTGGCTCCCTCTGCCAATTTGTAGATTCCAAAGATGGTTCCGACCGAGACACCGGCATCCAGGTTGGAAGATCCATCTATAGGGTCGCACACAACCGCATATCTTGCATGAGGATTTTCATGAAATACGAGAGCCTCCTCTTCTTCTTCTGAGACCAGTATCCGAACACGTCCCGAGCTTCTCATCGAGCTGACAAAGAGGTCATTGCCAATGACATCAAGCTTTTTCTGATCGTCGCCTGTTGTGTTTGAGGATCCTGCAAGACCAGAAAGCTTGAGGAGTGGGTCAGCCATTTGATCGAAAAGGGCCTGGCTGACAGTGCACAAACATTGATTAAAGATGCTCGTCGAATGTAGTATGCGATGCTTTTGAAAGAAAATTGTAGAGCATGGCACAAAAGTCTGCAATTGATGGTCAGCATTGCGATCGTATGCAAGAGCGGCCAATACAGACGTAAAATCCCCTGTTGCCTCCTTGTGTTTTGCTTGCTCTTCAGTGAGAAACCTGGTCAGGGTGACAATTTCTGTGTTGATTCTCTCAGCACCAGCTGGTCCAGGCTCTCCATTCGAGCCGTTAGTAGCCATGTTGAGTCAGGATCGGCTGCGGCACAATGGTGTTGGAGAACTGAATGATCAAAAGAGAAAGTGGAGAAGAACTTTGGGAGGTCAATTGATGACTTCACAGGGAAAAAAATCACTTGACCTCGGATATGCAGACTGGTCACTAAGTCAACGGGGGCGCAAGAGTGGGAGCTGTATAAGCTACGGTCTACGATGAATAGAAGGAGAAATGAGCAAGGGCGACTCGCGTATTCCGAGGTCCGCTGAAACTGCCGGTAACAACACAATAACGGCATTCACCCACGACGAAGTCCCCAAGGTAGGCACCTTTGGATGGAGGGGCAGCTTAGCTTCTAGGCGGGGGAAGGTACCCCGAGATGTTCCGCGCACTGGCATGCCTTCTGGTTGATATCGGAGGAGGACGGAGCATTGGCAAATAATGTGCGTCTATATGCTGAGGCCGGAATTCTGACAACAAAAGGCCTGAATACATCCTAGGCGGGAATCCTATAGGTAGAGCAGACCTGTTGACATAATCTCGTCGGTGTAAGGAGGAAGGAAGCCAATGTGCGGTAAGATTCGTTAGATTAATCAGCGAAATCATTCGCAGCCGCACTATGCCGTTTGAGCTCTAGAGCTACGACGTTACCTCAGAGTCCTCACACCAGGACATCGAAAATTCCTTTCCCGCGACAACTCTGCATCGAAAGGTTGTGAAAGCAGTCTTTACACGCAGCACTGGCTGCTGCATCTCATTCACTACAAGGTCAGTTGCTTTCATCTTTGATCGTTATCTATTTGATGATTTGTCGAACCATAAACTAGAGTCTTTGACTCCAAGGAGAATGAAACCTTTCACGCACGTCAGTCTGATCGATACATTATGACCCATACATATCTGAGGGGTATCTTTTTCGAGTCTGACTGATGTCTTGCAGAGAATTCGAAAGACACGACTGATCTGGCCCTCCGTTCAAGTAACCGTATGTGACATTACTGTAAGTTACAAAGATATCCTAGCATCGATACCTGAGTTGAAGGATGATCATTCGTACACTGTACGCTGGAAATTACCGACCGAGACCTTGGGGTCGTTGGCGACAACTATTGGCTATTTCTGATTCAAAGCTCCTTTTTTTTCTTTCTTTCTGAACGGTCGGTAACACCGGATATGTGCTGATATCTTCCAAGGCAAGGTTCGCCGGTATGGCCACTTCCGCCAATCAGTCTCTGTATGTCGACCTTCTAATACCTTGCGATCTACTCAATGATGAAGCGGCACTGGGCTCCGAAGTTTGAATGAGCAGACACGCCCTTTTGTGACAGGCCTAGAAAACCTGGTCTACTGAACGAAAGCTTTGATGCATTATGGATCCGTCACCTAAGTGAGCGAGGCTTATTTTCCTTCACTGTGGTCTAGTGAGCAGATACTGCCTTTGCCTTCTCCTCCCTATGCACGGTGATGCCGACCCAGTTGCTTTCGTCAACTCCTCAGATTTGGGCTGGTATGTGTCTACCATTCTCTTTGCCTTCCTCTCCTTCCCTGCAATTTTGTGATGAACTCTAGATGACGAGTCTTATTCGAGCACCTCGATGCAGACACCAATAATTATTACCATTCATGCATTTCTGAATCGCACTCTTCTTTCAACGACAGCGCTTCTTTGTGAGTGACAATAACTGACCACAAGCAGCAAAGAGGATCATGGAGTCGAAATACCCAATAACGAACCAAATCTGTACGTATCTAGCACGATCAGAGCTCGATGTGGATGTTAGGATGAGCCTAGAAAAAAATGACAAGCATATGTCCGAGTCGCCAACAGGCTTCCAAGACGAGAAAATTCTACAATCTGAACCTCAAATTCACAACTCGAAGTGATCCACCGGCTTTCGTACTCAGACTTACCAAAAACAGGCTGTACTACGACGAGCTGTGGAAAGTCCTTTGGGGCATTACCGGAAGACGTATGTGGTGAGAAGATATTTCTTACTTGACATTGTTGCAGCTTATGCTATGATGATCTTTTCATATTCTCACGACGGTCGACATAGCTAGATACTAGCATTGATGAGAATGCCCGTGACAGGGCTTGAATCTGATCTTTCCATTTGCTCTCCTTACTTCCTAGGAACTTCGAGACGATCCTCAGAAAAGGCTAACGGACAAACATAGGCACACAATCAAGAGAGACCTAATTGCCACTTCATAGGATAGCGAACCTCCAGACCAACGCCGATGCTCACTGCAACACATCATACAATTCAAAACTGACCCCCAGGTCAGACTCCGTAATGAAAATCTAGGGACATTTCAGTTCAAGCAGATGCTCAAGAATTCGTCTCGATCTATGGCGCCATCACCATCCATATCAAATTCATCAATCATGGCTCTCAATTCCTCTTCCTGCAATCCTTCGCCCAGTTCTCTCGCCACTCGCCTGAGATCCTGATGTGTGATTTTGCCCTTCCCACCCTCATCGAACAGCTCAAAGGCTCGTAAGACCTCATCCCGGGGATCCCTCGCAAGTATTCGCGATGCCATGAGCGTTTCGAATGACTCCTGAGGAAGCAGCAGTCGCGTCGTTGTGCCGGCGAATGCAGCTGACGAGCCAGCAGCCGCCTTCCCAGCTGCTTTGCTGTTGTTCGCGGATATGCCGTGGGTTTGGAGTATGGACAGAATTTCGGATTTGGGCAGGTCAAAGCCAAGGGCTTTCATTGCGACTTTGAGTTCGTGGTAGTCGATGTGTTTGTCCCTGTCAAGGTCGAACAGGCCGAACTTTGCATGTCATTAGCATATGTATTTCTCTCAGCGCTGGAAGTGCACTCATCGCAGATAACAAAAGTTGAATGATGTAGACAAAACACAATCAAAACCTTACAGCTTGTTCGATTTCCTCCCTCTGCTCCTCGCTCAATTCCTCCCACTGTCCCCTTCCTTCCCGCTCCATTCGCTCGCGTTCTGCGCGCTCTGCCCGTTCGCGATCGAGGCGCTGAGCTTCTCGATGTTGCTGCGTCGCGGCGGGAGCCCCAAAAGCGAGTGTTCCTCTATTTACGTTGTGTGCAGCGCCTGTGGAAGCCCCGCTGGCTCCGCCGGCGCCGGTCCGTCCAAAGCCAGAGGTGTAGGGCCGCGAGGTGGATGTGGCCATGTGCAATTCGAACTTGTAGAGCCTCCTTTACAGCGTCTTGTGGTGCTTGTTGAACTTGAATGTATCGCAAGTTGCCGGAAGAGGTCGGTGCTTTGTTGATGTGAGGGTGCAGTGTAGAGGTGAGTTAATTTTAGACTACGAATGCGTTCAGCGAGTTCCAAAAGGAATGGTCCACAATTGATGGAATATTGTTACATACACGAGAAAAGCTAGGTAGTATGCTCACTGAGAAGCGGTTCAAAAGCTAACATAGGTATCCACGGTATCTTCCATAGGTCTATACGAAGACCCTTCTCATTCCCCACCAGGACTTTTTTATCGCCCGTGCACACGCGTACCGCAACACGCGCTGGAACGCGTCAGAAAGGATGGGGGAAACGAGGCTTAAACCACGCGTAAGTGCAACCTTGGTTCACTTTCATGGAACCACCTATGTGAGTTTGGTCTTTGCCAGTGTCGGTTTTCGCTAATTTTGTACTAGTATTTCAATCTAAAGCGTTGAACAGAATCCGTGTCAATTGGTAGAATTACGATCCCGAAGATTCTACAGCATCCATGATACGACTAGTTTTTCAAAGAAGAATTTGAGAGGATTCCACCTTCGTCAGCAGAGAGAAAGACTACTTAGACTACTTAGACTACTTATGTCTCTTACGATGAGAGACAAGACAGGGATTAGAGGAGCGGACATCGCTCAAAGTCTTTTAAAACAGAGCACTTTGTTATGCACTCCATGCTGGCAGCAGATGCTAGACTACAATGACGACTCACCAGTCCCGCCAGCAAATTCTTTATGCGCAACGTGTCGCTCCGTAGCCGTCACGGCTTTGGAGTCGATGGGGTATCGACCCAAAGCAGAGAGAGCAGTCGCTCCCGAGAAACTCGCGAAGAAAACGAAGAAAACGAGCGCTAATGTAAGCGACGGTAAGGGAAGTAAACCCGAGTTGAAAGTTCCTTCGCATACCTCATCATTGCCTAAGACTATGGCCTTAGAGGAATCTCTATCAGCGGCAGAAGGATCTAGGAGCGTGGACAGGGGGAAGGTGATTCCTGCGACTCTGAGTGATCGACATAAAGAAACCAGCGGACAAAAGCCAACCGTCAATGGACCTCCTGCTCCTCTTGGCTCCAGTGGGGATGTTTTAGTGCCTGACGGTTCGAGACATCGGCCTTACAAGATCTTTTCCAAAGGGGTTCAGTCAAATCCCTCGACAAGCTTGAAAGTTGCCATAGTATACAGGGACCTGTTTCACGCCTGGTTCTTGGTAGAGTTTTTTGCATTTGTGTCCGACGTGTTGGAATTGGCTTCAAATTTATGCTTCCACTGAGGGACACATCGAGCATCGCATCCCGTTTTGTAAAAAATGTGTGAAAGCGGTTCTCAGGTGGAGATTAAGAGCACCTGGACGGGAAAAAGAATCGAGACGAGCTGAAAGAGAACCATGGCATTTTCAGAAGCTAACTGAGTCCAAACGACCTGAATCAATCGTCGTCTTATGGGAAGAACAGAAGCAAACAATGAAACGTTTAAAGGTAATGTCACCGAGTCTACCAGTACCGACAGAAAGATGGATACACTCGGAAAACATGTGTGAGACTTGCTGGTGGGGAATCATACAACGTGCGAAGGCTGGCGCTCCCAATATCAAAGTGAAAAAGTCCTGTCATTCTTGTCAACTTGTTTGCCTGGCAAGCCCTAAGAAGTTACCAGCCAATGAAACCTACATGCTAGCCCTGCCAAATGGGAACAGCATACCGCCTCCAAGCATAGCTAATTCCTGGGCGCTTTCGAACCCTCGATTGGTACAAGAACTTGCATCAGGCGTGGCCATCAACATCATGTATATCGGTGCGGCATCTCCCTCTACACAAACCTCTTTTGTACAGTCTCAAGACTTTTGTCCGGATTGCTGGATGAAAGTCCTTCAGGCTGCGATGATCAAGTACTCGAGGGAATTCTGCGAAGCCGCCTTCTGCAGCAGTTGTCAGAATGCTATTCGCAGGCGAAGAGAAGCAGCCACGATAAAAAAGCCGAGATTTTCAGATATCCCACGCTCTACGACACCTACCCAGTCAAGGTCAACTTCGACATCCAAATTAGGGCCACATGTGGAGCAACCATGCTCGTTTCAATCGGCGCCAAGCAAGCTTATCTCTTACGAACAAGTTGCGCCCTTGATAAAGCGCGCGGATCCAGCCCGGCTCCAAGCTATGTGCCTGGACCTTTGCAAAGTTTCACCAGCCGTGTGCAAGTCGGCTTATACGTCTCTACGGCCCCTAGATCATTCAGTCGCTGGATCGGGCAGTGCTCGTTCTCCGCAATTAGGCCTCACTTCGTTCAAGATTGAGCCACCATGGCCACCAAGAAATGGACCAGAGTCGATACGGGGGGTGCGCGATGGTATAAAAGAAGAGACTGATTTGTCGGACAACGACGATGGTTCAGGAGACGCGCCCCCAGCCAGACGGTTGTCGGCTCCAAGTCCAGAGGAAAAGAAACCATCGCTACCATCTTCGGAACGGCTGAAGAGGCTCTTGTCAAGCAGCGATAGGAAGCTCGTCAAAAGCGAAACGGGGAGAAGAGTGTCTGGAGCGCGCAAAAGGTCGTCAGATGACGATAGAAAGCTCGTCAAAAGCGAAACGGGGGTAGGAGGAGTGTCTGAAGCGCGCAAAATGTCGTTATCTGGCGATAGGAAGCTTATCAAAAGCGAAAAGGAAAGAGGAGGAGTGTCTGAAGCGCGCAAAAGGTCCTCAACTGGCACTGAAACTGAACTAAGGAGGTCCAAGAGAATAAAGCCCCTCTAGTAGGCAAAAGCACGCTGTGGACTTGGTTTCTTTGGTGTATAATATGTTCTACCTAAATGGATGATCTGACAGCATCCATTCGACTCTTTTTTTCGCCTTTCCCATGTGTCTCTGGGATGTTTGCTGTAACAAGCGCAAATGTAGATTTAATAGGGTGGCTGGAGCACAGGTAGATTAGTAAATGTTCCGGAGTTTCAGAGTCTTCGCAAATTGGTTTGATCAGAGACAAGCGAGAGCTCAAAAACCTAGAGAGTTTTCCAGTTGGGTATAGATTTCCAGGAGGAGAGGATTGGTGATTGCAAATTCATACAAAAGAAGAATGTACTTGTCTTTGAGGCAAACATTGCAGCATGCTTGCCTCCTGTTTGTCACGCTGCAGCCTAGAGAGTCTAGACAGGCCCAAGCATCAGGGATTTAAGACGCCCATATCAACAGGTGACCCGATTCGCCACCTGAGTGTGAGGTAGCTTTTACAGAGACCCATTTCCCCAATTTTATGCGATAGCACGTGTAGGTACGCAGGCAGCGACAGGCATCGATAAGGTGCTTTAGGCAGTGACAGGCAGGGAAAGCGAGTGGCCTCTGCCCATGCGCACGAGCCGCCTTCTGGCACCTCACTTAAGACATCGCCTCAGATTCCTCTCGCACTGCTGCTCTACTTCACCCACTTACTTCAAGACTCGACGCGACTTTCTTTCCTTCCGCGCGTCGATCTTGTCGTCTCTCATTTACTCAATTGTCCTGTAGCCTTCTCAGTCGAGACCTTGCGCACAAGTAGAAGGACCCTTACGGAGTGCACGGTACTGAGGTACCGCATCCCCTCCCTTACGCGCTTCGACAACAGCCATCCAGCATGAGTGCCTTCGGAGGCTTCGGGGGCTTCGGCTCGAACAACAATCAGAGCTCGAGCAGCGGCTTCAGCGGCTTCGGTTCTGGTGCGAATCCCAGTGGAGGTAAGTGGCTTTGGCGAATTTCAGTTACTTCACGACTTCATCCCGAAAATGACTGCTGTCGGGTGGCACTTTTCAACCTGTGCATCTGGACTTTCCTCGATCATCGACGTACTAATTGCATCTACTAGGCTTTGGATCGACAAGTAACAACACAGGATTTGGGGCAGCGAATAATACCACTGGTACTGGCCTCTTTGGTGGTGGTGGAGGCGCCAGTAACAACAACAACACTGGAGGGGGCTTCGGATCCGGAGGTAAGTAATACATGTTCGGTTCAATATACGGTACGCAGGGCCAGCAGATGTCAAAACCATATTGTTCCATAATATGGCTTGGTGCGACTGAGTTCCCTTGACAGCTTCCGTATCGACCAATCTCACCGCCCACTATGAACCACACACTGACCCCACTTTACAGGCTTTGGCAGTAACGCCAATCAAAACTCCTCTCCATTCGGAAGCAAACCGGCGTTCGGTTCTACCAATACCTCATCCGGCGGTGGTCCTTTTGGAGGTACAACAACTAGTTCAGGAGGATTTGGTGGCTTTGGAAGTAGCAATACGAACAACGCAAACAGCTCTTCACCTTTCGGATCAAATACTGCATCTGGCTCACTCTTCGGTCAGAGCAAGCCTGCTTTCGGCGGTGCTACGGGCAGTTCAGGCAGCTTGTTTGGCGGGAATTCGAATGCATTCGGTGCCAGCAATACCAACAATACCCCGGCTTCAACGTCTGCTTTCGGAGCTCCCGCTAGTAATGCCTTTGGCGGTGGTAATCAGAATCAGAATCAGAACCAGAATCAGAATCAAGGCACTGGGAGTACACCTTTTGCAGCGTACTCTGAGAAAGATGCCCCAACTGGAAGCAACTGCTACTACCAAAGCATCACGTTCATGCAGCCGTACCAAGGGTTCTCGTTTGAGGAACTGAGGCTTGCTGACTACGCACAAGGTCGCAAGTTTGGCACTACTAACGGCCAAAGCGGCGCTTTCGGACAAACGAGCGGATTTGGTAGCTTTGGAAGCTCTACTGGTGCCGGCTTTGGTGCTAACCAGAACACCTCAGGCAGTGGCATGTTCGGAACACAGACTGCTACATCCTCTCCTTTCGGCACAAACAATCAGACATCGAATACCGGCTTTGGCTCTTCTGGATCAACAGGATTATTCGGACAGCAGCAAAACAAGCCAGCCGGTGGCGGATTGTTTGGTAGTGCTACTTCATCCGGACAGCAGGGAGGTCTCTTCGGTACAAGCGGCGCCTCTGGAACGGGATTTGGTAGTACCGGAACGGGCTTTGGATCAAACACTGGAGGAGGCGCATTTGGAACTCAAAATCAAACCCAAACTCAGAACAAGCCTTTTGGCGGTTTCGGCTCGACTGGTGGTGGGTTTGGCAGTGGCACCGGTGGTGGCTTCGGATCAACAAGTACTTCCACAGGTGGTGGCGCCCTATTTGGCGGCTCCAATGCCACTGCCAATACTTCAAATCTTTTCGGTGGCACGCAGAACCAGAATGCCAACACCGGCAACACTAATCCCTTCGGTGGATTTGGCTCAAATCAGAACCAGAACCAGCAGCAGTCAGGAGGTGGCGGACTCTTCGGAGGATTTGGTAGCAACACAAATCAGAACGAGCAAAACAAGACCGGAGGTCTCTTTGGTAGCACGGGTACTTCGACTGGTGGTGGGATGTTCGGTGGCCAAAACAATCAGCCCCAACAGACTGGGGGATTGTTCGGGGGTCAGAACAATCAACAGGGCAATAATGGCCTTTTTGGCCAATCCAAGCCTGCTGCTACCACCAGTGGACTATTCGGTGGCCAGAATAACAATAACACCAACACGGGCGGAGGACTCTTTGGGGGTCTGAGCAGCAATCAGAATCAGCAGAACCAAGGGTCAACCTTATTCGGAGGCAGCCAGCAACAGCAATCCAAGCCATTATTCGGTTCCGCAACTGCAACTAACAACACAAATCCTGGTGGTGGGCTCTTCAGCGGCCTTGGCCAGACTAACCAGAATAATGCAACGTCTGGCTTTGGCGGATCACTCTTTGGCAATAATCCACAAAATCAGCAACAGCAACCGCAACCAGGTGGCAGCTTGTTTGGAGCATCGCAGTCGAGCTTCTCGCAGCCTCAGCAGCAACAAGCGACTTCATTGACAGCATCACTCAACGCCAATCCTTACGGTAACGATCAACTATTTGCCACCCTTGGAACTCCACAACAGAGTATTGGACCGCTCGCCACACCCCTTTCAAGTGCTCAGAAGCAGCGCAAGAGTGCGATACTTCCACAATACAAAATCAACCCGGCTGCTACTTCCCGAATCCTTACTCCGCAGAAGCGCTCTCCTATGTACGGCTTTTCATACTCGACATATGGGACACCGGGAAGCGCTATCAGCAACGTAGGCTCGCCGCAAGGTCTCAACAACAGCCTCTTAGCCAATGGCAGTCTTGGTCGATCCGTCTCGAAAAGTCTCTCCACAAGCAATCTCCGCAATTCGTACACCGTTGGAGATAGCATACTAGCACCTGGTGCATTCTCCGCCAACGGTGGCCGCCCATATACCGGTTCAGGCAGCATGAGACGACTCAACATCAACCGCAATCTACGCTCAGACTTTTTCAATGGAACCCCCAATGACTCCACACCTAGGAAATCTGTATCCTTTAACAATACTATTACTAATGGCGATACTCAGCCTAATGGTGATAACTCCGGAGCAACGAATGGAGAGTCAAGCAATGCTTTGGTCACTGTCAACGAAAATGACAGCCCTACGCCAAGTGCTGAGGAACTTGGCATGCTACGATCCTCACGCGCCTCTACTGCAACGGCACGCACCAACGGTACGTCTGCAACTCCGGAAATGGAGCAAGTGCGAGGCAATGAGTTGGCCGTTGTTCCCGAAGATGAGTCTCCACAGGTTACTACGAAGTCCTCCAACGCTTTGAACATTCCCCGCGATCGATCTGACAAGAAGCCGGCCGATTACTGGTCCAAGCCAACCATTGACGAGTTGAAGAGCTATTCGCAGAAGCAGCTCCAGCGCGTGGCACCTTTTGTAGTCGGTCGTCATGGATGCGGAAAAGTCGAGTTCAGCGCAGCTGATCTCAGCAAGACACCTCTTGACAACATTTTCGGCAAGATCGTTGTCTTTGGCGTTCGATCACTTACTGTCTACCCTGATCTTGCTAACAAGCCTCCGCAAGGCACAGGCCTAAACGTGCATTCGAAAATCATCCTCGAGAACTCTTGGCCAAGGGCTAGAGGAGGCAAGCTTCCCGTCCATGAAGACAAGGGTCCTCGATTCGACAAACATCTTGCCCGACTCATGGACGTTAGAGGCACTAAATTCATCGACTATAATAAGCAAATTGGTGAATGGACGTTTACTGTCGATCACTACACTACTTACGGTCTGGATTACGACGAAGATGATGTCGAAGATACCATGATGTCCGGTGCACTCCCTGAGCCCCCTGCTACTCCAACACCCGATTCCCGTACACCAGCTCTCTTCACTGGTGAGACACCACACTCTCAGCCAGATACTTCCATGCTTAGCCCAGAGGATTCAAGCCCAGACGACACATTTGATTTCAAGAAGGGAAAGAAAAAGAGTCCTCCCGGTGGTTTCGAAGACGAGCTCTTGTACGAAGACGACGATAATGTTAGCGGGCCGGAGAATGATATGACGACCGAGAATTCTTTTTTAGTTGAGCGCTCCACGGGTTCATCGGCTACTGATGCCATGAGCGAAGCCCAGGATGAATTGGACCACACAGAGGATCAGCAGATGGCGGGCTCATTCCCTGCTAGAGGTCTCACCGTGGAGCGCGCATTGACCGTTCCTGACGAGCCACAGGTAGTCAGCCCTTTTAGGCCAAAATCTATTCTGAAGGCGAGTCAAACGCAGCCAGCAGGTTTCGGTACACCAGGACGTGCTCGGGTTGAAATCGGGGCGGATTGGACAGAACAGCTGCAGCGTACTGTCAGCCCAAAGAAGCAGAACCGAGAAGTATTGAGAGAGCCCCAGGGCAACATACTTCGAGATATAGAGGAGCAAGATCACAAGCCGGCTACGAAGAGTAGCCTTGTCGGTAGAGGGTTTCAGAACAGCATCGACGTAATGAACTCTTTGTTTGGGCAGGACAGTACCAAATTGGCAGGAAAGGGAACGAAATTGGCGGGTGTGGCGAAAGGCTTCGAGGTTTGATTCCCTTTTCCTACTTGCAATCCTAATGTAAGCGGACTGGTGTCTAGCCTTCAGCATCCACCATTGTTGGTTTTCTGAAGGTTATTCCGTCTGTCTGCTTTCCTAGTACATAGTCAAATAGGTAGTACAGAATGCTAAATTAGAAATGTCTTTAGTGGCCCTATGCGAAACGAACTAAACTTGACGATGACTTCGAGCGACTCAGCGATAACGACAAAGCTTATTACCGGTCATTCAGTCCAAGCTGGTCCATAGACAACATAATCTCATACGCCACGCCTGCTGGCGTTCCGAAACTCGGTGATCCATTGTTCTCCCAGAAAATCAAACCACTGGTATCCGAAAAAAGGGACATTAGGTTTGCAAAGGCAACCAGACCGCCTGACCTTGTCTCTGCAACTTTTGAGGAGCAGAAGCGCTTCACAACAATTGTCATGAAAGACGGTGTGCCGTTCGCAGAGACCAATGGCAATTTCGCCTTCAAAGCTTTTGCACACGTATTTCGTCAAGAGCCGCCCACTGGAGTCAACTCTGAACAACGAAATCATGAACAAGACGTTTGGGATCTGGCGAGTGTACTTTTCGACGAGATCCCTGATGTGTTGCCCGCAAATCTGTCCGAGAACCGAGTGAAAGAATTCAATGCTCATTCTAGAAAGGATCGACTACAAGCTTTCTGGCAGAAGCTTGTCCACGACAACGCTGTATCTCAAATTGGTAGAGTCAAATCGTCGAAATGGGCACGTGAAGAAAGAGCTTTCCTTCACCTCTCTGCTCATAATCTAATTGACGCATGCGAAGAATTACTCCGCGGCAAGGACTTTCGACTTGCAACTATGGTCTCACTTGCGGGGTCAGGGGACGAAGTCTCGCGGTCAGAGATGGCCACCCAGCTCCAGCATTGGCGTGATCACAACACGCTTTCCGAGATTCCAGAGTCGGTGCGAGCGCTGTACGAACTTCTTGCGGGCAACACATGCCAAAGTGAAGGAAAGACAACAGGAGCATTCGAAGACCGGGCTTCTACCTTCAGACAAAGCATTCGATTCAGGCTCGACTGGCGTCGCTCATTTGGTCTCCGCCTTTGGTACGGCATTTTCCAAAATGAGCCACTTGAAGCCGCCGTCTCTCTATACGCATCCGATTGCGCCAACGGCAAGGAAGAAGTCCGCCCAATCCCCTGGTTCTTGGAACAGCAGTCCGACGCTTCCTGGCCTCACTACAACAACGATAGCCGCGAGGATCTCCTCTGGGGTCTACTCAAGCTCTACGCCACTCGCAACCTGCCGCAAAACTCGTCCCTCCCGAACGCCACTCTCGAATCCATCCTCGCACCCGAAAACATCTCCGCCCACCCCCTCCACACCCGACTCGCCTTCCAACTCGCGCACCTCCTCCGCGCCCGCACCATCACTCCCTCCACCCCCACCTCCGTCTTCGACACCCTCACCCTCGCCTACGCCAGCGAACTCAGCTCCTCTCCAACCCACTGGCTCGCCGCACTGCACACCATCCTGCACCTGTCCTCAGCCCCAACCCGACGCCTCCTCATCCAACAACTCCTCACCCGGCACGCGGCCTCGCTCTCCCCCGACGTCTCGACCCCCGTCCCCTCCACCCAAAACTCCACCACCGGGACCGACTCTCCATTCGCATATCTCGTGCACGAGCTGCACATCCCCGCCGCCTGGATCCACGAAGCCCGCGCGACGTACGCGCGCGTAGTGCTGCGCGATCCACAGCTCGAGATCGCGGCGCTGGTGAAAGCGGGCCGGGCGCAGGCGGCGCATCGGGTGCTGTGCGAGAGCGTGGCGCCGAGGGCGGTGGTGCGGCGCGATCTGGATGGGTTGAGGGCGAGCTTGGGCGAGTTTGAGAATCTGCGGGATGCGGCGGAGGGGATGGATGTCGAGAAGGGGGAGATGCGGGGTGGGAAGGTCAGGGGGTGGGAGAGTGGGGGTGGCGTGTACTTTGATTTTGTGCTGGCGGTGGATTTGTTGGCGTCGAGGGGGGCGGAGGCGGAGGGCGTGGCGAGGGAGAGGAGGGAGGTTTTGGGGAGGTTGGTGAGAGGGTTGCCGGGATTGATGAAGAGAGGCGGGATGGGGGTTGAAGAGCGAGTTGCAGTGTGGGAAATGGGGAGGTGGGTGGTGGAGGCGGTGAGAAGGGAGGAGGAACGAGTAGTAAGTAACCCGGCTGTGGAGTTAGCTACGGGAGTGAGAGCTAATGTCTCGATGCAGAGCGGTCTGGAGTCGAAGAATCTAATGAAGCTGCCGCTGACCGAGGATGTGAAATTGAAGCAGAGCACGGAGTTGAGTGTGGATTACTACCGTGCGGTGATTGCATCAGGAAGATAGAATGGGGTGCCGCTGCCGACTTGATATCCATAGGTCGCTTCGGTAGTTAGAAGCAGGCTGGGAAAGGGAGGAGCGAGAGCTTGATTTCCAGAGCATAGTTAGTGGTCATTCACACAGATGTATTCATAGACTAGTGCCCTTAATGCTTCATAAATATGTATAATGTTCTAGTTTAGTCTAGATTCTCCATCATGCGGCGCTCCCATCCTCGTCCGGACCTCGCTTCCTTTCCTCATTAATCCTAGAATCGGAATAAATGCAAGGAAGGAGCCACAAAGCGCAAAGAAGAGAAAGGTAAATTGGTAGCCAATTCGGTCTGCCAGCGCGATAGTGTAGAATGCGAATGTCATGCCAATCTCCTGTCTGGCGAAGTTGAAAAGTTGACTCGTTTCTGAGCCCACCTGCGGGTAACAATCCAAGCTGTAAGTATAGCATGTTGTCGTGATGACTTGTAAGCCAAAGCAAGCTATTGCCATGCCTATGAGAGGGGCGATCCAAACCGTAGCATATTGCAAAGTAAATCCATAGATCAAGAGACCGGCCTAGTCAAGCGTTAGTACTGAGGAAAGAACGCAGCCAATCATGACAGCTCACAGGAAGCAATATCTCGCCCGTCCAGATAGCCTGCAAGCGGACTTCGGGATCTGGAGCTTTCCCGCCATTTCTTGCCCGAGCTCGTTTTACGATCGAGTCAACTACCATACCTGCTGCAAGCTCCCCGAGCGATGCACCAATCGTCAGGGCAGCCCCATATCCTAGACCGATGTCCAAAGTGTCCCAATGGAAAAACTGTTGGAAGATATGCGCGACCGTGACAGCGGGAAGAATACTTGCGAATCCATACTGGGAAGCATAGTAAAGCGCGGGAAAAAGTACACTTGGATACATTACCATGTTGATGGATGGCCAAACGAATTGCCTGAGCTTCAAGTCCAGCTCTTGATTCTTATTGTACAAGCCGAGGCGGGAAATGTACATTTTCATTGTAAAAGGGTCACGCACGGAGGACCGTTCAGCCGTTTCGACAGTCTTCTTCCGGCTGAAGAGGGTCTCAGGCAGACAGAAGAAAACGACGACGACCATGACCGCATCGCATATGGCCGCGAACTTGAAGGTCCACCTCCAACCGCAGTATTGGCCAATGAGTCCCCCAATAATTGGCGCAAGATGGCTTCCATTGGTCAACATGACAGTGAAGGCTCCCAAAGCTCGACCACTGGCTACATATGAGCGGATACAAATCAGCATTCGAGACGTTTCTCCACTCACCGTTGATGGAGGAAAAATAGGTCAACGACCGTGGCCGGCCCAAGTGCAAAGGCAGCTGGAAAGAAGCCATTAAAGACACGTGCTGCAAGAAGCTGGCCGAAGCTCTTTGCGTAAGCAGATCCAAGAGCAGATCCGAAGCCGAGTAAAGTCGTGAACAAATAGATTGGTCGTCTCCCGTAGACATTTGCAAGAGGAATCCAGAGAAAAGGTCCCACGCCATTGAGAGCAATGACAACAGTACTGGGTTAAAGTTAGTCGATCCCCTGATGTCCTATTACATATCTTGAAATTGAATGGATTCAGGGTCTCCGTACGTTTGATAGGATGCTGTGACAGTGGATATGCCAAGTTCCTTCGCCATTGGACCATATGCGGGATTGATGATGGCTGTATTGAGTCCGCCCAGTGCGCCTAACAGACAGATTTGCACGAGGATTGCAATCTACTATCGATCAGTCGGTGTGAGGAGATCATCTCGGCCAACAAACTTTCAAAGCCAATGGCCAGTTTAGAGGATCAGCCGGATCATTCGAGGGCTGAGGAATTAAGATCGGCTGAGATATCTGTTTCGTATTCTTTTCGGCATCTTCAGGAGCCTCGGATGGTTTGACTTCCTCTTCCAGGTTGATGGACGACTTCTCCATTTCAAGCTAGATTAATTCCAAGTTGCTGTATCCCAGGCTATACGGCTTGCAAGAGAATGAGTACTATCGAGGAAATCGCACTGTTACATGATTTGAAACATGATGTCGATAGATACGAGAACAAAATGGAAATACAGGTATTGGATGAGAGCTTCTTACGGAAAACGGAGAATTCTCGAGCCTTACGACGCTTTTCTCAACCTACCTAATATATGATGCAGGTCAAGCTTTGATTGAGTGATCTAGCGGGGTACCTCTAAGACTCGACTCGTGTGGGAACTTCGGCAGCCAACTAAGGGAAAGAAGACGACAGCCGATCGGAAGTGACTAAGATTTTCCCTCACGAATTCTCTTCGGGCTCTTGACTGCCCGCTGCCTACTCCTCCTCGAACACTTGTCTCATGCATCGCACATTGCAGCTCGGGAGGATCACTTTGACCGTGTTCGAGATGGGATTCTGCGATGCAAGAGAAAAACAATGTGTTCTAGGCTATCAAGGAAGAATGAGGTAAAACCCACATCTTCCCTTATCGACCAGGCAGCAACCATGACAAACGAGAAAAACGAAGGTAGCATCTCTACGTGATGAGTGTCTGCCTATATCAGATAGGTTCAGAGACGTAAAGGAAGAGAAGATGTATGGTAAGCTGAGTCGCGCTTTCCTATCCGGTGAATTTGGTCTGTTGCCTAGCACGTGAATAGGCGTTTTAGCGCGTTACTGTGCCTCTTATCACAGCAAGATGTCATGAGTGCTACTTATGAAAGTCCACAGCAGCCCCATATATTTTCACTTTCTCCCAGTCACCTCTCTACTCCCTCATTTTCGATTCAGTCTCTGCACCTTGCTGTACATTCGCCTTTCAATCAACTCTGCTATTGACTGTGTCAAAAATGGCTAAGACCTACGTCTACATCATCACGCGCAATGTAAGCTTGAAAGTAAACATCAGGCCGCATGACAGCCTTCATTGACTGGCAAAGGACTTTCACGACGGAGACACACACACACAAGGCAATCTCGCCCTTGTCTCCGCTCATTCGTCCCTGGAGACTGCCAATGCCGCAGCTAAACTGCATTTGGACAACGAAAAGACCAAAGGTCGTCCCAGCGGTGATGTTGACGTCAACGAGGACGAGACCGAGGATGGTGGCTACGAAGCAAGTGCTGCTGTCGCTACTTCAGAGAGACATCATTTCACCGTCAAAGTGGCCAAGCTTGAACTGAAAGATGGTGAGGCCACCACGGCCGCTGGAGAGGCAAAAGCTGCGGGCGTAAGCAAGAGGAAAGCCGGCAAGGAATCGACTGCAAACAAGAAGCGCAAGGCGAAAGGTCCGCGCTTATTTCCTATATCACATCAGATCCTTCCGTGCTCTGAACAGGATGTCGTACAGCTTATGGAATGTACCTACTAATGGTTCACTGAACAGCAGACGCAGATGACCACGGGGAAGAAGACGAAGAAGTTGAGGAAAATGCTGTCGAAGAAGGAAGAAAGAAGAAATCCAAGGCCAAGGAAGGCGGTGCCAAAAAGCCAAATGACGAATCCAAGAAACCCCAAATAGCTGAGGGGACGCCAGACTGTCTGTCAGGACTTTCGTTTGTCATCTCCGGTGTCCTTGAAGGACTCAGCCGTGATGAGGCTAAGGCTCTGGTTGTCAATCGTGGAGGAAAGACATTGAGCAGTATCAGTAAGAATGTCGACTACGTCATTCTTGGCGTGAATCCAGGACCGAAAAAACTCGAGCAGATTGAGGATGTGGGACTCAAGACAATGAGTCTTGAGGAATTCAATGATCTCGTGAAGCAGCGTTCGGGTGAGTAAGGACGAGGATGGATAGGGGCCATTCAGGTGCAACTGTTCCTTGCGAATGGGCAAGCTTTCGGTCGAAAGGCACATTTCAAGATTCATAATACGGACAAACCCTACAGAGCTTCACATGCTACTCGAACGCTCAATTCTTCCAGAGGAGATATGCGGCGCAGGGAAACTAGCGACTCGTGCTTGCTCCTTTATAGCTGTACATAATCTTGAGACGAGAACTACGAGGGACACGGAGATGAACGACGAATGGATGATAAGATGATTTCACACATGGCGTTGACCATTTTGAGCACAACAGCAGCACTGCGACCACGAGTGATCGAGCGGGCTCTGACAGAATCGGTGCCTATACGTAGAAATGAAGAAAGCGGAATCGAATGCTAAAACGGAGGCGAGCACGGATATACGTTTGCCATTGCAGAGACCATGCATATCATCCCCTCACTCCATACGCGGAAGTTTACCATCCAATTCCAGTGAAGTTCCATTGCAAGGACTTGAACTCAATGTCCGCGCGAGTGGCCAGCGCGCAGGAGAAGCCTACATAGATCGGTGTAGGCACCTAAACACTTATGAGCGGAGAGAGAACGCAGAAGTCTATCTATTCGATTTCTACTAACAATAAAAGAACCGCTGACGTAAATTCCAGACCTCGCCCTCTGAGCCATCTCCTTCATTTCGTCCCAATACAAATACTCTCCATCACCTCCCTCAATTTTCCCACACAATCCCCTACCATCCCCATCGATCTCCATGCAACAAACCTATCCGGCCGCGCCAGTACACACCCCTCCTCTTCAATCTCCCTCCTTCTCTCCCAATCAAAATACACATCCTCCCAGTCCTGGCCCCATCCGATCGTGTATGCCCTGATCTCCACCCCCAACTCCGCCCCTACGGTACCCGCCGCCTCCTTCCACGCCTCGCCTCCAATCCCCGTCAGCAGACAAAACGCCCCATGCCCCGCCAAATCAATCGTCGAGATCTGCTTCAACCCCGGCTCCTTCGAGTTCAACCACGCATGCGGAAGGCGCGAACCCGGATACGTCGAGATCTGATGCTGCAACACCGGGTCCTCGGGCAACTTCGGCCTCGGGTATTTCTCATCGCCCGTATACACCGCATCCGAGTCATAACGCTGATTCATCTCGGTGCCCAGCGCATGGAATTCATGCGCCGTACCCTCGACTGCTCGCCGCAGCGCCTGACGCCGCGCCTTCCCCGCCGGCGTCGCAGCCTTCAATTCGTTGAAGCTCGCCATGCGCTCCGCGGGGTTCGGCGCCAGCACGCCGAGCGCGTCCCAGACGGGGCCGTGGTCGCGGAAGCCTTGGTTTGCGCGGGCGACGACGCCGGCGCCGACGGGTTGCCGCTCGGGGGAGTAGGTGGTGAGGAGGCGCGGCGAGGCGAGGCCCTTCTCGACGTAGGCGACCTTCCAGGCGAGGTTGAAGGCGTCTTGGATGCAGGTGTTGGATCCGAGGCCGTTGATTGGCGGGTGCCGGTGGACTGCGTCACCTAGGCAGAAGATAGATGGGGTGGAAGGAGGAGATGAGTAGTATTCGGCGACGATTTCGTTGATGTACCAGCGGGAGACGTCGAGAATGGTGACGGGGAGGGAGGGGTCTCCGACGATCTCTTGGACTCGCTTGTGGTAGTCGGCTGCGGATGGGTTGAAGTCGATGTCGGCGCCTGGGGTGGGCAGGAAGATGAACATCCATTCGTGCCAGGGTTTGATCATGCGGGCGATACAGGCCCATCCCCAATGCGGGTGCTCGATATCGGGCTGGATGTTCCAGTGTAGGTTGCCTGGTCTGCTACCGATATGCTTGGTTAGATCCACGCGGGCCAGGACGTTGATGGCGAGACCCTGTCCGGGCTGTTTGATCAATGGAATACCGAGGTCTCGCATTATTGCACTTCTGCCACCGTCACAGCCAAAGAGATATTTCGATCGGATGCAATATTCCGCTCCTGTCATCTCGTCGTGAATTCTGCTCATAACTTTACCGTCTGGCAAGGTCTCAAAAGAGAGAAATTTGGAGTTCCATCGGCAGATCCAGCCATTGAGTGTGGCATACCGGATGAGGATCGGTTCTAGCTGTGTCTGTGGGCAGTCAACATGGCGACATGGAGTAGCTGCGTCGAAGTCTCCTCGCCGTTTTGGATCGTTTCCCCACGAGTGGATTCGGGCATATTCCTCGCCAGCCATGCTATACCCCCATCGACAGTGCCTCATGTTTTCCCCGTGAGTAGCGTTCTGGATACATGTCTCCTCTAGTCCAATATCTCGAAGACATTCCAAGGCAGCTGGATTTGTGATGTGTGCTCTTGGGGTATCAGCACATCCTGAGGTCACGCCGATAATGATACCTCGAATACCTATATATCTCGTTAGCAAAACCAGGGTAATGATGACTAGTACTAAGCTCACCATGAGATGCAAGAAAGCAAGCTAAGGATCCACCAGCTGGACCAGTGCCTACAATGAGTAAATCTGTCTCAACGGTACCATGCTGCGCCTTCTGGACAGGTAGGCCAGTGGATGAAGCTCCATTGACCGTGAAAAGCCTATCCATACCTATGAAAAGTTGTTGGCAATACAGAACTCGGGTGCGCTCCAAATGAGGGTTGTATCGAGTACTTTTATGGAGCCAAGCTTATTGTCTCGTCACAAATCACCTTTTCGATAAAATGCCTCGGGAGAGGATCTTTTGGGGACAACAAGAAAAATCAAAAAAGAATGAGCGTCAAAGAGCTAACAAAAATATCTCTGACCGCGATATGTGCTCAGATAGTCCTCGACTATGCAAGACGAAGATATACTTATACTTGGGAGGGTGAGGACCACGGCCTTAAATCCTGTCATCATGGCTTGTGCTTCGCAAGGTTCGCCATACCGGTCACCTACATGATCCTGCGGTACGCCGCAACTGCAATGGGTAGCCCACACTGTAATACAATGTATACAATGCCTGCCATTGGCGGACATCGAGTCTCGAGAGCGTTTGGTGCTTTGTTGTTATGCTGTGCTGACAAAAAAGTTAGAAATTCGGAAATCGACAAGGATTTGGCGGTAAATATCTACCCCTGTCGCCGAGATGTGCCCACCCGTGCCTCAATTGAGGGCGGAAAGGATTGCAAGAGTGCGGAACTGTGTTACCGCGACTCCTTTCACTGCTTCAAAAGCTTGAAATTCTTCGGCTTTGCCTCCTGATGTTGACACTGAACCTGCGAAGCATCACGAATCTAACATGGGTTCGGTGCCCACTTTTGCAATAATCTGAAATTACATGTTTGCTGGGATATCTTTCCCCGGTACCCAGAATGTTTACTTCGATATGTGAGACCGACTCATCCGTCAAACGGCTTTGAAGTACAACGTCTCATCGGATACTTGAAGGGCCTTGATTAGTGCATTAGCGGTTCGTGTCGGTGGACGAGAGAAGCTCTTGGCGAAGTCTGGGCAGGAGCAACAGTCGCTTCGGCTGAAGAGGCCAAAGCCCAAAAACATCTCGGACACCATATGGAAGCCTCCTCACGTCGTTTTCTCGAGAGCCTTTCGTAATACCGTGCTACCAGCGATAGCTCCCATTACCCTTCGAGCCGTGCTCTAGCGAGGCCCTAGGAGCACAAGGAGTCTGACCTACTTGGTAGATTCATTCAAGCCGTTAGTGAGCTGAATGGATTCATCTTTAAAAACCTACTCCTTGAGTTGCCCAGCATTGACCTAGGCGCATGTGGCATTGGCCGACTGTACCCCAGGCTCTTCATTGAAAATCCCAAGGTCATAGTGTTTACACGATGGGCAATGGTCCAAATAAAAGCAGGGCCAACACAAAAGACCAGTACAGCTTCTCTTATCTTTTAGCGCATTGAGGACATGAGGTCGCCGATGAAACAGCTCATGCTTGCTCACGCAAGACTCGTCCCCACTGCACCACCAAAAGGAAAGCCTGTCCGCCACGCGAGTTTCAGCCTCGCACGAGACCCCAATGATGCGGGTGATTGAAACGACCTACCTCTACCAGGTGCCGAAGCACTTCGGGGAGAAATACTATACGAACTCGATGCGCCGAACTTTTTCTACACTGCTATCCGCAGATTGTTTGTGAGAATCACAGTTATTTCGGTCGTAACACATTGCTGGTTGCATGGCCAAAGCATAGATCAAGGTAAGCTATTTGTAACTTTTTCTGGAGGGTACGGTCGAATGGCCTCGTACTCGATAGGACCGATACAATGATTCAAATTGTTATACAGCTCAACTCAAAGTAAGGAATGACAAGTAAAGAACTCGCTAACAATTACAATCAAAAACCCAAGCCCGCCACCACTAATGCAGAACAACCAAAGAACGTCGCATCCTCCTTAGAAAACTACTGATTCACGAATTTCAGCCTTCAGCAGCCACCCGTGCACACGAAGCCGGAGTTAGGGTCGCTGCAGTCGTTCAGGTAGCAGCCGTAGTCGCCCCAGCACTGGTTTTTGCCCGGGGTACATTGGAAACCGGGGAGGATCTTGCGCTTCTCAAGCTGGCCTTCGGCGTGGCCTTCGACGCCTTCGTTCGGAATGGCGATGGCGGCAGCAGTGCTGACGAGGGTGACAAAGAGGGCGAGGGCTTTGGTGAATTGCATCTTGTCGGATTGATTTGTTTGAGCTTGTTGAGAATTAGAAGAGGAGAAGTGAAAGCGATTGGTAGTGATTGACTGCAGGAAATTGAACTGATGGAAACGATTGCTTGTGTTGATGGCTTTCAAGATGGGTTCGAAGCTGCCTTATATATACTCGAGCTGGCTCAACTGCCATTCTCCTTCAATGACCCGATCTTACTTTCATCTCGAACCGTTTCCATGATCACATGGACATCTGATTACAAGGCTTGTACAACGCTGAAAAGCATGCTAATCACAAAAGAGGATTTGGGGTGTAAAAATAACATTAGGAAGTAGGCCCTGCCTAGAAGGTCTTGGATGGCCTGAAAAGGCTGCGCATGATCGAACAAGCCTTAACAAGGCCTGAAGAGGCTCTGTTGAGATCTTAAAAGCTTTTACGGAGGGCCTCAAAGGAAAGATACGAGACCAATCCAGGATTTTGATTGGACGTGCGGCTATGGGCCGGGACTCCTATTGCTAAAATAAGGCAGAGCCCAGGCGAGCATTCCGGAGGCAGCTGAGGCTAATTAGCGTCCAAGGTTGGTATGAAGTGGGAAGGTTGGCAACCTCAGCCACTCTTACCTACGGTCTCGGATCCGCTCCCAAGCCGGGTAAGCCTCAAAGAAGTATAACTTCAGAGTTACGATGGTTAGTTACTAACATAACAGCCTAACAGGGGCTGAGAATCAAAGTATTATGACCTCACTAAATATTTGCCACTAATATATCCAAACCGTTGTCTACCTCAATCACATTAGTAGAGCAGCAGAATCGAGGCTTGCACATCAAACGGAACTGAGCATCTTCTCTAGATTGTGAGAGCCTGTCAAAAGGCATAATGGAGATGAGCGAGCCGTAGTCGATTATGATGCCTAATTGAGTATTCAACGTCAGACCGCTTTAGTACAGAAAACAGATGAGAAACTGCATCATGGCCATACCGCTAGGTATGTCATACAATGGCTTGGCCATCCACAGCGCCCTTGAAGTCTATCCTGATATTTGACCGCCCTCCTGAGAACGGTCACAGCCACAAACCGTTCGCAAAACGCCCTATCTAGCCCCTGATAGAATCCATGCCACCATGTCAAATCGTAAACGTGAACAATCAATCAAACAACCAGCCCGCTTATGAAGCAAATACACGCACGTTCAAATCCACACTCCCCGTTGCAATCACACAATTAATACTTGCCTTCGTCGCCGCTACTGCATCCGGCCCTTTAGCCGACACGCCATTGACCTGCCCATTGGTATCTCCATTCGTCGCTGCAGGCTCCTTGGTCCGACTTGGCGCCCATCGAATGCAGCTGACGAAATGGCCATGCGCTTCATCTAGCGTCTTCACACACTTGCCTTCCTGAGTCAAGTCCCAGCATCGCATCGTTTTGTCGTCGCCTACCGAGATGAGATATTTCCCGCCTGGATGAAAGACAAGCCCTCGGACCCAGTTGTCGTGTCCCACAAGCGTCTTGATGAGGGTTCCCCTTCCATCCCAAATCTTTATTGTCTTGTCTCTTGAACCTGTTGCAAGGAACTCTCCAGAACTACTGGCTGGAGGTGCTTTCTTGAGTCCTGCCAGTCCTGCGAGGTGCTCGTAGGCTGCTGGCGGCGCAAAAGTACAACATTCAATGACGTGTTCGTGACCGAGGAAAGTTGCTTTCGGGTCGCCAGACGCGGAGTCCCAGAGTCGCGCTGTTTGGTCGTTACCAGCGGAGAGAAGCCAGCGACCATCGAAGCTCGCACTCACATCGCGGACCCAGTCCGCATGACCTCGGATAGTTTTGACGCAGTAGCCTGTCGTGACATCCCATATCCTTATTGTTTTGTCCCTGGATGCTGAGGCTAACAAGTTGCCGGAACTTGGTGCGCCAGCTGCGCCAGATGGAATAAAACGAACGGCCGAGACCGAATGGTCGTGCCCAGGCAGAGTGCGTATGTTTTTATATTCGTCGCTTGGGTCCCAGAGTTTGATGGTGAGATCACTGGAACACGACGCGAGAAGAGTTCCGCCTCTTGGACCACCAAAATCGACATCTAAAACGCCCTTTGTGTGCCCCTTTACCGTCCTTTCCAGCTCACCCAGCTCCCAGTCCCAAATTTTTATCGTCGTGTCTTCCGAGCCAGAGGCTAGAGATGAGAAGATGGGATGGAATGCGACACATGTAATAGGATTTCTGTGGGATTGAAGAGTATGTCTTGCGGGTGACCTAGGCAACCAGCTTGCAGGATCTTGATTACGTCGTGCCAGGGAAGTGGGTGTTGCAGAATCCAGTTCTGACTGGAGCCTGGTAATTGTGGACTCCTGTTCCATTATCTTTGTAGCAGCCTCAGTGTGCGTCCTATGTAGGGTAGATCGCGAGGCTCATACCTTCTTCTGCAATCGGACGACGCTTGTCCATTTCTTCTCCAGCAACCCCTCGTACTTCTTCCGCGTGGCATCGTCGAAGTTGTCTCCAATCTTAATCTCCTGCCGTAATGCATTTGCACTTTCTGGCAGACTGCTGACCGTAAGGTATGCTATTATGGCTTTGTTACTACCTAGCATCAGCAAAGTCGCGTTCAGCAAAGACCCGATGTCCCCCCACATACAGCTCTTCTGCTTGTCTTGGTGTGAGGATTGCGCTCATGTCGCCAGCCGAGCCAGCATCACCACAGCCCCCGGGGCGAATTGGTTAGGCTATAAATTTCTTGTGCCGATATCTTCTACAAGTGGAAGCAGGGATGTTGTCGGATAATGTGTGTGAAGTTCGTCTTGATTCTTTCGGGGTTTTGCGGTAGAATTCTCAGGGACCGTTGATGTACCAGAGGAACCACGAACGTGAAGAGCCAGGGCAGCGATGAGTTTTAAGGGCAAGCGTCGATAAGTTTGTTACAGTTTGGGAAGGTCTTGGTGGAGTGGACATGTTTCCTGCACAAGCACGGGGAAGTCGCGCGCGACGTCAGGGTTGCCCCAGTGAACGTCGCCAACCCACGCGAAACAATCAGTTCTTCTGCCGTCACTAAAGAGTCGCTTTTGCGCAAACACCAATTACGACCCCCTACAAGCGCTGTTCGACATCGCGCACGCGACGCCTTTGTTTCTCCATCTCCTGACTGTCTTGGTTCCGCATTCTCACCGACCTGCAGCCGTGCTTTGCTGTCACCAAGCACAACGGACCCCTCCAGCAATCAATCCAATCGCTAGCAAAGCCTCCTTGAGGGTCGTGGGCCAAAGGGTGTCTGACATCTTGTGCGCACAAGCTACTTCTTGCTAGCAACTTGTATTAGAAAGCACCATGGCGGAAGAGGAGGATTTTAGCTCGCTGCCGCTACCCGAGAGATTCACGCACAAGAACTGGAAAGTGAGGAAAGAAGGTTATGAAGCTGCGGCTAAAGAATTCGACAAGGCGCAAGATGAATCAGATCCCACAGTGCAGGAGTTCATTAGAGATGCGGGACTATGGAAAGGCGCAGTGGCAGATTCAAATGTTGCCGCACAACAAGAGGCGCTGGCCTGTTTATGCTCTTTTCTGCAAATAGCGGGACACCAGGGATGTACAAGGTGAAAGCTGTTCTGTCTAAACACCACCTGTGGAATTACTCATGACTTCTTCACAGGACGCGAGGGTCGACAGTTGGACCAATTGCAGAGAAAGCGCTTCCTTCAACAAGACCAGCCGCAAAGCAAAAAGCATTAGAAGCCCTCATGCTATACATAGAACTCGACCGACCTGACCCCGTTATCGAAGAACTCCTTCCATCTCTATCTCATAAGACTCCAAAGGTCATTACAGCAACCCTTTCCTCGCTGATCGCAATATATCATGCATTTGGCTGCAAGACTGTGGAGCCAAAACCCGTCCTCAAACTATTGCCAAAAGTCTACGGTCATGCAGACAAAAACGTGCGCGCGGAGGCTCAAAATCTAACTGTGGAATTTTATCGGTGGTTAAAAGACGCGATGAAACCTCTGTTCTGGAATGAGCTTAAACCAGTGCAACAGCAAGATTTGGAGAAGCTGTTTGAGAAGGTCAAGGAAGAACCTCCACCAAAACAAGAGCGATTACTGCGCTCACAACAAGCTGCGGCTGCACCTGCCGGAGGAAATGCGGACGCTGCTGAGGACCAAGGTGACGATGAGCCAGTGGAAATCGACCTGGAACCCGAGTACGAGGCTGTAGATGTGATGCCCAAAATACCCAAAGATCTTCAAGAAAGATTAGCCTCAGCGAAGTGGAAGGACCGCAAGGAAGCGTTGGATGACTTGCTCAAAGCCATCAGTCAGCCTCTGATCAAAGAAGGCCCATTTGATGATATATTACGATCACTCGCCAAAGCGATGAAAGATGCAAATATCATGGTCGTGATTACGGCAGCAAATTGTGTCGAAGCCTTTGCTAAAGGTCTTCGGAAATCCTTTGCAAAGTATCGAACAATTGTCATGGCTCCCATGCTAGACCGCTTAAAAGAGAAAAAGCAAACCGTAACGGACGCTATCGGAGCAGCTCTAGATGCCGTGTTCATGACAACATCCCTATCAGATTGTTTGTCAGAGATACTTGAATTTATGGCGCACAAAAATCCACTGGTGAAGCTTGAAGCGACGAAGTTCCTCATCAGATGCCTAAAAACAACTCGGGAAGCGCCCGATGCGGGGGAGGTAAAATCTATATCGGAGATATCAACTAAGCTCTTGGCGGATTCACAAGAGACCCAAAGAACGGCTGGTGCGGAGGTTCTCGGCACATTATGGAAGATTATGGGCGATCGATCTATGCAGCCACACCTTGAAGGTCTTGACGATATCCGGAAAACTAAAGTCAAGGAAGCTTGTGACGCTGCGGAGGTCAAAGCAAAATACAAGCCAAAATCCGCAGCACCAGCGCCAAAAGCTCCGACAGCAGGCGTGAAGAAAGCTCCGCCTGGAAAGAAACCTGCACCGAAGAAAACCCCAGCGCCGGCTGCCGCATCAGCTCCTGTTGCAGAGCCAGAACCCCAAGCACCTCCACCATCGCAACCGCGTCCTGCAGCACGAGCAGGAGGACTTCCGAAACCTGGCCAAAAGTCCGGTCTCACAGCACCTTCATCTCTTCGACCGCCTGGCAAGCCCGGTGTAGGTGGCATCGGACGAGGCATCCTTCCACCCAGCGTAACTTCACCAAAGCGCGCCGAACCCACCCTCTCCGACGAACCCACCCCACCCCCTCCCCCCAAACCCAGCTTCGGCGGCGCCGGCCGCGGCCTCACTGGCCGTCCGCTCGGCAAACCTCCTCCCGCCGCACCCTCGGATGCAACCCCCATCGCCACGCCCGGCAGCAGCAGCCTCAACGCGGCGGACAGCACGAAGCTCGACGACCTCACGATCGAAGTAGAGCGTCTGCGGCGGGCGAACGAGGAGGTGCGATCGGAGCGGGCGAAGCTGACGTCGCAGATCCACGAGCTGCAAAACCAGAACGCGCAGCTGATCGAGGACCACACGCGCGACGTGCTGAGCATTAAGGCGAAGGAGACGCAGCTGGTGCGCGCGCGCTCGGATGCCGAGGCGGCGGAGGCGACGGTGCAGAGCCAGGCGCGCGAGATCGAGCGGCTGAAGCGCGAGCTGAGTCGGCAGGTGCGCGCGAGCAGTCCGGCGCCCGTGGATGTGAGCGAGCAGATTTACCACGACTTGGGTGCCGCGGCGGTGAATGGAGTTGGCGGAGCTGGAGTCGGGAATGGAGGCGCGCTGAGGTACGATTCGGGGTTGGGTCGGTCGTCGAGGAGCTATGTCAGGAGTCCGACGGGGGATGTAGGTAAGGAGAATCTGGAGCGTCCGCTTTCGAGGACGAAGCTGAGTCCGCCAGGGATGGAGCAGAGGGCGCGGAAGACGGCGAGTGGCGGCTCCGGAGGTTCGCTTGATATGCTGGGGAGGAAGAGTCCAAGCGTGTTGAGTCAAGGGAGCGAGGGGAGTGGAGGGTTAGGAGCGGCAGGGTCGAGAAGTGGGAGTCAGTTGGGAGGGGAGAGGGAAGGGGTGGAGAGTTGGAAAAGAGCGGCGGAAGTAACGCAGAACTTGAAAGCAAGGATCGAGATGATGAAGGTAAGTTGACAGGAGTTGCACATTTTCGAGAGAAGCTAATCGTTGGTTGCTTGTAGGCAAAACAGGGTTTAACGAGACAATGACGGGTCGATTAGGCAGGATCCATGGACCACAGCATCTGTGCTTGGCGGCTTAAGATTCGTTACCATGGGCGTTTAGTTGGAACCAGAAGCTTAGACCTCGCACCACGGTGCAGGGAGATTCGGGTCTGCTTTGTAGTATTTCTTTTTCGATGCATAAGAACCTGGATGTAACTCGGTGGGTATCATGATACCAGAAATCATACGGAATGGAGAACGACACGCAACAAATACCTCTCATCATTTTACAAGCTATTTTTCGCAGTCCAAACTTCAATCTTGTGAGATCTAGTGACAACTCGCGGAAAGGGGATAATGCACGAGTGCTAATCCCAAGCTCTATGGAAACATTATACTGATTCAATAATCATCTTACGTCCCGGATCACCCTAGGAACGTGGCCGAGTGATTGTGGCCTTTGCATACTACCCTGCGACGGTATTGTTTATAGAATTGAGTAGTAATCGATTTCAGAGCAAAATAATACTATGAGGCAAGAGAATGGGGTAGAAACAAGCTAAAATGCCAAGGACCCAGAGCGCGTGGGCGCCAGGTTTAATACTGTATGACGTAAGGTAGCGTGGCTTCGAGATTGGTCGACCCTTTACATAATCCCCTCACTCCCAACTGGTCTTGAAGACGCACTAAATTCAAGACAAAATAGCACACGCCCATCGGGAAGCACGGCTTCGGCTCTGAATGTATAAATGCCTGGGGCTGCATATTCTCCGAGCATCATAGAGTCCGTGAGGAATTCCATTCTACCGGGTCGTAGCTCATGAATAAACTCAATCCTGTTATGCCTCATAAAGATCATCTTGCAGTCCGCAAACTTCTTTTCGAAATCACTCAGCACATGACCTTCTTTCACCAAACTGAACCGGAGTAGGCTTTCATTGAGATTGGGCAAATCAGGCATGATCCCGCCGAGGAATCCAAAGAAGCGATGGTCCCTTCCCACCTATGTCAGACATTTGAAGAGAGTCAGATCTGCAAAGGACACATTGACCTACGGTAACGGCGGATTCGGTGCAATATCAAATTCATCGATTTCGAAGAGTTGCTCAGAGCGCGGAACCGGCCCTGCATAGTATGCCGAGTTGTCACCTGGGACTCTCTGACGCTCGTTTGGAATGACGGTCTGCAGAGTTGCGTCTGGTACTGAAGCTTGCGAGCCTGAGGACAAGGAATTTTCTGCCATCGTGCGAGCGACTGAATATCCTGCTAAATACACAGCTAGTAGAGTGCACACCAGAATGACTGGAGTCATCGCCGACGAAAGGTGCGGTTTCATGTAACTGCGAAAGAGGCTGTGAAAGGCTGATCCTCAAGATTGAACCGCGTAACTATGAATGAGCAAACGCCAAGAAAATGACTGAAAGTGAGTCGACTGTTGGGCCAATTAGCTTGGCACAAAAAGCTCACGCCTCATTCAACGGTCTCAGTGCGGGCGTCTCGACTCAGGAATACTTCAGACCTTGGACACTCCTGCGACCACGCTTTTCCATCTCACTCTCCACCCTGGACATGTCTGTCTTGGACAGTCACGCTTACTTGATTCGGCAGGCATGTATCTTGATCGTACGACCTGCGGCATTTCAGCTATCACATAGGCGTCCTTCTCCAGCAGCAGTAGGTGGACTCGTCACAAACACAGAGTGATATAGTCTCCACTATATAATGGGGTAGCAAAGGGAGGGTGAATCTTCTCTGCGCCTTTTTCTCTCCGTTGGCTCATCCACGATTATTCTACTCGCGATTCGCTCGCCTGTCAACCATTTCAATGGCCTTTCCAATACTCAGTGTACTTACTGCATTCCTGCTCGGTAATGCCCTAGCCAGGAACATTGTTCCTCGACAGGATTCATCTACGACCCCTGATCCAACCATCTCCAGTCTAGTGGCATCTGCAACATCTTCGGCTTCCTTGGTACCCTACGTGAGACCAGCCCAGGCGGTGGAACAGGTCCTTGCCATTGGTGATTCCTTTACATCTGGCATTGGCTCCAATGGCGAACCCGACCTCTACCCTGGCTCGTGGAACTGCCACCGATATGCCCGAGCTTGGCCTGTACAGTTGATCAACAGCCCTGGTTGGAGAGATTTCAACGGCGGCTTGCCCACCCTTGTCTTCGGAGCCTGTTCTGGTGCCACGATGAATGATAACGGTAATGGCAAAGGTCTTAATCAGAATCAGCTGCAGCAGGGGGTTCCTAATCCCAATCTTCCGAATACCCCAATTGGACAGCCACAGATTGCAGTATTGACGATTTCAGGCAACGATGTGGGATTTGGCGAGTAAGTGACTTGCGTCTGCTGACTGGAAATCGTACTTTAGCCCTCCTGGATTAGACAAAGCTACCACAGTACCATTCGGTGAATCTTTTATAGATTCTTGCTCGATGTCTCTTATTAAGCTCTTGTCTGTGGTCCATCAAGAATTATTCAGGGTGGCGGTTACTTCAACCTCTGAATGTCTGGGGGTTCCACAATGTCACCAGCTCTGCCGACAATCCTTGTCCCATATACCGAAATTTGATTGATTACCTCTATTAACTTCTCAAAGTGCTATCGTCGCTTGTGTTTATAGATCCTATCCTACTGCTAGCGACTGTCCGACGACCCTAAACAACATCGGGGCTACAATAGCATCGGCCGAATTCAAAGGAAATCTCATCCAGACACTGATCAATATCGTCGTGGCGGGCCGTATCGCTCAAGGAACCGACCCACCAGAAAGTTTTCAAGTGTATGCTGCAGGATATGTCGGGTTTTGGAACCACGACGATCCCGGGTGCGACAGCGTTTCATGGTCCTGGTTCTGGCCTTGGTACTCGTACCTGACTACGAGTGTAAGGAGACAGATGAATGACCTTACCGACCAGCTGAATAGTGTTATCCGTGACGCTGCAACAGAACTAGCTCTCTCGGGTGTTTTCTATGTTGAAGGATTTCAGGACGCATATGGAGGACACCGGTACTGTGAGCCGGCATCCCAAGATTATCTAACCGCGCCGATTGGAGCGCAGACATGGTTCTGGCACCAAGCTAGTGGTGGCTGGTACAGTGGTGACGAAGGCCATGCGAGTCTCCCACCGGATACTCAGAATCTCTCACAAACACTTCTTGACATACTCATTCCGGATCCAAGTGTCCAAGCGACGATCAGTGCGGATAATCCACCGTGGAAAATCAACCCAGCTTTCCAAAATGAGACAATGCTCATCCAGGCTCTCGATCAAGCAGATAACCAGACAGGGGCGCTAGCATCCGAACTCGTTCTACGTTCATTCCACCCAAAGGGCACCGCATACGGACCATGGAGTGATGCTTTCCTAGCTTCTATCAGATCAAACCGCAATCCGGTCAATCCGCCGCCACAATCGCCGCCGCCACCACCTCCACCGCCGTCATATGCCACTGGTACTTGCTGCTTTCATCTTGACGAATGGGAAGACTGTAATCCGGAGTCTGACGATCTCTATGCTAACGTTACTTTGTTGGACAACAACAAGGCCACGATCTATCAGACATCAACAGATGCTGCCCATGCGGACTGGGGTGAGCCTATCAATGCCGGAAATGGCTCCACCATCCAAGGCCCACTACCGTATCCCATCCAAATCACAGGAGAGCACGACAATGACTATGTCCAGTTCACTTATGGGTCGGTGAGCTGGACGAGCAGAACAACCAGTGGACCAGCAAACTGCGCCAATGGTGGTTGGAACCCTCGCGATGGGCCGGTCTGTGGAACGGAGTTTTTCGGCCAGTGGCAACCTGCTGAAAATCAGATGGACTGCTGTTTCCCGTGTTAGGATCGAGATGGATGGTACTACTTCCCTTTGAGGTCTTCTGTGGTGCGAAGAGAGTGAATCGGACCTGTAGCTAGCTCTTCATAGGCTCTAACTAGCTCCCCTACATTTTCACGATACTTCTTTTCCCCCAAGCTTTTGTTTGTGATTCCTAAAATTTCGTTTGAGGAATAGTCAGAATGTCAACCATCCGCCTTTAGGTGGTATTATTACCGTACACCACTCTGGGCGTTCCATGCCGATGGTATCCCGTGGTAGAGATATTCATGCTCACAGAAGAGATCTATGGAGGATCCTGAGCGATCCATCGTTATAGGGTCTACTCGGGATGCAGTATCCTTTTCGGAACAGATAGGAATGACCTAGACTTTGAGTGAGAATATGCCAATAATGCGTGCCACGGACGTTAGACTTAAGTTGGTGTATCGTGCACGGACCCGTGTGTGCCTACTCTACAACTCGCTGCCGCATCCGCAATATTCTTGCCTCTTGCTACTGTAGCGCGATCAAATCGCTGCTCATATCATTCCAACAACATGAAGTGGTGTCTGATTAATGTGTATTAGCGGTCTAAATCATCAATATGCGTACAATCCGAATACCCTTTTTTCGCATCTTCTACAGTACCACTTACACAATCCTCTTCGTTATTCTGATCATTCTCCTTGCCGTCAGCCCCGGTGAAATAGTCTATCAATGCATCAAAGGCAAGTCGCTTCAGGAGCCAATCGTCATCGGAGGAGTCTACGTTGTTACTGCTATCATCGCAATATTCGTCTACGCCAGCCGATTGTACACGAGCAGAAGCGTGCTATCTGCTATTCCGAAAACCTACATACCAATTGAGCCCGGTGAGGTTGGCAAAAGTGTCCGGCGCATGATTGTAAATGCCCTGGAAAGAAGCCAACTTGTTGCCTGGGACGCGAGACCACGCGATGTTCGTCCGGAGCAGCAGCAACAAACTGGAAAGAAGCTTCCACAACATCGACCAGGGACGGCAGAGCGTACGCTTTCAAATTTCAAGCGAAAAAGTCATCTGCGGGATACTGTCATTCCAGTAACGCCTTCAGCTCCACCGTGGGGAAACGTAGAGCACCCGGGATGGTCTTCGCCGGCCTCTGATGACCTTCCCGACCTTCAGTTCTCTACCGTTATCTCAGAATTGCCCAACCTCATTGAAGCAAAGGCAGTTTCACTGGCTCCAGGTGACACGGATGCTGGTTCCATTAATGGCGGAAACTTTGGTGATTCCCCATTTCCTGACCCTAGGGTGGTGGCCATTCTCCAAAGATCCGCAGCTATGGATCTCAGAGGCTACCTCAGTCATCTATCTGAGCTTGGCCTTATCGAGCCCCCTACTCTCGGCGCTCAATTTCTTGCCTCGTATGAATACGCACGCTTCTCTTCCGAATCGCTGACGGAGCGAGAATTCCGAGCGCTTATGGATCTCTTCACAGAGATATTGGCTTGCATGAGCAATGTCGATCCCCAGATCGTCCTTGGAATACAATTCAAGTTATCTGCCGAGCGTGGATTGAACATCACACCTCCAGATACTGGCTCTCCGATTGGAAGCGTCCGACCGTCAGCGACCCCGTCATTGGCTTCGAGCCGAGAAAATGGCTCGGCCCAGGGATCGGTGCGCTATACACGAATGACGCGCTCGATGAGCCCTCGTGAACAAAGTCCAAAGTCTACAGCACCACAGGATCAACAGTCAGAGGCATCATCCATGGTCTCAACCGGCAGCGTTGTTATACATAGTCCAGCCATTGAGAACGAATGTCCAATTCCTTGAAAAACTCAACCATTAATCTCTAAAGTCTATTCTATAATCATTTTATCCGACGACTCACAGCTCCAAAGCAGGACCGCAAACTCCTTCCTCACCAGCTCACAAGCTGCCTCCCCCGATCAAACCCACCGCGCAACTGGCTCTCAGGCTTCACTACTTTCCCTTGCAGTACCGTATACCGCACAACATTTTCGCAATCCTCCGGCCTCACTCTCGCCAACCAAATACACTGCGCCGCCTCCATATTTCCAGCCTCCTCCTCTACCTCCTTTCCCCCCGCCGCAGCCGCCTCACCCTTCAACACCCCGGCCGCATCCGCCCTCCGATATATCATCACGTTGGCCGAGAACTTGTGGCCCCCAACATGCGAGATGAAATAGATGCCCACGCCACCGGGGCGCTCGTCGTCGAGGTCGCGGTAGAGACCGAGTGGCCGTAGGTGCCGCTCGAACTCCTTGCGCAGCAGCGGCGCTGACTGGCCGCAGCGAGCGTCGCGGGTTTTGTGGGAGCAGAGGAGGATGAGGTAGCGGTGGGGACAGGGGCGGGATGAGAGAGTAGAGGAGGAAGTGGCGACGGCGGCGGTCGAGCCGTTGGGTTGGCCGTTTGCGTGGGAGGTGGGCTGGTCGATGAGAGGGGTGGTGTTGGTGGGGCCGGTGTTGATGTGGGATTCGATGAGGGAGGTGGCGGAGGAGGGGTCGACGTTGTCGATGAAGGTGAAGGCGGGGAGGAGGAGGCAGGTGGTGGTGCTGTCGGCCCCGGAAGGGATTGGGATGTTTGAGGCGGAGAGCTTCAATTTCTAAGGGTGGGTAGGTGGTTAGCGCCGAGCAAATAGGTTGCTTTGGTATATATTACCCCATTGCTTGGCTCAACTTTGCACTTGTCGATGGCTTCCATAATGCTCCCCTTTTCGTGTTCGACATCTCTGAGCCAATCTGTCTTCCCTGTGGCGACGAGCAGATGGGTCTGCCACCCGGCAACATAGCCATAAAGCTTCGAGTCCTCCTCAATCTTGAATTTACTTGGCAACTTTACCGTACATGAATCACAATCGTGCAGGCACTCTTCACCGTCCACAGTAGGATCAGTCTTGGAGAATAGCTTGCCTTCAGGCGCTGTCGTAAATCCATCCTTGGGTCCACTTTGGCCTACCACCTTGATTCTGTTGATGAGAGTTTTGAAGGACATCGGGGCGTATAAGATCCGATATCTTCCGATCTGATAAGATCTCTATTTTTGTCTGTTCTTCACGAACGTAACACCGTTGCGTACGCTTCAATTTCCTCGCTTTCCGGCTTGAATCCTAGTCAAGTTTGACTGAAGCCTGAATGAGAATGTCAGAAGAAGAGTTGAGTTGTCGCTTGTGCCAGGCGAAGATTGTTGTGTCAGACGAAGCCTCAGGGGGCTGAGGCTCTCTCGGCCGACTTGGGTCTAAAATCCGACCTGAAGTCCGATGGCCGAGCATTTAACAGGTACTGAGGCGTGACTGGGTAGCGACGTACCTTTCTAAAGGCTTGAACCCTCAACCACCACCTCACACTTGTCTTGGACCCTACATTGGACAGTGCTTTGGGTAGCTTTGTCGAGGAACGCACGAAGAGTGTGGTGAGCACTATGGAAGTTAATAAAGGCATATTGTTTGACAGAGGCCGATTCTATGGCTAGTAACGCCTGTAAACTCCCAATGAAGTTCTTAACCGGCGCCCCGGCCTCCGGTTCCCTGAGTTGGATCCAGGAAGAATTGTTAGATGAGTTCATACCATGCTTTTACAGATTTCTTGGGGGAAAATCCAGTGAGAAACCTCCTTTGTTAAGTGCATCATTGTCGGATACTTGGCCGTCTTGGCGCACCGTCACTACGGTGCTTCTTGACGATAGACCATCAACAATATCGGACAATGACCAAAGCAAGCATCATCATCAAGCGGACCCAGGTATTCGTACGAGCACAGATGATCTCTACGACTCGGTTTCGAATCAGGCCAACGAGGACTTGGATACGTCTTTTGCGGTCCACGAATTCTTTGAGCCGTCACAAGTTGCGCCTATGGCGCAGTTCAATACTGACCTCAGTCTGCTCGAGGGCAGCAACTACGAATCATTCGTGGGTTTCGGAGACACTGATTACAGCATAACATCCAACGTGGACGACAGTCTTCTCGAGAAGCAGACATTTCCGACCAGAGAACATTTAACCGACCTGTCTGCTCTGCCAAGCGCGGATTATTTGAAGAGGATTTTGCCGGGAACGATGACCATTGATATTATCGTAGGGATTGTTGATATCAGTTCAACACGGACGGTTACCGTTCGACGCCAAGGTAGTTCGTATGATATGAATGTCGTGGAACTCTATGTAAGGGACGAGACTAAAGCAGGCCTGAAAATAAGTATTTGGCTCAAGCCAGAAGCCTGTCCTGGTTCCCGGTCTCCCTCACATGCGCAAATGAGGCTTCGATCGCTTATCTTTCTACTTCGGAGGGGAGATATGGTCTTCATGAAGAATGTTGCACTAAGGTCATACCTGGGAGAAGTTTGCGGACAGAGCCTAAGTAACGAACGCTACCCCAATATCGGGACTAGGCTTGCCCTACTTTCTCGGAGAGAGGGTTTGAATTGGGGAGAGGCAGCTCATGACAAGCTCGACAGTTTGCCGCGTCCCCATGCAATGAAGCTAGAGAGAGTGCAGTCATGGATCATGCAGTTCCTCGGTATGGCCAGACCGAGTAAACGTGGAGAAAGTAACGCAACGAAAATATTGGGGAAACGAAAGCTAGAGTCTGGAGAGCTTCCCGCAGATACCCAGAGCGATTCTGAAAGCTAGCGATCTACTTACAGTCACAACGTCCGCATATGAACACTTGGTGCGTGGTGAACGCGAATGATTTACGAGATATCATATGATTTCCTGCTAGGGCTTGTAGTGTTACTCCGCGATTGGAGGTGAAACCATTGCGCAATGTCCAAAAAGGGGTAAATAACACGGTAAGGCGAGAATTACTGCGGAGGTGGATGCGGCCCCTGAGGCCCTTCATTCGTCGATTCCCATGTGACGGCTTCGGTGGCTTGGTGCATCCCTGGCTCAGTTACTGCGCCCTCGGACCCTGACTTGCAATTAGCTGTCCTCAGGCTCAGAAATTGATTCTAGCTGCAACTTTCTCCTGGAATAGAGTCCTTTCTTTCACTCATTTGAGAAGAATCCCTCTTTCCTCGTTTCCCTCAATCCGTCGCGCTCCAGGTCCAGCTGAGAGTGCTTGTTTTGCTGCGGAATTCCAACGGTAATCACCATCTTTAACGACCTTGGTCAGAGCCGCCAATCTTTCGCTCAATACGAACCTCGAGACCGTTCAACATGAAAGGTAAAAACTACTCAATCCACGGCATAACTAAGCGGACTGATGTAGGCTAATGGGAAAAACAGCTCTCATTCTAGTCGGAGGGTTTGGTACCCGCCTTCGCCCATTGACTCTTACTTTGCCAAAGCCCCTCGTCGAGTTCGCGAATAAGCCCATGATCGAGCACCAAGTTGAGAGTTTGGCAGCTGCCGGTGTTACAGATATTGTACTGGCTGTCAACTACAGACCAGAGATCATGACAGCCGCATTGAAGAGGGTGAGCTAAAATCCCTGTCCTTGGACACTCAGTGCTTCACTCAGTGCTTCCATTGGATGTCAAGAAGCTCATACATTTTGGAATCTCAGTACGAGCAAGAATACGGCGTCAAGATTGAGTTCTCTGTCGAATCTGAGCCTTTGGGAACGGCTGGACCACTCAAGCTCGCTGAGAAGATACTCGGGAAAGACGATTCTCCCTTTTTCGTCCTCAACTCAGACGTCATTTGCGATTATCCATTTAAGCAACTGGCCGCATTTCACAAGAGCCATGGCGACGAGGGAACAATCATTGTGACAAAGGTGGAAGAACCATCGAAGTATGGTGTCGTGGTACATAAGCCAAACCATGCTTCAAGAATAGACCGGTTCGTAGAGAAGCCTGTCGAATTCGTTGGCAACAGAATCAACGCGGGCATCTATATCCTCAATCCCAGCGTATTGCGGCGAATAGAATTACGTCCGACCTCGATTGAACAGGAAACATTCCCAGCAATCTGCGAGGACGGCCAATTACACTCTTTTGATCTCGAGGGATTCTGGATGGACGTTGGGCAGCCCAAGGATTTCTTGAGCGGTACATGCCTCTATCTATCCTCCTTGACGAAGAAGGGTGCTAAACAGCTTACACCGACCTCGGAATCCTACGTCCATGGCGGTAACGTTCTTATAGATCCTACCGCAAAAATTGGCAAGCACTGTCGCATTGGTCCAAATGTAACCATTGGACCCAATGTGGTAGTCGGCGATGGTGTCCGTTTGCAAAGATGCGTGCTCCTATCCGGAAGCAAAGTCAAAGACCACGCCTGGATCAAGTCTACAATTGTAGGCTGGAACAGCTCCGTTGGCAAATGGGCCAGGTTAGAGAACGTCACGGTGTTGGGTGACGATGTCAGTATCGGCGACGAAATCTACGTGAACGGAGGGTCAGTCCTGCCACACAAATCGATCAAGCAGAATGTCGATGGTAAGTAAATACTCTTTGTATCGCTAAAGGCCATAGCAAAGCTAATAATTTTGACTAGTTCCGGCAATCATCATGTGATGCTGCTACGTTTGAACCACTTGTCGTCTTTTACACGTTCATCAGAATCTCCCCTCCACTTCGGAGTGCCCACTTCGGCTCGGAATTTTGGCGTATTTGGACGCATGTCGGATCCAGCATGTTCAGGCGGGCCCGGGTGGAATACATGCGATTGAGTTAGTCGAGGGCCAACTTCCGATGGTAACTGTCCGCGGCAGTTTTATGCACGCTTTGCATCATGAGGCTCTGACCAGAGTCCTAACAGTTGGGTTACTAGATCTATACCTAATAATTTTACGACATCGCTTCACTTCAGCTTGCCGCTCCGTCACTCGTAACGTAAATTTGGTTTGCTACTTATGTCTTCGAATTTCTTTTCTTTTGACGTTCACTTGATACAAGCGCGTAATTTACCCCTCGCAAACTCCACTGCGACCAGGATGGGCACGACCCCGGCATCCTAAGACCAATTCCGTGCGGCAGATCAGGAACAACAACAGCTTAGGTACGCTACCATTGACCTTCTTTAGACCTTTACTAGGGCTTTCCCCGCAAAATCATGCACCCCGCTAGAAACGCTAAAATTGTTGTCAGAACTTCGGAAAAATGACGTTTGACCGAAGACCGAAAGACACTTTTAAGGCCAAAGGAGAACGATATGGAGCTTGGTGGTAGCAGAAGCAACTGCAGCGATTCTCTGGAGCTTTACTGGGTGGTGCAGAAACATGTTGCCCGTCATGAGAGCTCAGTTGGGCTTGCTTGCTGCTTCCGTCGCTTTGGTACACGGACAAGAATTCGATCATGATCTGTACACGACCAGTCCGCCTGTGTATCCCTCGCGTACGTCCACGATCTCTTATCTTGAATCCGAGATTGATATCCTGAAGTTTCAGTTGTGGTCTATGAGGTCCCATAGACTAGAACATCCTTCAGATTTAATGCGCCGGGAAACCTATTACTGGCATAGATTACAAATTTCGGATCATGAGGGCTAACGCTCTGAACCAGCAAATACCACAGGCCTAGGTGGCTGGGAAGCAGCTTACGCTCGCGCTGTTAACTTTACTTCCCAACTGACTTTGGACGAGAAAGCTGGCATGGTCACTGGCACGAGCGGGCCATGTGTTGGTAAGTGGAAACCTCCAGACTTGATAAATACTTTGCTGAGTAGTTCGCCTTTAGGTAATATCGCGCCTATTTATCGACTTGGTTTCAACGGCTTGTGTCTTCAAGATGGTCCTTTGGCAATTCGGCAGGCAGACTATGCCAGTGTCTTCCCGGCCGGAGTCACCTGTGCAGCCTCCTGGGATCGAAATCTAATACATACGCGGGGGGTCTTTATGGGAACTGAGTTCAAGGGAAAAGGAGCCAACATGGCGCTAGGTCCAGTCTCTGGTCCTCTTGGCAGGTCAGCCTACGATGGCAGAAACTGGGAAGGTAAGTCTAATTTTCTCGCATTGAGACTCCTGGCCTAACACCACCAGGCTTCTCCCCTGACCCTTACTTGACTGGCACTGCCATGGAGGAGACAATCAGCGGCATGCAATCGCAAGGGCTACAGGCCTGTGCCAAACATTATATTGGATACGAACAGGAGACGCAACGAAATCCGAGTGAGACTCTCTCTGGTGAGACAATCGAAGCTATATCATCCAACATTGATGACAGAACCATTCACGAGTTATATCTTTGGCCATTTGCCAATGCTGTGAAGGCAGGGACGGCCAGCATCATGTGCAGTTACAACCGCATTAACTCAAGTTATGGCTGCCAAAACTCGAAGGCTCTGAATGGGCTCCTGAAAGAAGAACTTGGCTTTCAGGGGTTCGTTGTATCAGACTGGGAGGCTACCCACAGCGGCGTCAGCGCAATTCTTGCAGGACTAGATATGGATATGCCCGGTGGTATCGGGTTTACGGCCCCAACACCCTCGTTCTTCGGAGGGAATGTCTCTACCAGCGTGAACAATGGATCAGTTCCAGAATCTCGTGTGGACGACATGATTAACAGAATCATGACCCCATACTTCTACCTACACCAGGATACTGGATATCCATCCATTGACCCGTCTGAAGGGGGCTTAAATTTCTTCCCCACCTCCAGTTATCTATACAATTTCACGAGCACGCCACCCGCGAACCGCGATGTCCGAGACGATCATGCTGCATTGATACGGGAGCTTGGCGCTGCCGGCACAGTTTTGTTGAAGAATACAAATGGAACACTTCCTCTCAAAGCCCCGAAGAATGTTGGTGTCTTCGGCAACGATGCCGGCGACATCAGCAGTGGTCTATACTTCGAAGGAGACTACGAACAGGGAACTTTGCCTGTTGGAGGCGGTTCAGGCACAGGACGGCTCAGCTATGTTGTCCCGCCTCTCGATGCAATCAAAACCCGGGTAGGCTACAAGAAAAACCTCGTGCAGTATCAGCTAAATAATACCATCCTCGCCTCTGGGGACATCTCGTCTATCTACCCCACACCTCCGGATGTGTGTCTTGTTTTCCTCAAGACCTGGGCCGAAGAAGGTCTTGACCGCACCTCCCTCGAGAATGACTGGAACTCTACGGCCGTTGTCAACACTGTTGCCGGCTCTTGCAACAATACCATCGTCATCTACCACAGCAGCGGCATCAATGTTCTCCCTTGGGCGTCTCATCCAAACGTGACAGGCATTCTCGCGGCGCACTATCCAGGCCAGGAAAGTGGCAATTCCATCGTCGACATCCTGTGGGGCGACTACAATCCTTCAGGGAAGCTCCCGTATACAATTGCCTACAACGAATCCGATTACAACTTTGCACCCATCACGAACTCCTCCGCCCTCCTCAACACGACCGACCCGAACGCATGGCAGTCCGATTTCGCGGAGCGCCTACTGATCGACTACAAGCACTTTGACTATTACAACGAGTCCGTGCAGTACGAGTTCGGCTTCGGTCTCTCCTACACCACCTTCTCGATGGGCAATCTCTCCATCTCAGGTAGCTCCGCTGCTAGCGGCTACGGCAGCGGCAGTAGCATCTCATCTCTCCCTCCACCCGTCTCTAATGGGACACCGCCACCAGGTGGGAATCCCGCCTTGTGGGATACTCTCTTTACCACCACTGCGACAGTCACGAACACAGGGTCTGTCGCCGGCGCCGCGGTGCCGCAACTGTATGTCTCACTGCCTGCGTCTGCGGGCTCAGGCACGCCAGTAAGGCAATTGAGAGGGTTCGATAAAGTGACACTGCAGCCGGGGCAGAGCGCGCAGGTGCACTTCCCCTTGATGAGGAGGGACCTGAGTTTTTGGGATGTAGAGGTTCAAGAGTGGAGGATACCAGCCGGGACCATTGGATTGGAGGCTGGGTTTAGTAGTCGGGATTTACGAGCAAGCGCCAACATTTCGACGTGAGGGGTATAGAAGATGAATGATCACCAAGTTTCATGCTGCACTGTATGTGACAAGTGGATACATGAAATGATATCGACACAAGAGACAAAGAGTATGATGATGTAGTAGATCTGGACATTACGAAGACGTAGAGAAATCTCCCTGATACAAAACAGAAAATCCATCAAAGCACTGCAAGCCACCCAATCCAACGCCTTGCCTCCAGCTCCAAGCAGACCAAACCACCCCTCCCCCAAAATACCGTGCTAACCCTCCTCATCCTCGCCCTCCTTATCTTCCTCGTCCTCCACAAAATCCACATCTCCTCCGTCCTCCAAATGCTGATGCAGGTATCGCTGCATTCGCCTCCACCGAATCCACCTTCGCACTCTCAGCACGATTCCAACCAGCAGGGTCGTCACAAAAACTGCTACCAAGGCAATCACAAATGCATTCGCCATCCAGACATTCTCCCGGCTCGCCGACTGGCTTGCGTTGTTGTGGGGCGCGCTCGTGAATCTGGGGAGAGCAGGGGCGCCGGGATCGAGGGGCGCGTCGTCGGGAGTGATATGTCGTGCTTCCATTATTGCTGAGAAGGCTTTGTTTTTGCTATTCATGAGTCTGTCAGTCTATTGAGTTGCCGGGATTTTTCTTTTCCTGCTTCCAATCCTCTTTGTTTATCCTCTATTTTTTACTTCATAGGGGATAGTGGATAGAGGGGAGGCCCGGATGCCAAGAAGTATCGACATTTCAAAACGCTAGACGCCCACCTGCATGCATACCTGGGTTGATTTAAGCTTAAATTCCCTGCGATGTATCTTTTGATTATTCCCAAATATTTCTGAGAAAGCTTCGACAGTGAGAATTGAAAAAATGAGTGTAAGTTGTGGTGCGAAAGTAGGAAATCGAACAAACACTTTTTTCTGCCAAACGCTACGAAGAAGTCGTGTCCTCCTTGGTGAAGGGGGGATTATAACGAGTTGTAAGACTCGCTCGTTAGTTTTCAGCAGCTCCGGTGTGGGAAATGCGCCCCCGGTGAATATTTGGGCAATTCCGGTGAGGCGGAGGGCCGAAACAGCAATGTTGAGGCTGAAACTATCCTCATGGCCCCAAAGGGAAGTTGCGATCGCCCTAAATCAGTAGAAGGCAAGACAAAAAAGAAAATACTAGTAGTTGAGGGAAGAAACTCTGTTCATTTCTTTATATATATTGGCTTTGGAGAGTGTGAAAGTTGGACATTGATCTCCGCCACTTGCAAAGGGAGTGTTGATAGAACAGAAGGTAGTAAATACCAGTCACTGGACTGACGAAATGAAAAAATTTTGGAGATAGTGATGGTAAGCTAAAAGTGAAACAGATTTTGGCCAACATTCTGATAGGCTAGCGACGGGCTATTCCAGAAAAAAGTCCCAATACGTACAAAAATGGGCATTAGACAGTACGCCAGATGCTGACTCATTAGCCTTGGTATCCTTGCATTACTTCATGCGAGTGTCGGATGAATTTTGCGCTTGCTAAACTGATAAAGATAGTGCTGCCACCTAGTTCATGTCTTGAGTAAGATGATCGTCATCTCGAACGCTATGCAGTGCAGAGAATCATAGAAACATGGCGGAGAGAACGCTTGGTCTCATATCCGCAGTCCAATCGTAAAAAATCATTAAAGTGGATACCGGTCCTGTGATCCCGGTACTAATCATTAGGTCATGTATCGTTAAATCGGTCGTAAAAGTCGTCGTGAATAGTTTTGAGATGTCCGCTTTGCAGACGTGACGTCGCACACGCATGGCTGTTTCTTGATCTTCTCTTCCTCTTGCCACATGATTGAGCATATCCTTTTGAATGCCATCTATCTACCACGAAGGCAAGAACTGCATCGGTTATAGGAGCGGATGTAACCTCTTCCGCAGTGGCAAAGAGACCCGCTCTGACGTCGGCTTTCGCCCTCGAGCCCGCTGTCACTGCTCCGCGGACTACTTCCACCACTCCCGGCATCGGCGTAGTTGCTGCTTGCACTGTCGTAATCGCTGACGGAAGAGTATGTGGAGCGTCGACCAGTACCAATTGCAACAGGCAGGCCTTGGACGACTCCACTCTGGCCATTACGATACATGCCGTCATTGACGGAGAAATTTCGGCATATCATATAGGCCCTTGTTGCGGCAGCGTTGCGTGCAAGTTCTTCGCTTTCATACGCAGTGTCGGTTGTGTATTCCCTGTTGTTGACTCGAACGGTGCATTGGTAGCCACGACGGGTACGAAAGGGTTCGTATAATGGGTCTGGCCAGTGACGACGTTGGCATAGCCCTATTTGATAGATCACTAGTCAGCAAATTGCAATGAAATCTTAGCTGCATTGGGGTATTGAATGTTCGGTAACCACTCGGATGATTTGTGTGCCTGAATTCTGTACATCCGTAAGGACAGCAAACATACCAGCAAGGTACATGATGTAGAACATGGTTGGGGGGATGCCGCGTGGGAGAGCAATGACAATTGGACTGTGAATTGAAGATCGTCAAATCTCCAATTGACTACAAGAAGTACACAAGCAGATGTGCCGAGGCCAGGAGTAGGCAATAGTCGATAGCCGCTTTGAGGAAATGGGAAAAAGAAACGGGTGAGCGATGATAGAAGCGAGGTGAGTGTCCGTCGAGCCAGCAAAGGCCAGATGGACGAAGGGGTCAACGTGCAGAAAAGCAAGATGAGGTGTAGGACGTGTAGAGTGAGGCAATTGTACTTTTTATTGGATTATCCCACCCCCATACATCATGGGTACAATGCGGGACTGGCTACCCAGATGAACCTAGGATGTTGGTTGTTCCAGATGCAACGCCTGCAGGCATTTCTGAGGCTCTGAAGGAAAGGACCCATCCTGATGTGCTGGCGGTGCTTTCTACCAGTTAAAACGAGGATCCGAAGTGTAGGCTAAATGATCGACTCATAAGATTCAATGCACAGAGAGATGCCGATCGAGGCGTACGGCTTGGTGTGCACAGGACAAAAATTATTATTGTCCGATCCAGTGCTTGTCCATCACGCTATGATTGCAGCTGACGGTGAGCCAATGGCGGCTGCTACGCGCTTAGATGACCAGCGTCTCGCTCAGCAGTTTATTTCATCCGCTTACTTGTCCTGGGGCAACCCCACGGGTTTACCATTCGAAAAGAGAGAGTCTGGTACGGGGACTTCGTTAACCCTCAGTCCGGGCGGCCGCTAATGCAAAAATTTGATTCGAAGGATGCATCAGTAACGTCAGATACAGCGATTTTCTCCACCGCGCCCGCACGAGAATACGGAGAGACTTGGAGCGGTGCGAGTCCACTGCACGTGCAATTGCTGGGCAGGTGCCTGAGTAGGCAACTGGATGAGTTCGTACGAGGGGAAAGCCATGTCAGCTCCAGTGCCGGCGTAGCGCGGTTTTTTGGGAGATATGGATTCGCAGACGAGAGGAGGTTAGCATGATTGACGCTGCAGACAGCAATCGCCGCAGCGAGCTCTAGGAGGCCCGGGATGGGTCGAGCCTTTGGCGTTTGACCGGCCAGCATCTGAGGGTCGATGGACAGTGTAACCCGGGCGATACGGCGGTAGACTACTTAAGTACATGCAAGGTGAGTTGGCAGACCGCTTGACAATGCGCAGCGCTCCGGAAACGGCGATTACAGTCAAACGGCGAGCGTCGGATTCGCCCAGACGTCTGCTGCCTGCAAAGGATGATACTGTGGCCGCCGCAAGACAGAAGATGGAGGAGACTTACCGTTGCGTATAGCTGCCGCGTTGTGGGGAAGAGAAGAAAAGTGGATGCATGCCTCGCCCGACGCCGGCGAGTTTTGCGGCGTGGCGAATGGCACGATTGCGGTGATTGAGTGAAAGATGAAGACGGCTCGAGCGCGATTGCAGTAGAGGCGATCCTTTGCAGGGTCTAATGACGCTCATTCGGGCATCCTTAATGAAGTGAGCAGGTACAAGGACTTGCAAAGGAGCACGGCTGCCTTGCGCGCTCCCGGCGGTACCAGTGCGGCGTACCTACTCTATAGGCGCTCTAGGGACATTGAGCCGGTAACGAAGCAGCGAGCAGAGCAGCGAGCAGAGGAGGTGCAGCTGCTGCATCTTCCCGCGGTGTCGTGCTTTGAGTTTGTCGCTACCGTAGCTACCGCCTCGACTCTACTAGTTAGGCTGGGGGCGAGGTTGGACGTCCGACTTGGCGGGCTCGTGCGGCAGCGGCCTGTGGCCTGTGCGCCCTGCAATGCGCGCCTGCCCCGCCAGGCACGCCAGGTTACCCCCAGTCGTATCGTATCTTCGAAAGAATGCAGCAACTTTCTTCCTGCCTTCTCCGCCAATCGATTACCAGTCCAGACAAATTCCGCTGCAGAACGACAAAGCTTGCTCCAGGATCTGCAAGATGTCGCTGCAAAAGAACCTCAAACGCTACTCCTCCCCACTGACCAATGATGAGCGCACTGGAGTCAAGTAGTAGACCCTGTCCGAGAGGCCACTTTGAACACCACAAGAAGACTTTGGATATCTCTCTTCCCTTCATGGTGCTCTCTGTTTTCTGTTGATGTCTGTTGAGAGCTGCTGATTTATTAAAGCGATTCTATATGTCTTCACGTTCACATGTAGGTGCATAGTAAGCCGGCGTCTCCACAAGCACCGGACTCCGTAAGGTGGGGTTTCGTCTCACGATAGTCCACTGAAGTCGCATTTCGTTCTTTCACATTCTCCATTTCCATTGATGGATCCAAAAGTTTGCCTTATCCTCCATATCCTTCATCAGTGAGGACTGTAGGCAAAGTTTCTGGTTGCGGATCTCTGAAGAACCTTTTAGACGTAGCCGGTGTTAGGCACGTACTACTCCTCGATAGTCCCTTCTTGGGTGAAGTAGAATGGCTTCGGAAGCCGTAGTCCGCTCGACACTATTCAAAGTATTTCCTGATTCGACCTCTAGGCAGAGTTGAGGGTTCCCTAACGGTAGTACAGGTGCCCAATCCAGCCGACATTGATGGGATCCTCGAGAAATATTCGACACTGAAAAAGGATGCAAAGAAGGTGCTTTCTCTGACTTTCCCCGGCGTCCGTATCTGACGTTGAATAACAGGATGGCAAACCGTATATACTAGAGGTCAACGCCGGCAAGGCGAATACTGATCCTCGCAACCAAGGCTACTCCTTCCTTGCCGTGACGAAATTTGCCAGCGTCGAAGACATGAAGTACGCTTCTCCTAGTATTTCTATCTGATCGGGATTGCTAATGTAGCGCAAGTTATTATGATAATCAGTGTGAGGCACATCAGGCAATCAAAGCGTCGGCGAAGGGAAAGATAGAGCCTCCGCCTCTAATGGTCTACACAACCAATGCCGTTGGCTCCTAGCTTGTACTAAGAGAACTAGAATTGAATGAGCATTGATGTCCATCTTCAGAATAAACGTGATGCTGCTGATGAAGTGATCGGTCCTCTGTGCTAATGGTATTAAAATATCCAAGATGCCAGTAAGACACCTCCTGCCGAGCACTACCCGACCTTCAGCTTCTAGTAAGCATCGAATGCCTTCCCACTCACCGAAATTTTCAGGGGAATTCTATGGAGTGCATTCTAGTACAGAAGGCATTGGGTGATGAGTTCACTCGTTACAGCTTGACTTTGTAGAAAGCTAATTATGCAATCGAGCTTCGGAGGGTTTGTTACGGCGACAATGCACACAACAATACTAACACATGTGAACAAAGACCAAACGCGTCACTGAACTCGAGGGATTGGAATGCCCCTCTTCATTCCGATCCACACTGCTGGTCGACGCAAAGTTCGCTTCTCATCAGGACGCAGTACTGACGACAGATATCGGCGGAAATCTAAAGAGTACAACATGTCTCCAACAGCTCCTAACTATCGCAGGCACAACGATTCGGCCGACGCGTCTTTTGAGATTGAGCTTATTCGAGAGCTCGCAGTAGATCAGACGAAGGCTGCGTTTGCAGTCCCGGCTTTGTTTACCAATCCTCCGCCAATCCAAGATGGACTCGAGACACAAACATCAAAAGCGCGCAGTGATACTATGCAAAAATGTCTTCCGTTCCTGCTGAACGACGATACAAGTGACTCTCCCATCCCCAAACAGAACTCCTTTGGGATACCCTCATTACGCAAAAAAGACCATGTCAACTTCCTACACGGCAATCTGGCCGACTTTCCGGCCCCATTCGTGGCCATGGACGCAAGTCGTCCGTGGCTATTCTACTGGTCTCTCGCAGGATTGTCTTTCTTGGGCGAAGACGTCAGTGAGTATCGCGAGCGGTAAGTCTTTTCGTTCCAAGACGCAGATTTATTTGCTTCACACCAGAGAAAAATAGCTCGGCAACAAGTACCCATTATGATACTAATGCAATGTAGCCTCGTCCAGACAGTGAAGCCATTACAGAATGCAACAGGTGGATTTGGAGGGGGCCATGGGCAATTGTCTCATATTGCCTCTAGCTACGCTTGTGTACTCAGTCTTGCCATTGTTGGCGGCAAGGAAGCCCTGGAGCTGGTAGACCGCAAAGCCATGTACGTACTCATCATCCGTTCCGATGTTGATTGACCCAGCTGATGTTGCGTGGTAGGTGGCAATGGCTCGGTAGTGTAAAGCAAAGAGACGGAGGATTTCAGGTTACTCACGGAGGCGAAGAAGACATGAGGTCTGCTCACACAAGCCTCACGTATAACTCATGCTGACGGGCGTCCCAAGAGGAGCCTACTGCGCGATGACGATTATATCACTACTCAATTTGCCACTTGCGCTCCCCTCAGGCTCTCCTGCTCGAGTTAAGGGAGATGAAACGTTCCTGACTGGACTAATGGGCTGGATATCTCACTGTAGGTCACCTCGGTCATACATTCAGATCGGTAATGGTTGACATCAATCTAGGCCAGTCTTTTGAAGGAGGAATCGGAGCGGCTCCTGGGAATGAAGCACATGGTGGGTACGCATTCTGTGCGCTTGCCTGTCTTTGCATTATCGGGGAACCCCACGAGACTATCAATCGGTAGGGCACTGTTCTACATTGCAACGCTACGCCATCCATAGGCTGACAAATGATAGTTGTTTGGACGTCCCATTACTCCTATCCTGGCTTTCTGCTCAACAAACGACTCCAGAAGGCGGATTCGCCGGTCGTACGAATAAGCTGGTGGACGCATGCTATAGTCACTGGATTGGAGGATGCTGGGCGCTGTTGGAAGCTGCCATGCGTGGCGCCAACCAGTCATCCTCGGAGTGTCTTCCCCCTGGCAGTCTATGGAGCCGAGAAGGACTCACCAGATATTTACTATGCTGCTGTCAAGCAAAGTCAGGAGGTCTGCGAGATAAGCCAGGAGCCAGGCCTGACGCATACCACACATGCTACTCATTGGCAGGCCTGAATGCTGCGCAGAACCATTATTACTATTCTCCAGATACCAAGGGGAACCCAGCACCGCTGTCCGCTAGCTTCAATTGGAGAGTTGATGCGACGAAGGAGGAAGGCGTCCCATTCGATGAAGATGATCGCATTCGACTTGTGCACCCCGTCTACGTTTTGCCTTGGGGTACAGCGGAGCAAACACGAGATTTTTTCAAGGACAAAGACGTGGATTAGGTGGGTTGTCGTATATGAACAAAGTGTAACTGTGATGTGGCAACAAGTACCATGAAAAAATCCGAATAGCCTATGGCACAATCGCATTCATAAATAAAGTCTACTGTCAAAGATCTAATGACTCGCTTGCCCTTTCGCTTGACATTGGCGTCAGGGACACAGCGTAAGCCTGCACGACATATCGAGCTCAACATGCTGCAGGCGCCCGATGATGTACAAATGGTGAAATTACGATCAGAAATGAGTCTTGAGTAAGCAGGAGTCACGGAGGTATCGCCGCATTGATGAGCTCGGGGGTGCGACAGTATGTTTCATGTCACTCATTTTCGTGGCGCACAAAAAGGTCATCGGGGGTCGCCGCAATTTGCAATGAAGAGATCATAGGAGCATGCACAATAGGATCAGAGGTGCGGAACACGATATTGAAAGTGGCAAATGGTCATCACATCCACATGCAAGGAGGGCGAGCTGGCGTGCGCAGCATGTGGTTGCTTGTATCGGATACCGCCTTGACGGGCGTAGACACGCTGAAGACACATGTAGCGGTTCCGGCTCGCTCGTGGCCGAGATATACCCCATTTGCGAGCCTGCAGCGGGCCTTGCACACGATGCCACCGTTAGGTTGCATGGTGGTGCGGCAAGGACTGAACGAGGTGCGGGTTGAGAAATCGCCCAGCGCGTAGCCCGGTACGGCGTAGCAGAGTCGTCCAGGTCAACTATAAGAAAAAGCTCCGTATCCACAGGCTTCTGGGCGAGGGCTTACAGTAGTTAGGCGGCGACCAGAGAGTTCGGCGCGTGCTATAGCGAGGGAAAAGTCGCAGGCAGGCACAGCCAGTCCAGCATTCCAGCAGTTCAGCATTTCACTGTGCCGGAGCGCGCGATGCATTAATGTTTGGGCGATCGACGGCGAGGCTGGGGCGGGTCTGGTGGAGTTCCAATCTTCTCCAAGGAGCGGTGTGGGCGGCAGGAGGCTAATGCACGGCCAGCCAATCGTCTCCGCTCGGCCAGCATCAAGCAGCATCAACCGGCCTCCTGCTCACCGCATTTTCGCGCACTCCAACCCCTCACCACTGCCATCTCTTCCGCTTCTGCGTCGTCGCGCTTTCTCTCCTGGTCGGCCCTGGTCTGCGTGATTCGGAGTAGTAAGCAGGCGCCTTCAAACTCCACCTCGTCGGGCGATCATGCTCTCCTCTCCGCAGTCCTCGACGGGGCGCCGAGTTTAGCTGCTCGCACCGCCGGCCGCAAATATCCTCACCGACTCTCATTGCACTATCGAGCCTTCGATGAATCCTCCTCCTGCTCCGCCCGTGCTGACCATGGACTCTCTCGCCTTCGCCCACGATGCTCTCGGCGGCCCTCAGCGTTTCTCTTATCTCCAACCGCCAGCGACCTGGCCGCCGATGAATCTGGAGCAAGAGCAGCCAGACATGTCTCATCAAGGACATCACCAGCACCAGCAGCAGCCGCACTTCCACCATCAATCCCTTGATTCCACCTCCAGCTCGAATCCAAACACCAACGTAAATCCGAATGGCACTTCTACCCAGTTCAGCATGAATCCACACGGCCGGCCGAATAACACAGCGGCCGCGACAGCATTGCGTGCCGCTGCTCTCCGATATCCGCAATCCGTCGACCCATCAGGTGCCACGCTCACGACAGACTGGCAGTATCAACTTGCTCAACAGACCCAGCAAACTTACCTCCAAGATCCGACCTTCGACCAGGCCTACTCGAATGCCCACTATGGAGGAACTCTACAATCATCGCCTGTTGATTACATGCCATCTACCACAGCACCCTTGAGTGCGGGTCTTTCCATGGATGCTAGCAGCCTAGCTCAACAATACATGCCCATGTCTGCTCCAATGGAGTCTATGAACGCGCTGGCCTATCAGGTCAACGACTTTCAAAGTGAGATGTTGAGCTTGGGCATGACCAACGATTCCATGGCTTCGACAGATGTCTATCCACAGTCGAATTTGGCAGGTACTTCGCCTACGGATAGCTGGCTCGAGGTACGGTCGCTATCAAGCAGTGATCCGGGCTGGAATAATGTCGACTTCCAAGTACCTCCCTCGCGCCAATCGTTGGACTCCTATACCGATGCCGTCTTCAACCCCAGCCAGACTCTCCACATCCGTACCGGCTCGGATTCTTCAGACTCCGATGTGGCTCTATCTGCCCACTCATTCAGTAGCTACGAGGAGATCCCCTTCCCTCTTCATTCCCCTCACTCTGAATCCAATCTCGAGCTCGCTCAAGCCCACACCGCTCCCAACGGCCTCCCAGACTACGGCCAGGAGTGCGACCTCCACCATCACTCTCCACATCAACATGCTGCCTCAACCTCCACTCCTGTTGAACCCATCGACATTAAGCATCCGGTCTCATCCTCTGTCTCACCGTCGTCCTCCGGCATGAGCTCACCTCCAAATAGACGAAAGAAGAGTCCCGTCTCCAAAACTACTAAAGCGGTCATAAAGAAGGTCAGTGCACACTCAGGAAGGAAGGAAGCCGTTTCAGAGAAGAAGGTCGGCCGGAGAAGAGGTCCTCTTCGCCCTGACCAACGTCAGCAAGCCCATGAGATTCGAAAACTCAGAGCTTGCTTACGTTGTAAGTTCCTCAAGAAGACTTGTGATAAGGGTGATCCTTGTGGAGGATGTCAACCGTCCCACACTCGACTCTGGCAGGTCCCTTGCACTCGGATCGACATCAAGGACATTGCCTACTTCATGAAGGATTGGAAGGCCGATTATGAACGACACGTCACTCTTGGCTTCTCAGTCGATAATATCAAGGGCTTTTCCCAGAACGAGAGGACCTTGTATATTACTCATGGCTACGGTCACTATCTTCCCATCAATGCTCGTGAAGTCTATGTCCGCGACGAAAATGTCTTTGGTCTGGATTGGGTGGAGACCTGGACTCAGAAGCCAAAGGCATTCGAGCTTGATACGGCGAGACTCACTGCGGGCATGGAAGGTATCTCGGCTTCACTGCTGTCTGAGTATATCGATCGTCACATCGATGGTGGCTTTGAGAAGTTTATCGATGACTATTTCGAGGGCACCAAATTTTTGACCGAGATTCTCAAGACTGCGTATCGGTACTACTTGCGCGAGCGGTTACCGGTCATCCGCAAGGCTCTCAAGCTGGTCATTGCTTACAACCTCACCATGCACTTCACTATGGTAGAGGGCTTGTCAGAGCAAGAAGGTGACAAAGGCAAGATCGCTGATGACCAATCCAAGTTCAACGGAAAGACCGTCGCTCCTGTTATGATCAATTTCCAGGTCAAATGTGCTCTTGCCAATATGTGGCGGGAACTTCAAAAGGACATCCTAGAGGAACTCTCTACCTTATACTCCAGCGTATACAGTGGTGAGAAACTCAAAAACTGGCCTACCATCTTCATGTTGGCAGCCATCCTCCTCGCTGTATGGGAAGAGATGCAGTTCGACTGTCATTACCGCGTGCCAGACAATGCTGTCGTTGAGAAGTTCTGCAACGACATGGAGGCAACTCCTGTTGGCGTCATCGTTGGTCTGTTCCAAGCCATCAGTCAGAGAGTGCCTGCCTTCAACGAGTGGGACTCCCGCAAACATCACTTCATCTTGAACTCGAATCCTGCTGTCTGTGATGCCATGACTGAAGTTCGTGGTCATGTTAACAAATATGGTAAGCTTTGCAATTCTATTAGCCATCAGAGCCTCGGCTAATTAGCTGCCACTAGAAAACTATCTCAAGTCGAGAACGGAGACCAAGTTCGATCGTGACGACTTTGACTGCTTGTCCAACAAGTTCTTGTCCAAGCTTGTCATTCGTGCCAACTAGACTGGCACGATGCGCGGTCGCTTCCCTAGAATGTCTCATTTAACGCCGATTCACGTCCTGCAACGCTTTTTTCCGCAAGAGTACGACGACCCGCTTTACGGCCTATTATCGAATGTCTAGCATATGTCCTGGTCTAGCTTGTAGCTTTGGCCAAGGGTGAAACCCAGTCGTTTCCTTTGTCCTTTATTTCGTGTCTAATTCTGCCTTGATGTTGCCCTACATCGGTCCAATGCTGTGGACGACCCTACGACGTGCATACGGATCATGCCGTTATTGCCGTGATGATACGAGGAGAACCGAATGAAAAGCACAACGAAGTCATGTCAGCGCACGACTTGTTTGATTACACGCATCCACTTTGTAGCGTTCCCATCATCTTTGTTCCTACCGCTTCTATTTTTTTTCTCTCTTACACTATTATTCTTCACTAAAACGAACGGCGGCAGTGTTTTGGGATTTAGATGATACCTCCAAATCACGACATCCCTCTACAGGGTGTTTGTGGCTCAACCCTTTCCCTCTACCCGCCCGGACGAGTTTCACGACTTGAATGGTCCAATTTCTTCTGACAGATCTTTTATCAAAGACTTTGATGGAGTATTTGTTTCTGCTACTACAGCACTGGCGATGGCGTTGCTGAAGAGCGATCGCGGCCCCTGTGAAGAGGGCCCACCCCAGGGACGTATATAGCCAGCTTTGTGTTGTATCTACTTGTCATACATAGTCGGAATCTTGAGAACCTTATTAGGTTGAATCGTCTCTCTCCCTTCTCCTGTGCTGAAGCTTGGTTTCTGTAAATGTAGCGGCCAAAATGTGGCTTTCTTCGGCTGCATGTGGCGCTGTAGGCAGTAGCAATTCTTACAGGGTCGGTCGTCTCATCATTGTTACAAGGCAAGGAAAATAGTTACACCCGAGCCCGGATATCGTCAGCCCCGAAACTGACTATTGACTAGGCAGGAATATCTTCACCGCTTCATTGATCAGAAGATGCATTGACTACCAATCGAACCCTACCCTTGACCAGCATAATTTGCATATCGTGACCCGTCAACTGTGAGGCTTTTTTATGGTCTCAGCAAGGGGCAAAACTTCATGTACATAAAAATCCAACTCATTTAATGACGGAACATAGGTTCAAATCTGCGCTTAGTAAGGTATCTACAAATATTTGAACTTTCGTAAGTCAATCGCGCAACTTCGTCAAGCAGTGTATCGTAGAGATCGTTGTGCTGTAGGAGGATCGGCACTAAATTTAGATGGTGCTACTTCGTACACTAAGCCGTTAGGGGCTTTTCCGCATTATGTATAGTTGAGACGAAAATGATAAGATTAAAATATTATAAGAAATCAAAGTACCCAAGCGAAGGAGAAAAAAAAGAGAAAATTGCCATGGCCTGGAATCGAACCAGGGTCGACACGGAGCCGTAACCACAACGTGTCGTGATACCACTACACTACCATGGCCGAATCCTGAGCTATAGAAGGACTTGAACCTCCGCAATTGTAAGTTGAAATTCTGTATTGTGTATATATTAGCTCAATATTTTCATGGAGCGACAACCGATTTCTTGTCTCATCGACGTGCCAGATCAGTTTGCATCAACTGCTTGGGCAATGATCGTTCCACCAAGTTTTAGGAGCGTAAACTGGTAGGTCAAAATCTATTCCTAGTACGGAGTACGCCTTCCTCGATGCTAGCAATTCAGGATACTAATTTCTATATAATTCATTCTCCAAGTGCTTGCTCGGAAATGGACGTCTCGCGGAGACTTTGAGGTAGGAATTGGGTGTCTTCAATATCGTTTCGTATAAAAATAAGGATCATTACAATCATTGCGGTTCTCGATCACTGGCTATCTTTACACTCTCTAGAAATCGTCATTCTAATGCCTTCTGAGATGCTCGTATTTATAGAACACAGACGTTACCGTCGAAGGCCTACATGTAGGCATTTGCTAAATATAGCCTACCATTGTATTTTTTAACACGATGCTCGAGTACCTCATTTTGAGTCGAATTGGGTCACAGACCTGTCTTTGAGGCACATCAAATCTCATTGCTAATAGAGATCACCTGTAATCTGAAGCGAACTTCATGAGTTCATGTAAATCAGGTGAGGGCACGCTATATTAGGGACGCTTTCATTTGAAGGTGGCATTCTAATTGTGATTATGATTCAACGCACTCCCAATGATACTATAGAATATTCGCCATTGAGCATTTGCTTTTGGCAATGCTAGCGAGTACTCTGTATATTCCGCTTGTTCTACGGAGGGACGAGGGACAAATTTGGCGGGGAAACCTGAATGTGTTCTGCGGGTTACGATTTGCGAGACTGTCATTCGCATGAGCAATAATGTGACCTTTGTCGCTGCAAAATCACGTGTGAACAAGGTTCTAGCAAGTTCTACCAGGAAAGCTCCAGCCACATGCTGCCTGCAACCTACGTGCGAGCATTAGTCACAGCCCCAGCCGCGGCCGCCACTTACGATCACTACAAAAGGACCTCCACTTCCACAGCCTGCGATAACTCTTACACCCACCACCAGTCTACATACCTGCAGCAACTCCAAAACCAAATCAATTTCTCATTCAAAGACTCCAGACCAGAAGACTCAACGACTCAATCATGCAGATCTTCGTGAAGACACGTATGTAGCCTCGCTCATCCCCGCTCTCTTATCATCACGTCACCAGCTAACAAGTCCGCAGTCACCGGCAAGACCATCACCCTTGAGGTCGAATCCTCTGATACCATCGACAATGTAAAGTCGAAGATTCAGGACAAGGAGGGCATTCCTCCCGACCAGCAGCGCTTGATCTTCGCGGGTAAACAGCTTGAGGACGGTCGAACACTTTCCGACTACAACATCCAGAAGGAGTCCACTCTGCATCTTGTGCTCCGCCTTCGTGGTGGTATGCAAATCTTCGTCAAGACTCGTAAGTCCTTCACTCCCTAAATTTCTAACTTGTTTACCTAACAGCGATCCAGTCACTGGCAAAACCATCACGCTTGAGGTTGAGTCCTCAGATACCATCGACAATGTCAAGTCGAAAATTCAGGACAAAGAGGGAATCCCGCCTGACCAGCAGCGCTTGATCTTTGCCGGCAAGCAGCTTGAGGACGGCCGGACGCTTTCGGACTACAATATCCAAAAGGAATCGACCCTTCATCTCGTGCTCCGTCTTCGTGGTGGTATGCAAATCTTCGTCAAGACATTGACAGGAAAGACGATCACGTTAGAGGTTGAGTCCTCGGACACTATCGACAACGTCAAATCAAAGATCCAAGATAAAGAGGGTATCCCACCAGACCAACAGCGTCTCATCTTCGCCGGAAAGCAGCTCGAGGATGGCCGTACATTAAGCGATTACAACATTCAGAAGGAATCCACACTGCATCTCGTGCTTCGTCTCCGTGGTGGTATGCAGATCTTTGTCAAAACACTTACTGGCAAGACAATTACCTTGGAGGTTGAGAGCTCCGACACCATCGACAACGTCAAGAGCAAGATTCAAGACAAGGAGGGCATTCCCCCCGACCAGCAGCGTCTCATTTTCGCCGGGAAGCAATTGGAGGATGGACGAACGCTTTCGGACTACAACATTCAGAAAGAAAGCACGCTACATTTGGTACTTCGTCTACGTGGTGGACAGTAGGAGGTCTGATACTTTCCTTTCGTGGCATCAATGATTCTAAGCGGGTGACCAAATGGCTTGACGAATGGCGCATGATAGGGGATTAATGTTAGCTTAGGTGGAAACATATCTATGCGCAAATAGATCAATCAATGAGAAAGCGAAGCTGCAAAGCTTTCGCGAATAAATCTGGCTATTGACACAGCAAGGTAGTGGTAATTTTCATGTGACGGCCCTCGTAAATACCGTGTATGACTTGAAGTTTATCGAAGCAGGTGATGATGCTGCAACTTCCCTCCTTTCGATTCACAAAGACTTCAGTTATCTGACCCCAGAAGCCCACGGCAAATAATCCATTTTACCCACCGGTAGAACCTTCTAGCATTTGTTTTGTTCTTGATTGCGCGGCGGCTTTCTGCTGTAAGGCGCTGCTCAACTGCATTTCCTTTCACTAAGGCTTTCTACGCCGACCAATGCCATCGTACTTCTACCACTTGGCTCTTGAACTATACTCATATCCAGCGCCCGACAGCATACGGAGGGAACGTGACAAAATAGGGAATCTATTCGTGCCGCGGCGGAATACTGATATCTTCACGACATCCCTGCCACCTCATACGTCTCCGAAGCATCGAAGACAGAAATCCTACAAAGGAAGCTTTCGTAACGAAGGACAGTCGGTTATTCACCGAACGGTTAAGGACCGCATACAACTGAAGAGAAGGGCTTCAGACAATCCATCGAATATACAAACCTTGTGTGGAAGTGGTAGTAGTGCTGTGGAGCGGCTCAACCAAGAGGCAGCGAGGGACTGGAGATACGAAAGCGTCGCCATTGAGAGTATTGATATGGGATCTCCAGTCACGGCATCTGGGAATAATATCACGGCAAATTCAATCGAACAAGGCACAGCTACAAGGGCCTCTCCTGGTGGTCTGGCAACCAGAGGCACCTATGCACCCATCAACCCAAAGCATACTGAGGTAGGATGGGGCGTCGTTCGTCTTTACCGTGACAGTAAGGAGACACCAGGGCTTTACAATGATCAAGATTCAAGCACTGGATCGGACACTGAACACGTGGAGAAAGCTACAGGCGTTGAGGAGTTCGATGAGGAGGCGTGCACAACATTATGCATTCTCGCCGTGCCATCATATATGACGCCTTCAGACCTCCTAGGATTCCTGGGTGAGCAGACAAGAAATGATGTCAGTCATTTCCGCTTGATACGCACGGGCAAGAGCAACAAATACATGGTACTTATGAAGTTCAGAGAGGCACATAAAGCTAAGAGATGGCGGAAGGAATGGAACGGGAAGCTTTTCAATAGCATGGACGTGAGTGATTTCCTGTCGAAAAGCTTGCATCATTTTCGGTGCTAATCTATCACAGGCTGAGACTTGTCATGTCGTTTTCGTGAAGTCGATCGAATTCCAGACGCCCGAGACAGACCAAGATCCATCAAATTTCCCTGATATGACGAACGATCCTTTCACCCCAGCAGTCAGACCCCATCCTACAGCTCCTCTTCCGGCGAGCTCATTATCACCCACAGAATCATCTGTGCATCCCTCAACGGCCCTGTCAGCCAAGCCTTTCGCACCGCCTACGCAGTCACTAGTGGAACTGCCAACATGTCCAGTCTGTCTGGAGCGAATGGACGAGACGACTGGACTACTCACAATACTATGTCAACACGTGTTTCACTGCGCATGCTTAGAAAAGTGGAGAGGAAGCGGCTGCCCAGTTTGTCGATACACCCAAAACGATGCTATGACTGGTCTTCGTGGATATCCTCTTCCTGGAGAAGCTGCAGATAATGAATGCAGCGTCTGTGGAACCACGGCAAACTTGTGGATCTGTCTGATATGCGGTAACGTCGGCTGCGGTCGGTACGACTCCGCTCATGCCTTTGCCCATTACGAAGCAACTTCGCATTCTTATGCTATGGACGTGGTGACTCAGCACGTTTGGGACTACGCTGGTGATGGATACGTTCATCGACTGATCCAAAACAAGTCGGATGGGAAGCTAGTCGATCTTCCTGCGGCGCTCTCATCTATGAACGTCTCTTCAAATCCTAATTCGGCGTATACTGCGATTGGCGTTGATTCGATATCTCGTGAGAAGTTCGAGAACATGTCCACCGAATACACCTACCTTCTGACCTCGCAGCTCGATAGCCAGCGGCGGTATTTTGAAGAGCAGCTCGAACGAGCCGTCGACAAAGCTTCCAAGGCGTCGACAGCAGCCGAAAAAGCTATCGGAACTGCAAACTCTACAACAAGACAGCTATCTAATGTCCAAACTGCGCTCACTGAGTCACAAGCCACAGCCTCCGATCTTAGTAAGCAGCTCGATCGGGTGGAGAAGCGGGCAGGGCGCTTCGAAAAGATGGCTCGGGATATGGGGACGCAGCTCAAAGAAGAGAAGACCATCAACGAGAGCTTGATGACAAGAATTAAGCATCTGGATGATAAGGTGGGAGAGCTGGGGGAGAAGAACAAAGAGCTCGAGGAGTACAATCGAGACATGCAGTTCTATATTGGTGGGCAGATGAAGTTGAAGGAATTGGAGGAGGGTGGGGAAGAGGGGATCACGGAGGGAGATGTCAGTCTTCCGGAGGCCAAGAAACCTGGATCTGGGAAGAAGAAAGGTAAAGGCAAGATCAGCGGCTCAACGTAGGGCTGAATCGATCTCACGGTGCATCTGGGGCCCACTTGGGAAGGATTCTGGGTTTAGTACCGTACCTATGTATTAGCGTGGAGTTTTGCACGTGGGCATTCCTGGCGCATGATACCATTCACCTTCGGAGCAACGGGATGGATTTCTCACCCACTTCAGTTTCCAATTCGTGTGGCATGAAAAGACGATCCTTACGATGCGTAATTGTTCTTCATCATCATCTTCGTCTTCGTCTAAAGACACAAATTATACACACGGTAGCAAGATAGGATGGAAGAATCCAAATACAAAGCTAAAGCCAAAGCAAACGCATATGTTTTAGGTAAACAAATCTCATCGTCTGTTCATTTCGTTTAATTGATGTGCGATTGGTCAATTATGATTGCCCTGGAGTCCCTACTCGCTTGAAAACGACGTCGAAGGCTTGTGTTCGAGTCGTTAGCGGTAGTTCTCCAGACCGCGGGCGGGTAGCGTTCACAAGCTCTCACTCGTAACCCAATCAGAAGTCAAAACTTCAGCATGGGACCTGAGAGGATCAGGCACCACGACAGCAAAAGCAAAGACCACAAGTAAGATTTGGTAGCACGTGGGATACGCATCGCACCTGGTAGGGGTTTACCAGTGCCTGATCAGCTCCAGCTTGAGGGCGAGAGTCAAGCACGATGACGCTATTCCGTACGTCCCCGTCCAACAGGTCCCCACCAGACCGGCACGTACCCATGAGCTTCCCTTTCGAGCTTGAAAATTCGATCGAGAGCTCAATCCCGGACCCACTACGATGGGAAAGATGACGGCAGAGTCGTGCAGGCCAGGTACAAAGCGTGAAGCTTTCCTGAGCCGCAATCTGCTGCTCATCTGTACCCTGTCATTGAGCAAGCTCCCACGACTTGACGCGTCGGTGATATAATAAAGCTGCTGCACTGATCAAGGTCAATTCACGCAGGTCAGGTCGGAGTGTAGCCCACGATGATTGCAAAGCGTTTCGTTGTGCTCGCTGCAGCGGCGACCGTTCAATCGGCAGCTGTTGACAGGCGACAGGCCTCGTCTTCTGTTCCACAATACTTTCAGACCACTCCCGAAGTCTTTGCTGGTACGCCGTGTAATGCAGTTAAGAAGAACTTCAAGAATTGATGTGTTCCCAACAGGCCCGACTCCTACAGGTCCTGCTCCTTTCCTTGCAGAGACGAATCCCGCTCCATTTGCTTCGACGAGCTACATTCCGAACACGCCTCTAGAGACGCAGGTGGGCATCTCCCGAGTAGTTTGAGAGCAGAATGCTGAAGTCAACCCAGGTCCCAATTGCAGATACTCCTCCAGGCGGTAACATCTTCCAGCTCCATGGACAGCTTTCACACTATTTCCCAAATCCAGATGGCTTTGGTGTTAACGAATTTGCGCTGCCTCCCGGAGCCAATATCACCTGGCTGAATATGCTCAGTCGTCACGGATCTCGGTACCCCACAACTGGAAGTGGCACCCCTACTTTTGGCTCCAAGGTGCAAAATGCCACCGGAAAATTCAATGCCACCGGCGAGCTCTCGTTCCTCAATACTTGGAACTATACGCTTGGGAAAGGCGCCGAAATTCTCGTCCCTGTCGGCAAACAAGAATTATTTGATTCTGGTGTGCTTCATTACTATCAATACGGTCATCTATACAACAACAATGGTTCCAAGATCATTGCCCGCTCAACAACGCAAGACCGTATGACAAAGTCGGCAGAGTATTTCCTTGCTGGTTTCTTTGGCCTGCAGTGGACTCAGAACGCGACGCTTGAGCTAATCATCGAGCAGAACGGGTTCAACAATTCTCTCGCAGGGTATGTATTTCTGGATTCTATACCGCTTCTTGAGAGAATATCTTCTGATTAGAACAGATATTATCAGTGCAACAACTCTAATACCAACGTCTCAGCGACTGGCAATACTGCTCTAGCTCAATGGGCAGCGGTTTACTTGGCAAACGCAACTGCTCGTCTTGCGCCTCTTGCGCCGGGTCTGAACCTCAACGTCACAGATGTCTATAACATGCAATCGACCTGTGCGTACGAGACCGTGGGACTAGGCTACTCCGAGTTCTGCGATCTTTTCACCTATGAGGAATGGGAAGGTTACGAGTACAGTGTGGACATCAACTTTGCAGGGTAGGGATCTTATCAAAAATTGACAGGGTGAACCTTACTAATCCGGCATACAGAAACAATGCTTTCCAATCCCCAACCGGCCGTGGTGTGGGGATTGGCTATGTCCAGGAAGTTTTAGCTCGTCTGAAAAATCATCTGATTACTAGCCCTACGGCTCAGGTCAACGTAACCTTGGACGGCATGCCCAGCACTTTCCCCCTGAACCAATCGCTGTATTTTGACTTCTCTCATGACACCAATATCATGAGCATCCTCACTGCGTTTGGCTTTACTCAATTCGCTCCGGTTCTCCCCGCAACGCACATGGTTCCGCATGACCTGATCGTGTCTCACTTGGAGCCCTTCGGAGCCCGTCTGGACATCGAGCTTATTGAGGCACCCGCCCCTGTTGCCGCCGACCGCTCCAATGCGTCGGGTGTCTATCTTGAGGGCCCGCCAACGACATACATTCATTTCATCTTGAACCAACGGACTTTGCCACTTTATAAATCATTCCCTGCTTGTGGTACACGAGACGATGGGTGGTGTGAGGTTGGTACCTTCCTTGACATTCAGGAGAGTTCTTTGGACTTGAGCCAGTACGAGTATGCTTGCTTTGGTAAGTTGTTCTTCAATAGATTCCACTGATGACGCTTCGACTAATGAATTACCAGGCAATTACTCCGCTGTGCCGTATGGAGAAATTACCGATGGTGTTCCCTTATAAATGATCTTGACGCTTGTGCTATTGGAATACTGAAGACTGGGGCTCATTTTGTGCACCCAGTTTGTATATAGTGTCTCTTAAGTAACTCTAATGATAATAATATTGCCTTCGCAATCGTCTTGATCAGCGGTATTCGTGGGTCATCGAGACGTCAAAAGCTTTGCTGGGGGCCCCTCAGCTCGTGTAGTGCAGCAACAGGACTTCCATATCCTGTAGGAAGCCTAATTTTCGGCTCGTTCTTCTGCCTCTTCTGTTTATGGGGTTAGAACCTGCATAAATGCGAGTGTTGTCAAGATTTATCATGACGGTTACATGAACTAATGCAAGGAACGTATTAGCTAATCCGGACAGTCTATTACTCCTGACAACCCCTGGATTTGGGATGAAATGGGCTCCAACTGCGCTCTTCCAAGACAGTTTGTTAGAGATTACTCTTCTGTCGATCGGCTGCTGAGCTTGAACGGCATCTACATATAGTATTTGCAGGGCAAGTGAGTGGTATAAGCGTTTGTTGACTTGCTTTTAGCGAGGAATCGAAGAAGTCTCGGATTAAGGTCACAAATGACAGCACAAGTAACATTTCGATACTAAATTCTCGGGCTCCTACCTAGCTTCTACAGTACTAGGATAAAAGTATCCGGCAACCCCCAACAATTCTCCTGCTCCAGCGAGCGGACACTTTTTTTTGCATGACTGTAATTTAACTTATTCAGAGGCAAGTACAAACATGCTTCCGTGCCATCCATATGTTCGATTAAGCCTTCTACCATGGCGTCTAGCCATCAGGAAGGGGATCTTCCCACTTGGGTGTGGCTCGTGAAAATGGATACTGCGTTCTACATCGAGACCTTTGGGGCTAAATTGCCAGACCGAGCCGTATAGCTTTTCAGCAACAAAACCAGTAGAACACAGCGCATGTATGAAATCATGCCAGGCAATCTCCCCGGGTTGGAAGGAGACCGAAGGCCTGTAGAAGATTGTTTTGAAGACCTTAAAAGCACGTTTATCAACCGGATACGTGGGCTGTGGGTCAGGCTGAGTTCTGGGTGAAACGACGGCTATTGAGGATGGTTGTGCTGATGGAGTCCCTCTAGTCTTAGTCTTGACCTTTGCTGGCTGTTGATAATCACGACCAATAGAATTTTCTTTACCATCCCCAGGGCCGAAGCGGAGCTCCGATAGTGGTTTGATCAGAGGCTCGAAACTCGCTCCCAAGCCCTCGGCTTCCGCTGGCTTGATTGGCTCGACCCATTCTGGCGTTCGCTCCAGAGTGCGTTGAGATAGCATGGCTCGGACACGAGGAGAGGATGCATAGATATTCTTGAATTTCCTGTCAATCTCGCGCCAGAAGTTATCCAGATTATTCTCAGCTTGCCGCATGGCCTCAATATTTTCCCTCGTCTTTCGTTTATCAGCTGGATAGCGGAACTTGCCGCTATCAGGAATACCGAGTGAGACAGCGGAAGGTCCAATCCCAGTACCAAAGTATTTCTCAAAGAATCCTTGTGTACGGAGAAAGTCATCGTCAATATTTTGTTTTCTTTCTGCCATCTGATCCTCAAACGACGCGGCCCATGGCTGGTAGAGCTCGACCTGATGCCGACAATGCGATAGAATCGCGAGATCAGAGATTTTATCCTCCACCCATGGAGATATCAAATCCTTAGCTTTTGGCTCGTTGCCTTGAAGGCGTTCAAGCTCATCCATTAGAGTGCTCAACCCGGCAAGGTGGAGTTTCTGCTCGTCAAAAAGAGTCATGAATACCCAAATGATCGTGTCTCTAGTAGCCTCACCCTTCAGGTCGGTACGCTTTGCAATACGTATGATAGTACTTCCTGGGTCTTGGGGTTGTCGACTGAAGTGTGGCCGCACGGGTGGCGATGCAACAAATCCATGCTTGAGGCTGTCAATTGGGCTCTTGGTATAACGTTGCAAATGATGATAGAGGGTGTAAAAGGCAAAAGCATATTCCTCCGGTAAATCTCTCTCAGGATCGATTTTAGTAGAGTATTTTCTTGCCAAGCGCCTTAACTCAAGCACTTTATCGAGAAGAACGCCCCAAATTTCGACTTCGGCGAGGGCGGCTATAATTGAGTTGTTTATGACGCGTTCCCAGAACACACGTTCCTGCGTCGGAATAGCAAGAAGCGGATGTTTCTTTCCGTTAACGTCGAGCATTGTCTCTTGTCTGTGGTCTTTATACTCTTGTAGCACGGATGCGAAGTATCCAGGATCCTCTCGGAGCGCCCAAACATGATCCTGTGTGCTTAACAGCTTGGCTTCGATGATCGACTCCAAACGCTCCAGGTTCAGCTCCGCAGAAACTCGGTATGGTGCTTCTGCGATGCTCGAGGCTATTGATCCTAGCCCGAGATCACTGGTTAATATGGAAGGAGGTTCTGGTTGAGGAGACGCATCCGATCCCATTAGAACCGTATCAGTCATATCTCGCAAAATTTCCTTGCAACATTCGGTGAGGAATTTATAGAGACGGTCCTGAATCTCGAGAATAAGAAGCCCTTCTCCAGGATGGGCACCACGTTGAGACCTTAACCAATCGAATGCCTCTGGATGATCATCCCAGGCAATCAATTCACCATAAGTAGCAGCATCTGTTCTGCCCGTAAACATCATGACACACTCGTTGAGAAATCCTGGCACCAGATTCTGCGAGGTGAGACCAATGCGACAAGCATCGATGTCGGCTCGAGCAAATAAAAACGGCTGGTTTCGAGCTCTTGAATTCAACAGAATGAGAAAGAGCTTTGGCTTAGAAAGATCATCCACATTGACGTAGGGCCACATAAAAGCGGCTCGAAGATTCTTCTTCTTTTTGAAAGCGTCGATATCAGGACGATGTGGGACTGACATGCTAGGCCATGCCGTAAGAAGGATCTTCTTCCGCTGCTCCCTTGTTCGCTTTAACCACCTTTTGCGAACTGTTGCTTCATGTCGCTCGACTATGGCCCTCAGCGAGTTCCACGAGTCAAAAATGGACGACGAAAGAGTCTCGGACTTGGAGCGAACTTCTGAAGCTGTAAGCATTGATGGCATTGGCAATCCTCCTGGTTTGCCAGCACCGAACATCTCAAATAGAGCATTTGAATCCGAGTAGATAGATGGATCGATATCACCGTCATTCTTGCTCTCATTCATGGGGTGATCCCGGCCGTCGTAGCCCAACTCCATGACAAAATGCTAAAAACGGATACACAATAGAAGAAGTGAGTCTTCCGAAACGGTGGACAGGGAATAGCAGATCATAGGTTAGAAACATTCCACAGCCCTGGAGGCCCTCAATTGAGTTCCTAGGAAGGTTGAAACTGTAGGGGCATAGCCGTGACGGCGAAGAGTACCTTGGCTGGGGGTAACCTGGCACGTCGCACGCGTTTTTGACGCACGGGGCACTTCGAGCTGCCCAACACCATTTTAGATTGCGTGAGACTTTTCTCACGTAAGAATGGGCGAGTTTGGACTCCTCTCTGCGGCGGCGTGACAGTCTCAACGGTTTTTGACACACATCTTGCTTAAACATTGGATTTCACCAGGACTAATCATACAGATTATCCCAAGGACATTACTGGAACAGTGATAAATAATTAACAATTTATTAGCGTCCAATAATAAAGTTATAGCTGGGGTTCGTGCAGGATATCTTGTCGTTAGCTACCTTACCGCGGTTAGGGGGTTCCTCGACCGGTAATAAATACAATACTATTTCAATTTTACTGTTATGGCCATAATTGCCTATGTTAAGGCGGCGTTAATATGGGCCAACATGAGCAAAATCAAGGTAGTATTATGTTTGCTGCCAGCTGAAAACCGTCTCCTCCGCGGTAAGGTACGTTAGGTAAAGACCTGAAAGCTTGAATGATATGCACGGAGTACAGAGTATAAGAGGTTGAGCGGCAGAAAGAGTGATACACTCACCGCCTCAGTCACGACTGGGTCCAGAGCACAGACCTCGCTTAAGAAACCGCGCACACCACCAGTTTTCCTTCGCGACTCAATCTACCCACGCCGTCTACCCACATTGCCAGACCACGGCAGGAGAACGCGAATATGGTAAGCTCAAACTGCAATCATTTCGGTCGGCCTTGATTTCCCTTCCATACCTCGAAATACTTAAGCAGTTGTCTGCTTTTTGCATTCAAGAACCCCAATGCCACCATGAGGATGGATCGGCATCAGCTGCTGGCAGCCAGGCTTGAGTTGTAGTCTATGGAGACGTGGACTGCAGCTCTTTAGAGATCAAGAGACCTTCAGTGAACCAGAGTCGCTGATGTTTTCTCTCTCAATGACAGCCTCCGAAATCGGGTAAGAAAGCCGCGCCGGCTCCCTTCCCTCAGGGTCGGGCTGGTGGTTCCAAGAAGAAGCCTCAGGTAAGCTCCTCCAAATACTTATGCGCAAGCGTACTTACTGATCAAATCAGAACCCACTTATCGAGAGACGTCCCCGCAACTTTGGTATTGGACAAGATATTCAGCCAAAGCGTAATCTTTCTCGTATGGTAAAATGGTTAGTTCAGCAGCTGAATCGTATGTGGATCTTGCTTAATGAACAAGGCCCGAATATGTCCGTCTCCAGCGCCAGAAGAAGATCCTCCATCTCCGTCTCAAAGTTCCTCCTGCGATTGCGCAATTTACCAACGTCCTCGACCGCAACACTGCCGCACAAACTTTCAAGTTCCTCAGCAAATATCGCCCAGAGACCAAGGCCGAGAAGAAGGAAAGATTGCACAAAGAGGCCACTGCTGTCGCTGATGGCAAGAAGAAGGAGGATGTCTCCAGCAAGCCGTATACTGTCAAATACGGGCTCAATCATGTAGTGGGCTTGATCGAGAACAAGAAGACCGCTCTAGTCCTGATTGCTCACGATGTTGACCCGATTGAGCTCGTCATATTCCTTCCAGCTCTGTGCAGGAAGATGGGTGTCCCCTACGCTATTGTGAAGGGCAAGGCTAGACTTGGCACTGTTGTTCACCAAAAGGTATGTTGAATTACCAATTTCGTGGGGTTCTCTGTCTGATTTAAGTAGACCGCAGCCGTGCTTGCTCTGACCGAGGTCAAACAAGAGGACAAATCAGAGCTATCGAAGCTTGTGCAGACCGTCAAAGAGGGTTACATCGAGAAATACGAGGAAAACAGAAGACACTGGGGTGGTGGTATCATGGGTGCAAAGGCCAACGCACGGCAGGAGAAGAAGCGCAAGGCTCTGGAGTCTGCTATCAAGATATAGAGCATTGTCTTTGCGCTTGTCATCTCCATTTACAAGGGTTGCTAGGCGTTATCGCCTCCAGTATCTGAATGATTTCTTCCTTGTAGTACTGAGAACTACATATACAATGGTACTCCGTAAAGGAGCAGTGATTGTGTGCAAATCCCAAGTGTAGAAGTTGCAGCGGCAATTATTTAGCGGTATGATCTAGTGCACGCCGAGTCCCGACACAAGGCCCTTATTTTGCCCCGCTGTTGTCATTGGCTTCAGAAATCTCATAATTCAGTAGCCGGTCGAATATTAATACGTCAGTCGTAACACAACACCCAAAGTAGACACAAGATTATCGTGATCATCGTCTCCTGACAGGTAGGTACATACCTACCTATATATCAGCGCCGCCTTTCAAACAATCAAGCTACACCAAAGTTTCTGGCCCCTTGCAAGCCTACCTATTTCTAGCTGGAAGGATAGGGTGGCATTTCACTGGAGCTGCCCCACCTGCAGATATAAACATGCCACTCACAATCCTTACGGACCACGATGTTAAGTCAATTCTTCATTCGCTGGACAAGGAAGACATATATGAAATTCAGCAATCACTAGCAGACGGACTTCACTACTACTCTACCGCTACAGAAGACAATGGCTGTTGTTCAACGTATCAACCTATGCGGACGTCACTCCAACGTACCGATGGATCTACAGTAATGACCCATATCCTGCATTCAACAGCCTAAGTCGTACAGGTACTAACAAATCTCCAGACGCTCTTCATGCCAGCAACCAGCAATGACGGCCTCGGAGTGAAGATCGTCACCATCGGCTCCCCCAACACGCCCTCAGAACCGCCTCCCCCTCCCCTCTCCACCCTCTCGCGCCTCTCCATCTCCTCCCACTCCGACACCACCTCCACCGCCAGCTCCTCCATCTCCGGACCTACCTCTTCCTTCTCGACCCCACCCTCGACCGCCTCCTCGCAATCCACCACCCCCCGGGGCTCCCTGACCCTACTCGACAGCAGCGGCACCCCCCGGGCCCTCATGAACGCCGAAGAGCTGACCGCCTTCCGCACCGCCCTCGCTTCCGTCATGATCTTCAAGAAGCGCGCCTCGGTGCACGACATCACGGTGTTCGGGGCAGGGAAGCAGGCATACTGGCACCTGCGGCTCGCGCTGCTGCTGCGGCCCGACGAGGTGCACCACGTCAACATCATCAACCGCGACTTCGAGCGGGGCACGCGCATGATCCGAGCGCTGATGAATCCGATGGAGGATGAGGGGGGCTCGGGCGCGGACGTCGTGGTGCAGGTGCCCCGGCGGGCGAAGTTCAGTCTGTTGACGCCGGGGCATCATGAGTATGAGCGGTTGTTGAAGGAGCAGGTGAGGAAGGCTGGCGTGATTTTTCTGACGACGCCGAGTCTGACGCCGTTGTTTCCGGCGGAGTTTTTGACGAGTACGGAGGGGAGGAGGAAGGGGAGGTATATTGCTGCTATTGGTAGGTTGTGAGGCTGGGGATTCGGAGGGGATATGTTGGCTGATATGTTGAATAGGGTCATACAAGCCGCATATGCTGGAGCTACATCCAGATGTGCTGAAGCAGGCAGTCGCGCCGCAGCATGATCATCGCCATTTCCATAAGCATGCGCCGACTGGTGGTGCGGTCTTGGTAGACAGTGTGGAGGCGTGTCTGAAAGAAGCAGGAGAAGTCATCCAGGCAGGGTTGAAGCCCGAGGAGGTGGTAGAGCTCGGCGAGCTGGTTATGCTGAAGAGGGATAGAGAGAGGAGGAGGGCTGAGGCAGGAGAGTCTGGAAAAGGAAAAGATGGTATGGAGCTGCAGGGAGATGGAGGTTTGCAGGAGTGGTTATCCAAAGGGAATGTCATATACAAGAGTGTGGGACTGGGCCTGATGGATGTTATCACCGGTGGAGAGCTTGTAAGAATCGCCGATGAGCGTGGAGTTGGGACGAGAGTGGAGGGATTCTAGAGAGAGCCTACATCAGTAGAGGAGACATAGCTGGCTTTCGAGTTTGCTAACTGATCAAGGCGTTGGTTGACACAATTACGGTGGGTCTATGAGAAAGTCATGATCAATCATAAGATAGAATAGGTTGGTACGCTTCACATCATATTCATGTATACATCAACATCTCAATGTTTCTTCATGTCAGCCATCCAAGATCGGGTTGACTTGGCACTTTCATGGGCAGACTTAAACACTTTATCACGAACATGGTTAGCATTGGCATTTCGAAGTTGGGAAGTGTGGAATCTCTGAGACCTACATTGTCTTTCAGTCTCATCTAGGCCTCGCAAGAACTCGGCGCCCTCACCAAGCGCCCCCCTTGGATTGTGAGCTTGATCAGCTATCTCCGCAGATCTTTTTTTAAAGGTCTGAGCCAGAAATAGTCAGTCAATCTGTGGATGAGGTTTCAAAAGAGTGTCACACCTCTGTCAGAATGTCTACCATCTCCTCTTCTTCGAATAGTTCTAGCATTCGGGCAGCGAGTGCGTAGAAGTGTGGAGCTTGAGCACGAAGGTCAACTGTCCTCGGGTCTGCCTTCAAGGCATTCATGACACGCTGCGAAAGTGCTGCAGGGAGATCAAGGGTCACCAGAGCGCCCGTACTCGTAGGCTGACTGGGAAATGGCGTCAAAAGCAGGGCGAAGACAGGGAGGACAATTCCATGTGTACCTCACTGCCAACATCTCCCCAAGCCATAAGGGCAGTTCGACTTTGGTTCCCCTTTTTAACTAGTTGCGCCTGTCAAAATCCTTAGGATATATAGAGCTGCTGCACAAGTCGGACTCACATCCCCGCCTGTGTTACCGTCGATGTATCCCAATCCGGGCACATTCAGCTCGAATTGACAGGGAACTTTCTGGAGGCCTTTGTAAGCAGAAGTCCATGGAAAAGGGGGCCAATTTTCATGATGAAATACCTGGGCGTCGGTTAGGATGGCATCGATATCGTAATACATTGCATGAGCTATGGCGGGCCAACTCGAAGGCAGTAGGTTGAGCTACTAGCGAGCATTTGTGGCGATGAGTTGCCGGTAGGCAGTGAGTTGCGTGTTCCGCGCCTGCCTGGGAACGTTGCAGTTAAAATGATTGATGACCGTCAGGCTACTGCATCACTTTTTCTCAAGCCGTGAGCTGAAGTCGCTGAGCCGAGTCCTGCAACTTCACAGTGCCCGGCGTCGTATTTACGACGCGTTGGTCGCGCGTCTGAAGACTCTTGTGTTTTTCGGTGCTTAATTCCAGCAACATGTACGTATCGCTGGCTCAAACACCCTAAGCAGTGCAAGCATTAGTCAGATCCAAGCTTCCTTCACCCCGGTCCCTTCGAGAACGCATCCTTGGCTGATTTCATTGGGAAAGCGGATTTGGTAGAAGCTCGTATGCCCTACCAGCAACACAACCACCGACTGCCTTCATCCACCCTTCACTACATCCACCCCTCGTTCTTAGATTGCCACCTCATGCGTTTATGACACTTCAGTCCTGCGTTCTTGGTGTCTCTAATTCTTCGACGCACAGAATCCTCGTTGCCTGCGACGCACAAAACTGCCTAACACGGCCCGAAGGTTGAATCGTGTTGAGGTACAGTATTAGATTTAGCTCCGCCTATTACCTGGGGTAAATACGCCCGACAACGAACCTCCCTAATACAGTCTCTGGCCCTAGAAGCTGACGCTTGCGCTTTGCAGTCTCCGTTCTGTCTTCTGGATACCTCTCCTCTCATCCTTGGCGCCTAAGCGCAACACTAGCCTCTATCGATGGCTCATGAACGAGCGAGGGAGCTGATCAGTGCCCTTGAAAACGCAACAGCTGGAAATGATGTTTCAAGAGCTACTTCACCTGGAGGCGAATGGAACGAGGCAAATGGGTCCGCAAATGGTGTGGATGCCGAGGAGCATGGTAGAATACGTCCGAGGACTTACCCCTACGAAAGATATCTCCCTTATCCTACAGAACCACAAGAGGAGAAGAGGCACAATCTTGCAGAATGCATAGAAGAACTGTACATTGCTGTATCTGCCGGCGATTTCTCCCCCGGTGCTGTACATTGGACGCGAGAAATACGAGGCTGGCTTTCGCTCAAATTTGACCTCACGCGAACCCAGCGAGTCAGACTAGTCAAGCTCTACTATGATTTAGCACTGGCTCCCGGTCTTGATTATGCCGTGTCTGAGAGATTTGCAAGCATGTTCATGGTCCTAACGAAGTGAGCAATAACGATTCCGCACTATGCTTCTCTACCCGATCGCTAACATATTGCAGGCGGAAGCACTACCTGAGACCCGGGAAAGACCTCATTCTCGATTGGCGACCTTTATACAAAGAACTCAAGGTTTTTGTGATGCCGGGTGAATCTGCGACGCAAAATACTGGCATGGTCAAGCGCAACGTACGGACCCTGACAAAGATGTGCACTTTTGCGCAACTTTATTTCGAGCCGAAGGAGGTTCATGCCATGCTTGAAGAAATGCTGCCCTACTTCAGCACTTCGTTTGCCGAGGGAGCTTACATTGTGGCTGGACTCTTGAACCTTCTCCTTCCCACAGCTCCTGGACCTCCTGACGATCCTACCTTACAGCCGCAACACTTCCTACCTACATTATTCCACATATGGTCTCTGGTGAATCGCTCGAGAGTCTTCGATGTCCACTTTATAGACATTCTGTCTCGGTTCGCTCGCGATTCGCTCCCCGCCCAACACATCCCTTGGTCCGAATATGGTATATACACGCCTGAGCAGTCTGAATTGATCTTTACGGCCATCTTGAGGCTACTCGAAATTCCCGTCGGGCAATCCACGTCTCCGTACAGCACTACTGTGGATGTGACTGCTGGTAGTGCTCTGTATCTCGAACGAGACCAGCGAAAGCATCCCACGGCTCACTCCATTGCTCGATGGATTGTCATGTCCTTGTCACCGGCCAGCATGGAAGAGCCGGAGTCAATTCTGACTAAACTTGAGGGTCTATTGCAGGCGGTTGAAACATTTTTCCATCCATCAAACTCAGGGTCGTGGACCAAGACTCTCTCTCAGCTAACTTTCTATTTGGCGGACTTCTTCGTCATGAGATGGAACCGCGAGCGTAATGGGGAGATGGAAGTTCCACCAGAGAGGCGCTTGAACGAAGCGATAAAGAAGCGATTCGTTCTTTGCTTGCGCGATGTGATATTCATGGGCATTTTCGCAAAGAGCGGAACAGCCATGACATTCTCGCTATCCACACTCCAAAGTCTGGCATACCTTGAACCTCAGCTTATTCTTCCAGGTGCGTTGCAGCGTATCTACCCTGCTATGCAAGGCCTCGTTGAAGTCCATCGCACCATCTCCTCGATACGTTCACTCCAAATGCTTTCAAAGATGATGGCAAGGACCAAAGGCTTTAGATGTCACATAACAACACTCCTAGGTCTGGCTCTTCCCGGTATAGATGCCAACGATCTGGACAAAACACTCAACACCCTCTCCTTCATACAAGCAGTGTGCTACAACATACCACTCCATGATCTGACCAAAGAGAGCAAGGGCAATTTAACCAATGGTAATGCGGAGACTAACGGTGCAGATAAGATGGAGACAGAAGATAGTGAACTTGGTGATGAAGCAGTGGGCACCGGTATTGCCGAGAAGTGGATCACTGAACAAGTCGATCGGTTCGAAACAGAGGGGACTGGCGTCGACATCGACTATGAAAAGGAATTGACAGACAAAGAGGAAGAGACGATTTTGGCTTCCTCAACTGCGGGGTTTAATGAGTTTATTATCGCATTCTTGGGCAGAGTCTTCACCCTTCTAGACAACCTTCCGGACGCCTCGAGAGTTCGCAGCGGATCTCCGGAAGAAAACGTTGTCAACACCTTACCAGCGACATTCACACCGCTTCTTGCCGCCCTCTCTCCGGAGCTGTACGACACAGCACTCAACAAGATCGCATCTTTTGTATTGAACCACGTCATAAATCAAGCTAGAGATGCGGTCGCATTCATTTGCAATGCGGTTGTCAAAATCAATCCGAAGAAGGCATTGGCAAGACTGTTACCTGACCTGATTACCGGTATTCGGACGGAGATAGAGGACAACGGTGCAGGCTCTTCCAGGACAACAGGCTCCGAAGTCCTTCCAAGGGATAGAGCGTTGGTCTGGGACATCAGCTTACTTAGCATGTGTGTTGTGCATATCGGGGACGCGGTGCTTGATTACAAGGAGGAGCTCTTGGATATTGCAGATTACATGCAGAAACGCTGCAAAGGCATCCCCACCGTCCATGTCTCAAATTTCATCCACCATCTCCTTCTGAACCTGACCGGCATCTACACCGTGGATTATGCTTTGTATGAAAAGCATGAACTTGAGCGAGGACTTACGCCGAAGGACTGGGGTAAACCGACCGATCCAAGGTCCTTGAACATCGAGTGGCATCTTCCATCACCAGAAGAACTCACGTTTGCATACGAGCTATTCGAATCGCAGGCACAACATGCTATCAATGCTTTAACAGAGCTGACTGGCGATAACCCATCGATCAAGCGTGACGGTACTGGAAAGGACTGGTCAGACGAGGTCTCAAGGAACTTGACACTGCTTCGACTCATCATCTCTGGTATCTCAGTGTTGTTCGATGTTCGGCATCCCAGCATTTCACCCAAGAAGGGGGCCAAATCGCAGGAGACGGAGCTTGATTCTACCCAAAGTGACGACGCCCTCTACGAAGAGCAGCTTTGGAATACATTCAGGTGCAAGGCTGGATACCCCCTCCAGAGTCCGGAATCAAAATACAACGCGACGGGACACGAGCAGCTACATAAGACACGAATCGCTGCTGGCGAAGTGCTTCATCGAGTTCACCAATTTCTGACGGAGAAACAAGAAGACGACGTTCAATGTTTCAATGCTCTGTATATCACGTACCGATCGTGGTTTATTGATGTTGGTATTGAACGATCAGCACATGTTCTAGATAGAGTCACTCGTCTCCTTACTGCGGACATACATCCTTACAAGTTCAGTGGAGCAAGGAAGGAATATCCACGGCCTCTTCTAATTCGTCGAGCTGGAGTCTATCACTTACAACGGCTCCGATACAATTCATCTCCTCGTAAAGCAACGGAGCTCGATAAAGTGCTACTGCTTGACCTTGCGCAATCTTCCATGTCGGTTTATACCGAAGTCCGTCGAACAGCCCAAAGCGCTAGCGAGTCTGCGGTCAAAAGTGTCATCGGAGCCAGGACTCTTATTATTCCCAACCTCCTTGAAGCCTTTGAGAAAGCAGTGAAAGAGACAGACTTTCCACGGATAAAGGCTGCACTATTTTCACTACTTTTTGGGAGCCTGGCCAAAACCATTGCTCGTAACTGGAAGTTTGCGCCGTCTCTTATCAAAACATTCATTGAGGCCACTGGAGCAGATAAACCATCGATTCAGAAGCTTGCACAAAACGCTACGTTTCAGATCGTGGACATGAGTAGACCGCAGGAACGTATGGTCATTCTTGACCAGAACAGCGTTGACGAAATCCTACCCTTCTTTGTCAATCTTGATGGGCGCTCAGAGAGCTCGTGGGAAGAGAACTCAGATGCCGTCATTAGTGCTAGACGCGACAAAGTGAAAAAGAAGCGACAAATAGCCGAGAAGAAGAAGGCAGAGTTGGCTAAAGATCTCCTTGAGATAACTCGCAAGTCGCACTGGAAGAAAGCTGCACGCACGGCTGGAATCGCTATTACGCTTGACGTTCGATTCGATCACATATCTACCAAAGGCATGCTAGACCTCGTGACGATGGGTACAATTGACCCTCACCCCAACCTTCGCGCGTTATATGCCAACTCCTTGGCCGCCACTTTTGCGCTCATTCAAAGCCGAGCTTGCGTACAGCACAAATTTGAAAACTATCTGCTTGACAAAGACTGCTCTCCTGACAGACTTCAAATCACGACGAGAAGCGAAGATCCTGACTGGACGAAGAAATTCCTGCGTGGTTTTGCGCAACCCGAAGCCGAGTACTATGTGGATTATGACTACCCTGGATGGCTTGTATGGGGTAAAACCTTCAAAGCTTACGAGACTGATTCCAGTCCACTCGAATATGATGACGTTGAGAAAGACATACGAGGTCACATTGCCAGCATGATGGACCGTCATTGGTTTTCAACCTACTTTGGATTTATGAAACAGGAGCCACGAGATCAAAGTGCGGATAGATTCAGAATTACCAGCACTGTCATTCTCTCATACGCCTTCGATCTTGTATTTGATGGAGTAAGCCCTGCTAATTGGGAGGACATCAAGGATCTCGTCAGAGCAGTCTATGGTGATGGTAGTGATAAGCACCAGCATCGGGCTACAGCCGAGATAATGGCAGCTCTGTTGTCTGTTGCAGCGGACCTGAAGATCGAACTGCGAACTGTAGTGTGGGAATTCGTATTCGACATTGTGCATTCGGTATTCCAAGATGGTCTCACTCCAGAGAACGAGGCTTATTGGAGCTCATTTGTACATGTTGTCTTCAACGGCAGGGATCCGCGACGAAATTGGCCTCTTCTGGACTGGCTTGCAGCCTTCAGGCTAGACATGAGCTCAAATGCAGCCTTCAAAGAAAGCTCGAAGATCCACCTCCTCCAGGTGTGTGTTCTCACAATTGGCTGGCATTTCCAGCTTGACAAGCCGATCACTCAAAACTTTTTACAACACCTTGACCATCCTTACAAAGGTGTTCGGGAAGCAATGGGAACGACACTTGCTACTATCAACCGTACCAGGCATCATGAATCATTCCCTGATGTTCAGAGCTTGGTTCAAGCACAAAAGAAGTCGTCATCAATTGGCATCAGACCTTATGAGCCATCAGAGGAATTCTCAACGAGGATCAGAGACGTCTTCGAAAGGTTGGAAGTTTGGCGACAGGCCCGCCCTCCAGGACAGCAAACTCCTTCCTCTTATACATCCGGAAGTAAAACCGTCCTCCTTTGGCTTGACACAATCCTCGCCTCGCATGAATGCACCCAGCTCGTCAAATTCTTTCCCGACGTCTTCATGGAACAACTCCTTCACATGATGGACATCAAAGAAGACCCAGAGCTCCAATCCCTCGCCTACCACGTCTTCCGCCACCTCCCCAACATCCCGCATCGCGCCGGCGAAGACGCCCCCTTCGTAGCCGCTCTCATCCGCATCGGCCGCACCAGCACGTCGTGGCACCAGCGCCTACGCATCCTCATCAACATCCAAGTCGTCTACTTCCGCCGCCTCTTCCTGATGTCGCGCGCCCAGCAACGCGACCTCTTCGCCTGCGTCTCCGCCATGCTCGGCGACGTGCAGCTCGAAGTCCGGCTCGGCGCATCGGCTACCCTGTCAGGCATGATCCGCTGCTCGCCTGCGGGGTTCCGCGCCGAGATGGTCGACGAGCTGAAGCGCAAGTTCACGGACATGCTGGTCGAGAACCCGCTGCCGAAGCGGAGGCCCGGTGGTGGTGGTGGCTCGAACACAAATCCCGGCACGCCGACGCCCGAGCAGAATCGCTTGATCTTGACGCGGCATGCGGCGGTGTTGGGGCTGGGCAGCTTGATCAGCGCGTTCCCGTATACGAGTCCGCCGCCGAGTTGGCTGCCCGGGGTGCTGGCGACGTTGGCGGCGAAGGCGTCGGCGGATCCGGGGATGGTGGGGAAGAGTGTGAAGACGATTTTGTCGGATTTCAAGAAGACGAGGCAGGATACTTGGCACGTGGATGTTAAGGTGAGTCATGTTTAGTATACATGTGTTTCGAGTTGTATAGATGCTAATGTGATGTCTAGGCATTCGAGCCCGAGCAGCTAGAGGATCTGGAAGGGGTTCTGTGGAAGAGCTATTTTGCGTGAAAGTACATCCTTAGAAGTGGTATACGTTAGCTCCTTGGTTCATTAACGGCTGTGTATTAAGTAATTCATCTGACGAATGGCATCTTGGTTCAGGCTTGCATGTGAAGACTGGATTGGGAGGACGGGCGCAACGGAGCTGTTGTGAAGGGAGGCAAGCGAACCCATGCTAGCATAGGTGGCGTTGTTCATTGATAGCATTAGATACCAAGGTCGATGAGAATGCATCAGAAATATCTAATTTTATTGCGGACCATATATATGAGATATGATAGATGAAGACCACCTTGCACATGCAGATTCCTTTCTTATTAAGGCATCATTAGAAAGAGTAACAGATGAAACATCATTATATGCAGGATATCTACCATCACGGCACATCCATTGGCCGGCTCAGATTATCACTCAGATGACCTAAGGAAGATTCGTACAAAAACAGTGAGATTCAACCCAATTGTTGAACCATCTTCGTGGTTCAAGTGTATCGAGGAAACGCGCTCATGAGTCTGTTCTCGATGATAAGCGCCGGTCAGAATATTCTTTATCATTCACCCTAGCCCTCGGATGTTCATTAGTGGTGTACATATGCTAAATGCATTTGATTGTCGGGCAGGAAGTCATCAATTTCTTTGCCCATAGCCCCATGGCTGATGCGAAGCAAGTAACGCTTATTAAGAGAGGACTAGAATAGGTGAATAGGAGTCGAATTGTGCTAGGGCCATTAATTAGTATCAATTTCCATCCGCTCAGCAAATCGAGTGGATGAATGAAGTGGAATATTGACGCAATAGATATGTCTATGCGCTAGAGGTCAAGGAGGTCTATGCAAGCTGACCCGTGTGTCGGCCACTAGCTAAACCTGCATGTGCTGGAAAATCTCATCAGTGCTGCTACTCAAAGATTTTACAATTATAGAGAGTGGTCCCCGCAGTACGACAGCCAGTTCTCGTTGAGGTTGAAGGCTTGCAAGGACGCACTGGCCAGTTCAGGACCCTGGCTCTGGCTCCGAAAGGACTTCTCCCAAGAACCCGGACCTGGCCTGCCATTTTTCTCTCCATCAAGCTTGCAATTCCTGTTTCCACACACTCCCAATTGCATCAATTGCAGCTCCATTGACCATAATGGGGCTGTCCGATTTTTTCTCCGACATCTACTCTTCGCTGACGATTCAATCCGTCCATGCCGAGGAGCCCAATGCCCAGCCGTCAGGTGAACTAAATAGCGGCTCCACCACCTCAGGCGAACATGGCGGGATGCAGACGGCACAGCAGCGAGGTCAAGCAACCGTGAGAGGTGGCGCGAGCACACAAGGTTCGCCTGTCGCTGGTTCCAACGAGGAGACTCCTGGAGAGAAGGAGGCTAACAAGCGGGACATCAAAATAGGAGGAGAGAGCGATGAACCAGGCCACAAACCGGGAGCTGGCGGTGAAGGATCTGGACAGATCGGACCGAAATCTGGGACTGGGAGCAAGGGTGGCGATGATGAAGCTGAGGAGGGCGGTGAGGAGGAAGAGAAGGGGGAGGAAGAAGAGGGTGGCGATGAGGAGGAGGAGGAAGAAGAAGAGGAAGAAGAGGAGCCCGAAGACCTTATGCCAAAGCTTCACGAAGGTTCGCATGTTGTCTTTTCATTGGATACAGTGTTGCCTCAACGCAGATGCTACCTTGATGGAGTTTTACGGACGCTGATAGACCACAGATTGTGAACGCACGAAGGAATGTGCACCACTGAAGCACCACTACGACGAATGCGCCGAGCGAGTCACGCAGCAACATGAAGAGCACGGCAAGGCACATGAAGACTGCGTTGAGGAGTGTAAGTCGCGTTTACGCTGTTCTAACTATCTCGTCGCACAAGCTAACGCTCCAAGTTTTCCACCTGGCCCATTGCGCCTCTCAGTGCGCAGCTCCCAAATTATTCAGGCAGCTCAAGTGAGATTTTTTAAAGCCGCATTTCGCTCACCGGGTTCTCTCAAAGACAAGATCGGGTCTGTGTCTAGCGGCAAAAGGATTCTTGGACATGGCCAGCCCAGCTGTACAGTTTTCATCTCGATTCAGCATGTCTCGGCCTGCACGATGACTTGGACTCAATTCCAAGGCTGAAGCAATCTGTAATGTAGTAGAAAATGCATGCATAGATATTTTAGCATCACAGACCTGAACTGCCTTGACCACTTATTCGGGGTCCTCGGTGTAGCATGCGAGTTGGGCACACGGTCAGCCAATCCGAGGCCAGTGACTGGGATTCGAAGGTGGCGCGGGAAGGTGCAGGGATGAAAGGCGGCGGCTAGAATGCAGGAAACAGTGCATCCCATCCAATCACTGCTCAACCACCACCTCAATCACCACGCTGTCTCGACATATATCACCATGGACCCCTCTCCATTACTGATGCCGTCTTCTTCTTCTTCTTCGAAGAGTCCTGTGTCCCTCAGAGTGCGTTCGCCATTGCGAACCATTCTACTGCGAACCTTTCGAAAATGCTCAGAGCTGGGATAGCTTCTCTCCCGAAGACTCTTCTGCTCTGCATTGTCTTCCAATCCGTCGGCGCTTCGCCAGGGCTTGACTACGGTCCAGCGCCTCCTCCAGCTCAAGGTCCCCCATTGTCGGCGCATGCATCCCGCAACAAGAACCTCCTCCCTGCTCAAATCTGTGGTATCGTAGGAGCATATCTCTTCACCATCTGCTTCCTCGGTTCGGCCCTGCTCACCTTTGGACGACGACTCCGCCGTGCTGCTCAGTCCTCTCGAGGTACCCTCGCCGTAGAGATGGTTCGGCCAAACAAAGGCCTCGAGATCTCGCCTATCTCACCAACTGAAAGCAAGCGCTCCTGGGTCTGGAGCCCTAAAAAGTTCGGACTCAGAAAACCTGAAAAGAGCGGTACTAGCAGTACCCTAGGAAGCCCGACTGCAGAAAGTGTCGCCTCATTTGACAGAAATGTTATAGAGCAGGATATGCAGGCACGGCAACAAGAGATGGAAAGACTGTATGCCGCTGTGATGGAGCACGATGCCAAGAAAGCCTCCAGTGTACAGCTCAACGAAGAGCCGACCGAAATACCGGCCTCAAACGGACCCAGACAACCTCTTCATGTCATTACGAACCCGGCCGTAGCAAGGCTCGCCGGACAACCTCAATTGAGTCCCCACAGCCCTCACAGCCCCCGTAGTCCGATACGCGCCATCTATCCCCCAGACAGTCAAATCCCTGAGGGTCCAGTCAGTCCATCAAGTCCCATCCGCGCCGGTCAAGCCCAACCTCCTACCCCAATTAGTCCTACAGGCCGTACTACCTATCCACAGAATTCTCGTCGAAGCCGTACATCCTCACTAGGCTCATCGGGCAGCAAGAAGAGCCGCGGTCTCCGCAACCTCCGCATCTCCGCCCCCATCCCAAAAGTCGAAGGTGAAGACGACGAACGCACACCTCTGACCCCTCGCCACTACGAACCCGGTCCTCCCCCTCCCCCCCCTCCCACCGCCACCACTCCCGGCACCGCAACCACAACCCACACGGAACTCGACTACGAAGGCCTCGACAAGCCCCAACCCCTCCCACGTCCCGCTCCCCAACGCGGTCCCACCCACCCCTACAACGCCGCCTCCTCCACCACCACCACCAACGCCCCCAACTCCCTCTCCGCCGACGCCCCGCCCAACAAATCCCTCGGCTCCCTCCCCTTCCGTACCATGCACTCGGCCTCAAACTCCACCTCCTCCGGTATCGGCGCCAGCGTGCCGCAAGCGCCGCTGTCGCCCACGACGCCCGCGCTCAAGACGACCTTCGTGACGCGAGGGCCCGACCCGTTGACGCGCGGGGCGCAGCGGACGGGTGGGGTCAGCGCGGGGCTCGCCACGCCGTATAGTGCGTACATGCCGTTTACGCCGGTGACGCCGGTGACGCCGCGGCTGGTGGGGAGGCGGGAGCGGAGGGAGCGGAAGAGGGAGGAGGGGAGGAGGGTGGTGACGAGGGAGGATGAGGTGCTGACTGAGGGGGAGATGTGGGGGAGTGGGTATTGAGGATTCTGTGAAGCTCGATCTGGATCTGGATTTGGATCTGTGTGAAGTTAATGGAGGAGGGGGGAATGTCGGCAAGAGGGAGGCGACTGGTCTTGGTGTTTTGAATATTTGGGCGGAGCAATCTGGATGTTGGATATACTCCCAGGGTCTGGAATCTCGGGGTTACGATACAATGTATTTTCCTTGCAGGGGAATTGTCCACGACAATCATGGAAAGCTGTGCAAGAATTGAGGCTTTTAGAGCTCAAGTTGAGTGATTGGAGCTAAGAAACTATCAGATAATGCATCTACAAGTGTCATTTTGGTTGAAGCGCTGAATCCCAATCTGCTATTATACATCATCCACTACTTTCGCACGCATATTCACTCATTTAGGGGCTTGAGCCGGGCGTCCTATACCCATTAGCCAGGCTTATCTCTCCCAGAGAAGGATAAAACTTGAACTTACTTGTAGCGCTTCTCCGCCGCCTTCCAGTTGACAACGTCCCAGATAGCCTTGAAGTACTCGGCCTTGCGGTTCTCGTATTGGAGACTATAATCATGTTAATAAGTGAAGATTGGTGCAGAATTGAAGAGCTTACTAGTAGGCATGCTCCCAAGCGTCAATTCCAAGAATTGGACGGAACTGTCCTACGACAGGATCCTGATTCTGCAGAGAAATTCCGTCAGCATCAACAATGTCTTTTACTTCTCTCCCCGTCTCCCGGCCATTTGTAGCACCATCATAGGATCAGAAGGAACGCACCGCATAAGTCTTCACACCCAACGCCCCGGTCTGCGCATCCTGCACCACCCACGCCCACCCACTCCCCTGAATCCCCGCCAACGCCTTATTCATCTCTTCCTGCAACTTGCCCAGCCCACCCCAATGCCCCTCAATCGCCCGCGCCAGCTCTCCGCTCGGCGCGCCGCCTCCACCCTGACTCTTCGGCGCCAGGTTCTCCCAGAAGAGGGTATGGTTTAGATGGCCGCCGCCATGGAAGTTGATCAGGGGCTGCAGCGCGATCTGGGCGGCCACGTTCTCGGAGTCGCGAGCGGCGCCCATCTGCTCGGAGAAGGAGTTGAGCGAGTTCACGTAAGTGGCGTGGTGCTTGCTGTGGTGGAGCTCCATGATCTTGCCGGAGATGGCGGGTTCGAGCGCGCCATAGTCGTCTGTGGGTTTGGAGGGCGAGAGTTAGCCATTCAGCTCTGATATTTTTTGTCGGGAAGAATGTAGCTTAGTTTGAGGGGTGAACATTGGAGGAAAGGAAAAGCCGGCGTACATGGGAGGTCCGGGAGAGTTGCTTTGCCCCGAGTGAAGGTTGCGCCGGCGAGACCGGCACACCGCGCGGATGTGGAAGGAGCAGCGGCTCGTAAGGCGGAGCGGAAGCCGGTGGTTCTGAGAAGGGTTGTAGACATGACGATTGGATCAATTGGTGGTGTGGGGTGAGAATGAAGTTCGGAGAGACTGGGCTGGATAAAGATGGAGTTATATCGGAGCTTGCAGAGCTCTCGGTAATTGATGAAAACATGACGTCAAATGTCACATCAGATCTCAATCACCGACCGATATATCAAGCAATAGGTATAGCCTCTTACGGTAGGGTACTAATTAATTTCTGTATCGTCCGTATGTGTTGACCTTTAATTTTAGCTTACGAGCCATAAAATTAAGCTAGCCTTTCACTCCAACTCGGCTCAAAACTACTCGGCATTTCGCGGAGTACTGGTATTGAGATGGAAACGATTAGAACGAGGGGTGCAACATTCTCTTTGCTATTAGAGTTGCTTGAGACGCTAGTGCACCTGCAAATGTTGACTATAGAATGACGCATGTGATAGCGCGACGAATCGTGGTTCCACCCGCACTGCGTCGAGTTGTTGTTTTCTGAATTCCCGTACCAAGTAAATAGACTTCAATAATTTCATTGATTCTCCACGTATATTCGTCCTCAAACTCGTCCACTACCGGCTGCGTCAGCTCACATGACGCTAGCTGTCTCTGTAGTCTCGACTGACAAATGTAAGTATTCTTGACGTTTGTTGCCACACTCTTTACTTCCAGCCTAGGATGCCGCCAATATGGACCAGAGTTGATCTTGACTTTCGAATTTTTCCTTGATGACTATTCTCTTGCATCGCTCACGCTTTACAGTGTAAAGCCCGCCGAATCCCTACACTCGACCGAGGCACAAGCATACCATTACAGACGTCGTTAGTCTTCCACCTTGTCACCTTCATCCTCCGCACTTTTGAGGAGCGAGTACCTACGAAGTATTGCTGGAATGCTGTTTGCGCCACCATAGTAGAGGAGAGATGTTCCCGTCCTTCACTGGCAATTCTCGGCGCCCACGCCAAGTCAATCTCTCTGGCCGAAATCCCAACCCATTTGCAACCCCTGGGAGCGCTGGGGGACAAAATGTTGCTGTGGTGAATGCGCAACAGGAACGAATACAGCGTCAGAAGGAGAGGGAGCGCTTGCATGCTGCGAAAACTTTACAACGGACGTGGCGAGGTCACAACAGTCGGGCTAAGCTCAAGAGCTTATGGCGGACAGAATGGGATGCTCATGAACATATATGTTCCGAAAAGCAGGCGGACACTTATCATACATCCTATGACTCCGCCGAGGACTCCTTGATGCAGCTTCGCCTGCTTGCTCATTTCTTTGACCCGCGTAGCGCAGCAGACGTGCGGAGACTTTTGCATTACTTTTCAAGAACGAGTTGGTCGAGTAATGATGCCGTGCCGACCTCTGCCTTTTTACCAATGGCGTTTCTGAAACTAGAGAACCATTGCCTCCGAGCACTGGATCACAGAATAGATCGTACTTCGGGGGTAAAACAATTGTCGGAGGAGATAGATGCTTTGCTCGAGGCTTTATGGATGATCACGGAGATCCTACCACACCAGACAGCACTCAATGCGGACAAGTTCTACCACACACTTGCGCGATTTACGCGATCATCGCAGCTTAGCCAGCGAATGTCTCTTTTCCAAAGGGTATTGATATCGCCATTGCGAAAGATACATTCCGAAACATTCAGTGCTTACGAAGGGTTCATCTCAAAATATCTCATCATCTTGAATCTCCATGAGTTCCTCAACGTACGAAATGGCCTCGAAGAACTAGCTGATCACGTCAACATCCGGCTACTCGCGAAGGCCACGGCAGATGTGCTCTCCCGCCAACAACCCTGGGAACTAGTTTCGAATAGCAAATTTCAGGCACGCCTACGCCTCAACAGCAGAGAACGGCTCGCGCTTCTAACGAACTTCATTTTCTTTCATCGAAAAGCTCACAATTTTACAAAACCGGAAGCATACTCAGGTAATGACGACTTTGTGGCGGTAGTCTCCAAACTCCTATCCTCTTTAGCGGACGAGATAGATATTGAGGCCCGAACCTTCACGGATTCCTCCGCTGATGTCTCTCCGCAGAGCTTTGATGAATTTACTCAAGCCCAGCTTATCTCCCTTGTTAATCAAGAAAGCATTGGGGGCATGCTGCGAAGCACACAGAATCAGCCAGCTCGACCGAAAACATCTGATGCCGATAGTGTAGCCAGCAGGACGGCTAGTACAGTGGCTCAAAATCTAGCTGGCTTCGCTCTGACGCTCTTACGACTATTTCCTCTCCGGGGTGATGAGATTCGCATGTGGCTGTACCTAGGGTCCACTGACAAACTCGCAGGAACGAATGAGTCCGCAACCAAATTCTTTTGGGACGCAGTTCGACAGACTCATTGCTTTCGAGCAATCACACGTGACTCAAAGGCAGCGTTCAATCTTCTCAAGCCTCGCAGTCAAAGCCTTGATAGCGGCTGGCAACCGCCTCGGGCGTCGGAAGTACAAGCCGATGATCTTGACGACGAATGGAGATTGATTTTCACATTTATGGAGCTTTACACGTTCATGCTCAAGGTCATGGATGACGAAGAGTTTTTTTCCCGAAGCCATATTGGATCTGGACGTCAGACCATGGGAACGTCAAGCACACGACAAAACGCCCTACCGTTGACTGCTATCCAAGAACTCTCAACGTTCTTGAAGAACTTGGGGTTCACTTTGTACTTCAATGGTGTAGATTTGAGTAAAGCATCCGAGAGTGCCTGGACATCCGAATCGATCAGTAACTACTTTAAACATGCCTCATCTCATATAGTAGCGCGCACGCCAATGAAAGCAGAAGTCCTAAAGAAACCATCTCTGAGTATAGCCGGACTTGCTGGAATCAGTGTCGACTACGTCAAAGGTCTTACGACCGGACTTCTTCGTATGATTTATGAACGCGACTCGAGACGAAAATTCCTACCAGATGACCACTGGTTAATGACATCACGGTTCGATATGGACTCTTTCATTCCTGCTGTTGTGGAAGAGGAGGAGAATCGCAGTAGGCTAGATGCTGAGGATGATGGGGAAGAAGATTGGCCTGGTGAAGAGCGTGAGGATGCATACGACCAATTCCTTCAAGGAATAACGTCGAGGACTCCACGGATTCGCCAAGTAGAAAGACTGAGAACGGAGCAGCGAAAGCTCTCCCGCCAGCGATATCTGCAGGCCGTAGCACCGCGATTGGAGATCTTGCAGAACATGCCCTTCTTGATACCCTTCACCACACGCGTTCAGATCTTCCGTGAATTTGTTCACCTCGACCAGGTATGTTTTGCTAAAGCAAGAAATTTGCTGTCCAGATGCTGAAATGATTCTCCATAGATCAAACGCAGGAACGGGTATACCGATCCAGACACGTGGCGAATGGCAATGCACAGCAGCCATAGAAGCACAGGGGAGAATGAATTGAGCCACTATCACGCAAAGGTCCGACGGAAGCACGAATTTGACGATGCATACGAACAGTTTTATCCGCTGGGTTCAGCGCTGAAAGAACCGATTCAGATTACCTTCGTTGATCAATTTGATACAGTTGAAGCTGGTATTGATGGCGGTGGAGTTACCAAAGAATTCCTAACTAGTGTTACCAGTGAGGCCTTCAGTCCTTCAGATGGGATAGACTTCTTCGTCGAAAACGATCAACACTTACTGTACCCCAATCCCACAGTAGTTGAGGAGAAAAAGGAACTGCTTCGTGGAGCAGGAGTCCAAGAAGGCACCACTGACTGGAGGAACGAGATGTCAGACATGATGCAACGCTACGAGTTTCTGGGGCGTATCGTTGGAAAGTGCTTGTATGAGGGAATACTTGTTGATATAGGCTTTGCCGGATTCTTTCTGCTCAAATGGGCTTTAACAGGTGGCTCGGGATCGGCACCAAACGAATCAGGGTATCGAGCAAACCTGAACGACCTAAGAGATCTTGACGAAGAGCTCTATCAAGGTTTGGTATGTTGATGTCCCCCTCTCGGCCTTCCACCATCACTTCAGCTAACCCACACGCAGCTCCAACTCAAAAACTACCCTGGTGACGTCGAAGACTTCTCCCTCAACTTTAGCGTCACCGACAACATTCCCCTTGGCAACGGCCGCACCACAACCCTCACGCGTGAACTCAAGCCAGACGGCGCCAACACGCCCGTCACCAACGAGAACCGGCTCGTCTACATCTCATACATGGCACGCTACCGGCTCTCAGCCCAGCCACTCCACCAGACCAACGCCTTCCTGCGCGGCCTCGCCAGCATCATCCAGCCCTCCTGGCTCAGCATGTTCAACCAGTCCGAACTGCAGACGCTGATCGGCGGGGCGCGCGCCTCCATCGACATCGCCGACCTCCGGCGGCACACGCAGTACGGCGGCGTCTACGTGATTGGCAACGACGGGCAGGAGCACCCGTCGGTGCGGCTCTTCTGGCGCGTCATGGAGAGCCTGAACGACCGCGATCGCGCCGCAGTGCTGAAGTTCGTGACGAGCACGCCGAGAGCGCCGCTGCTGGGGTTTGCGAGCTTGAACCCGAAGTTTAGCATTCGCGACGCGGGGGATGATCAGGAGAGGCTGCCGAGCACGAGTACGTGTGTGAATCTGTTGAAGTTGCCGAGGTTCACGGACGAAAGGGTGTTGAGGGAGAAGCTGCTCTATGCGGTGAATTCGGGAGCTGGGTTTGACTTGAGCTGAAGGGGTCGTATGTGATGAGGTCTGCGCGATATTCAAGCGTTTGCATTTTCGGGTGCAGGAGTCTAGATAGCTGGATCAGGATGGCATGGAAGTCTTCTTAACGAGCGCTCGTTAGGTGGTTGATGGATCGTGAGGAACCAATGCGTGGGTAGATTTACGACCATTAAAATATGTCTAAATGTGGAAATCGCTTTCAACGTCCGCATTCCGCATTATTGGAGTAGTATTTAAATGTGGCGCGGAATGCCCCGCAGTATCATTTGCATTTTCTCGTCCGTACGCCAAGCCCAGAGGATCGATTGGAAGATCTAGCCTTCTCGTTCACTATCTGTCTCCTCTTCTTCCCGTTAAATCGAGCTTACATTTTGGTAATACCAAAAATACCTCGACTGCTGCAAATAGCTAGCTGCCGCCTTTCCGGACCACCGCATAGCTGCCTAGCTAGGATCCCCACGTACAGCATCGGCATCGGTGGAGGACAAACAGCTTCATCACTCGAATACTCCCACAACTCGACAAGGGCTCCGGTCCTTATACTTTACAATGTCCATCAAGTAAGTTAGTCTGTTTGTACTCGTGCTGTTCTTCTCTTCAAAAAGAGACTTCGTGTTCACTGCTGCCTCACAAGAGATCTAGTCTTCACACATCTCACAATGCCACGTTAAACGAATTTCGCTGACCGCGGCACAGTTGGGTAATGCTATCTGATGATGGCGCCTTCACACCTCTGCCCGGCGAACAGACTCTCTACACATCTCCTCCGCGAACATCGCTGTCATTACAATCCTTAGCCAAGCAAACACACACCGAGGCATTCTCAATACAAAGTTCCGCCGGCCACGTCTACCTCACAAACCGCCGAGTACGTGAACCAAACAAGCATTTCCATTTACTACTTCTCTCGCTCCTAAGCTAACGCCTCACCCCTTCCCCACACAGGTCGTCTACCTCCCCTCATCCCCAACTCCTACCCTCCAATCCTTCACGGTACCGCTCCTCAACCTGCACGACACGCACGTCACGGCGCCCTGGTTCGGGCCGAACGTCTGGACCAGCCTGCTGCAGCCCGTGTCAGGCGGCGGCATCCCCGCGCAGCACGCCGCGCTCGAGCTGAAGCTGACGTTCAAGGACGGGGGCGCCTTCGACTTCCACACGGGCTACGAGCGCATCAAGGAGCGGCTGCAGCAGGCGGTCGAGCTGGCGCGCGAGAGCGGGGTCGCGGTCGGCGACGGGACGGAGCGGAGTGCGGGGAGGGGTGGCGGTGCGCTGGAGGGGGTGGACATGGGCGCGGTGCATTTGGATCAGTTGCCGAGGTATGAGGAGGCGAGTAGAGGGGGTGGGGGTGGGAATGGCGAGGGTGCTGGGCAAGAGCAGGGGCGAGAGCGAGAGCAACAGGAGCAGCAGCAGCAGAGGGATAGTGGCGTTGCGGTGGGGAGGAGTGAGGAGGGTAGGAAGCCGGAGGAGGAGGAGGTCGAGATACGGCCGCCGGCGGAGGAGCCTTTTACGCCGCCGTTGGAACCGCCGCCGGGGTATGAGGAGGTGCAGAGGGATAGTGTGGCGACTGAGTTGGAGCAGCGGTTGAGGGAGTCGGAGGAGCGAAGATACTCTTGAGCGGATGGAAGGATCGACTGGAGCTGCAAAGAGATAGGCATTTTGGGCTGGGCGTAGAAGAAGCACGGCGTCAAGGAATGAACGACTAAGGAAGCTACTATACGTGGACTTGGGTGTATTTTATGCCATTGACTAGACATCAGCGCTATATTTTATTTTGATGGAGAGAAAAGACGCGGTCGTCTTTGGGTCATGAATACGAGACCGTATGATCGACACCAAATACCATCTGGATAAGGCGTTCAGCCGCTTCACGTGGCATTGAGGCATCTTGACATGTGAAAAATGACGATCATTGATCTCCGCTCTAAACCAAAAGCGGTCGACCTCGGTCTGCCAGATCAAGCCGAAGAGCAATGGAAAACCACGGTATATGATTCTTATATCGACCCTTCCGCGCCTTCCCACATGCTCGAACTGCTATTTGACTTCCTTTTCCTTAGTGATCTTCTTTGACCATGGCAGCTTCAGGTAGGACACCTCACGTTTCGACAGTGTCAACGTTCAGGTGCTAATGCCTCCAATAGCAAAGCAACGTCTTTCACAGGTTACATCCCACCTCCAGTCTTCCGAAGCTGATATTCGACGGGGAAGAGATGTGATTCTTACAAAAAGTCCGGATGATGTACGTAATCCAATTCCCCTCGATGTAACTCCATAGTCCCAGTTCTGATCCAGTATCCTATTGCCAGATAGTCGTCACCTGTGCCCTCCGTACAGCCATCACCAAAGGCGGCAAGGGTGGCTTCAAAGACACCGCCGCCGCGAATCTCCTCCATGGCGCCTTTACCTCTCTGATTTCCCGCTCGGGAATCGACCCTTCTCTAGTTGAAGACATAGCTGTCGGCAGCGTGCTCCCTCCTGGCGGTGGTGCAACTGAGTTCCGAGCCGCAGCGCTGGCGGCAGGTTTCCCAGAGACTGCGGCGGTCAAGAGCTTGAACAGACAATGTTCGAGTGGTCTACAAGCATGCGTGGACGTCGCAAATGCGATCAAGACCGGCATGATCGATATCGGTATCGGTGCTGGCGTTGAGAGCATGAGCTCGCAATACGGGTATGTCTACCTATGCATCCCACAATCTCCCCTCGTCTTGTCAAACCTTTGCTCTGTCTCTCTCCTTACCCTTTGTCCTACTTCTCCAAGACTAATACGTTCTACCGATTCCAGCCCCCAAGCCGTCACCGAATTCTCCGAACTCCTCGAATCCCACCCCGAATCCGCCAACTGCAAAGTCCCTATGGGCCTCCTCTCCGAAGACATGGCGCGCGATCGGCAGATTTCTCGAGCCTCACAGGACGCCTTCGCTGCCTCGTCCTTCGCCAAAGCCGCAGCGGCCCAGAAACAGGGGCTCTTTGACGAGGAAATTGCGCCCTTGACTGTCACCTGGCAGGACCCGAAGACCGACGAGGAGAAGAAGATTACGGTTGCGAGGGACGACGGCGTCAGGGAAGGGATGACTGCCGAGAGTCTGGGGAAGATAAGGCCGGCGTTTGCGAAGGACGGCAGTATTCACGCGGGAAACGCGAGCCAGATTTCGGATGGGGCGGCGGCGGTCCTGATGATGCGGAGGAGTACGGCAGAGAGGTTAGGACAGCAGATCCTGGGCAAGTTTGTGGCGGCGAGTGTGGTGGGCGTGAAGCCGTTATTGATGGGGATTGGCCCGTGGAAGGCGATCCCCGTGGCGCTGGAGAAGGCAGGGGTGAGCAAGGAGGAAGTTGATATCTATGAGATCAACGAGGCGTTTGCGAGTCAGTGTCTGTGGTGTGTGAATGAGCTGGGACTACCGATGGAAAAGGTGAATCCCAAGGGGGGCGCCATTGCATTTGGACATCCGTTAGGGTGTACGGGGGCCAGACAGGTGAGCACGCTGTTGACCGAGTTGAAGCGGACAGGCAAGAAAGTTGGGGTAACAAGCATGTGCGTGGGTACGGGAATGGGTATGGCGGCGGTTTGGGTCGCGGAGTAATTATATAGACTTTCTTGAGGGCCTACGTACTGATACAGGCGACTCCTACCATGTAATCCATTCATCCCAGGAATTAATATTGTGTATGCAATAACTTGTGGCCCAGCACAATTGGAGCGTGATATAGAACGAGCCCCCTCATGATTCAAGACAATATGGTTGAACCGAACTCCCATGAGAATAATCCATTTTCGATGTCGCTCCAAAGGATGCAAATTAAGAGAGGGGCGACGATAAGAAAGTCGTGAGCCCATGTAGACATAGCAAGAGCGGAAGTTGATGACACAACACGTACAGCTACGCGATGCTCTGTCTCCATCTGTCGATCATCTCTCGCTGCTTCTGATTCATGGCGCCCTCCGGAATAGGTCCCGGACCCATGGCAATGTTCTGGCCATATCCAGGCATTCCAAGCCCCGTGCTCATGCCCATGCCCATGCCTCCCATCAGTTGCTGGAAGGTACTGTAACCCAAAGGATGGTTCTGGACCGCCATATTGTTGAAGTACCCATTCATGCCAGCCTGGTATCCCATACCAACACCCATATTCATATTCATGTTCATCGGCGAATTCATCCCCATCCCCATACTCATCGGCGTGGGCATCCCATGCATTCCCACCCCCATTCCCATACCCAGAGGCGCGCTCATCGGACCCATCCCATTCCCGGTCCCCATTCCTCCACTCACCCCACCAGCCGCCACCATCGGCGACGACTGCAAACCCCCCGCCACATGCGCCCCAGCACCAGTGCCAGCACCAGCACCATACCCCACCCCAGGCGTCGACACCGCGCCGCCCGCCCCATTATTATACACGCCCCCCGCAAACCCCTGACTGACAGGATTCCCGCCCGCCGCCGCGCCCGCCACCAGCGGCGCCCGACTCCTCTGCACATCGACGAGCGGCGCATCGAGGCCGCCCTCGGCGCCCGCCCGCCGGTTCTGCTCCATCATCTTCGTGCGGCGCCGCTCCTGGCGATTCGCGTTCTGGTGGAGCAGCGTGCCGGGGACGGGCGCGGTAGCGGCGGCGATGGCGCTGGCTTTGGCGTGCTCGGCGGAGGAGTGGCGGGAGTTGATGGGGTTGGCGGAGAGGAGGTCGGCGAGGCTGCGTGTGGGTTTGAGGGAGGGGCGGTTCGAGGTGGTGGTGGTGATGCCGGCTGCGGCTGCTGGGGAGGGGCCTGGGGGAGCGGAGCCGTTGCTGATGTTGCGGGGTTGGGGAGGAGTGGTGGAGGAGGAGGGGCCGTGGGCAGCTGCGAGGGCTTCGGCTTGGAGGCGTTTACGGCGTTGGCCGAGGGTTTCTTCTTCGTCGTTGGCGGTAGGGACAGTGGCGTCGGTAGGGGACGCGTCTTTGTTGGAGTCGTCGAAGCCGCCGAGTTGGCTCATGATTTCGCTCGCGAAGTCGGTGCTCGTGGGTCGCTGGGCGATGTCGCCAAGGGCGGCATTGAGGGATTCGCGGTTTTTGAGACGGCGGAGACGTTGAGCTAATGGTTCCTCCTCTTCCTCGTCGGCTTCCTCGGGTTTGGCTTCGGGGGGTTGGACTTCGGGTGCTTCCTCTCTGATAGGCATACCCGTCGCACGCTTGCCGGGACTTGCGTCTCGCTTGTTAGGTGAGATGCCGCGAAGGCGAGCACGTCGACGACTAAGTGGCTCATTCTCTTCGAGGTCACGTTTTTCAATGAGACCCAAAGGTCTATCCCAGTCAGACGCTCCCTTTCCTCTATTGACGAGGCCGTCGCGACCGGGAAATAGCATTCCAAGTGGAACGTCGTCATCATCAGCTTCTGCATCTTCTGCCGCTCTGGCTTCCGAATCTTCCCAAGCTAATGCAGGACGCTGGGCCATGCGACGCCTCTTTTCAACCTGCGCTACTGCGTCGAGCTCGAGGAGAGTGGAATGCATGCCGTTCGGAAAGGCAGTGGCAGCGGTGCGATTTCGTTGCTTCTGTTGAAGTTTCCGGAGCTGAAGTTCTGCCAGGAGAGTAGAAGGCGGTCCGAAGAATTGCTCCTCTGATTCTTGGTCATCCTCGTCTTCACCATCATTCACCTCCTCTTCTCCTTCCTCCCCGGGATCGCGAAGTGGGTCGCCCTCGTTAGCTTCCGTGTTGTTTAATTGCGTGCCAAGGCTAAGCTTGCTACCGTTTGCTTTTTGCATTATCTTATTTGGATCAGAAGACTTTCTCCTGCCTAGGAGAAGATCCAGAGTGCTGCGATTCTTCTTCTTCTCTAGAGAAACCTTCTCTATCGGAGATGTAACACTTCTCCTTGCGATTTCGCGGCTAAACACCTCCGAGCCTGAGGCGCCTGAAATTGGATGATTTGTGAATGCCCCAACCGGAGCAGTTGCCGATGCTTCAAGGATACTGTCCAGTGTGGCCACGGCAGATTCACCTTTGACTTCTACATCCTGAGAAACTGATGGATGGTCAAAGTAGGCACTCGCTCGAAGCTGGGGAGGTAGACCAGCCAGGTCCATTTTATCCTTGCTGTGTCGAGAACTTGTGTCTTGCGACGTCGGTCGTTCTGGCATATTTTCACTGTGAGGGTCTGGTTGAGGCAGCCACGCGGCGGATTTTCGAACATCTGCTGGTAAAGCACCAACAAGTTGGCTTCGTCGCTTTGCTTGTAAAGCCGCATTTGGAAGCTGAGACAAGCGCTGTGGGAGATTGAGGGTCCTCGGTACTGGGGCTGGGTAGAAGACCATGTCATCGCTAGGAGGAGGCTCAATGTATGATTTTGGACTGGTCAGATCTGCACGAGTGAGGGGATGATTCCTTAGCGATGGCACGTCGTCATCTTCTATCTCTTCATCTCTAGGTCTGATGCTTGGAGCATAATGTACTCCGTCAAAGTCATGGAAAAGCGTTGTTGCCTGCTGATAGGTGTCTGTAGAAGCAGCGGTTGCGGGCCTATCAGGTGGTGTAAGTGCTCTGTCTTGATCGTCATTTAGATAACCAAGGTGCCGCTCAGGAACATCATCTTCTTCAGTATCGGCGGTAGCAAAGTCCTGAGGCTCGTAGACAACGAACTCTATATCTGGCTCATCATCCTTTGAACCCTCATGTTCAGAGGATACCATCTCTTCTTTACTTTGCGTCTCCTCTTGGCCCATATCATCAACAGATCTGTTAATAGGCTCCGCGTGTTCATCGATATGCTCGTCTCGCTCATCATCATGTTGTTCATCATGTCCTTCGACATGCTCGTCTTGCCCGTCCAAACGTCCCTTGTACTCATCATCCCGCTCTTGATGTTCATCGGAGTGCTCCTCGTGCTCATTGATATTTTCACTGTGTCCTGAAGATATCATATCCAACTGAGCTCTGATTTCTTGGGCCATATCTTCGTACCGTTCCGTCGGATCTTGATCCTCGAGATCGGGTTCTTCGGTGTGCTCAGGAGAAATTGAGTCGAGCTGATCTCGAATCTCTTGTGCAATATTCTCGTATTCTCTCGAAAAGGAGCGTCGGCTTGGCGGTTGTGGTGGTTGTACAGTCGGCACGGGACTGGATCCGATCAATGGAGAATCCAGTGGCCGTCCTTCTTGTTCCGGTTCAGGTAATTGTGTCAGACGGGACGTGCGAGAGGTTGAGCGTGCCATTTGAGTCGAGCGATGTGACCAAGATCCTGATCTTATGGAACCGACGGGAGAAGTGACATATCCGCCAGGGGACTATGTAGGATTCAGTAAAGGGCTCTCAAGCACCGAGCATTAACAATGTACACGTACATATCCACCCCACCTTGCCGCGTTGTTGACGTCGACGATTGAGTTTGAGTAAGAACTTGTCGACGTATTGCGGGATCTGTTGAATGGAAATGGCCTGCCCTCCTCGGCCGGCGTGGGGGTTGATCGTAATGATTCTCTCCGGCTTTCTGACAACTTCTGTTCGGCCTTGAGTTTACGTATATTTTCTGCAAGATCAGAGCCGCCAGAGCTTAACCGCTCGGCCTCGTGCTCTAATCTTTCCACATTCCCCATATACGCCCCTTGCAGCGATTGAAGATCCGGGGTCGGGTGACGCAGGGCATTGCTGTCCGAGGGTGCGTGACGATCCATGGAAGAAGGGGAGGCGACCGAACTACCATTCATGACGGTATGAAGAGGATTGATACAGAGAGACACGGAGAGAGGGGAGGCGAGGAGGGCAGAATAAGGGTGAGGGAGAAGGTTGGAGTCGCGTGCTGTACTAGTCGGGGAGTCGGGAAGGGAGCACCATTGCTGGGGCAAATCCAAGAAAATTTAGCGCTATCAGGGTCTCGCAGGTGCAGATGCAATAAATATTTGATCCTCGCCCAAAATAGGTTACGATTACACGAGGAACACGATCGCGTTACGCATAACTTTATTTTGTGCACAGCATCCTTCTGCACCACCCACCTGCAGCTTCTCATCCTCTCTCCAGAAATTACCTTTCCACGCATCTCCTGCCCTCCACCCGCCCAGCGCTATGCCTCCCACAACGAATGGCTTTGGCCAGAAGCGCAAAGCTGACTCCGATGATGGAGGGCCTCCCAAAAAGATGTCCTTCGCTGAGCGCATGATGCAAAAGATGGGCCACCAAACAGGGCAAGGCTTGGGTGAGCACGGTGAAGGTATCATCAATCCGATCGAGGTTAAGCAGCGACCGCAAGGAGCTGGGCTGGGCACGGTCAAGGAAAAGACAGAGCAGGCGAAGAGTGAGGCGAAAAGAGCAGCAGCTCGTCGCGGTGAGGAGTACGAAGACTCCTCCGAAGAAGAGCGCAAGGCAAGGCGACGGCGGAGAGAAACAGCACGATCAGGCGCGCCTGGCGGGACCAGCACTCCTACTTCACGGCCTCGAACCCAGTACCGTGTAGCTGCGAATATTCAAAGTCTGGCAGATGATCTGGGGGAGGCCAATGTCCTCAAATCCCTCATCGATGCTACAGGTACCAAATCCAAGGTCCTCACATCCACAGCGGGCTTGATGACTCCGAATAGCAGTACAAATTCTTTTTCTACTACAGAAGCCGAGAAAATTGCCCTCAGGGCGCAACGGGAACTTGAGGCCTTTGCTAATCACTGGAATCAATTGAAAGAACGGAAAGAATATGTCACTCGTCGACAGGGCGAAGTACAGCAAGAGATTGAGGAGCAGGATCACGACATTACCAGATTGAACGATATAGTTAACACGGCAGAGCGGCTACAAGAGATCAAATTGGACGGCTTTGTTGAGGAAGAGCAGATGAGCGAAAGATGGGGTCAGCTTGTCAAGCAACTTGAAACAATCCAATCTGAGTATGCTACGGATCCTTCTTCGACGATCCTCGAAGAGACTGCAGTAGCTGCAATACATCCCTTGTTCAAGAGGTCAATGGATCTCTGGGACCCTTTATCCAACCCAGATTACATAGTAGGAGACCTACAGAAATTACGGATCATTCTAGGAATCAATTCGAAGGATTCCAGCTTGGACCAGGAAGAAGACCAGCTTGATGGATACACCTCCCAACCGAGCTCATCTCTCTATGAGTCCATGATGTCCTCTTCGTGGCTACCGAAGATGCGAGGTGTCGTCACGAATGAATGGGTTGTCGAAGACTCGGAGCCTCTACTTCGACTAGTGGAAGCTTGGAAACCCGTCCTTCCTCCATTCGTCTTCCATCGATTTGTAGATGAACTCATTTTTGGAAAACTATCCACTAACCTCCATAGCTGGGACCCACGATCATCTCGGAAACGCAAATTACCACACGTCTGGCTATTCCCGTGGCTGCAGCATTTAGGTGACGCTCACATGGATCTTGGAAGCGCTCATGGTCTCTTGACTGAAGTCAAAAGCAAATTAAAAGTTGCGCTTAAAAGTTGGGATATTAGGAGAGGAATCATGCCAGGCCTTGAACAGTGGCGCAATTTGTTGTGTGAAGAGTTAGACAAAGTTCTCCGGAATAGTCTACTCCCACGGCTAGCCCACCACTTGCTAGATTCTTTCATTGTAGATCCGTCGGATCAAGATCTCACCTCACTTGAGCAAGTCTTGGCCTGGAGCGACCATTTCAAGCCATCCGTAATCGGACAAGTATTGGCTGCAGAATTCTTCCCGAAATGGCTCGATGCGCTCTATCAGTGGTTGTCCTTGCCTGATCCAGGCGCAAGACTCGACGAGGTTGCAGACTGGTTTGAATGGTGGCACGGTTATCTTCCTGCTGATATAAGTGCCACTACATCAGTCACGCAGGAGTGGCAGAAAGGATTGGAAATGATGAATTCGGCCGCAGATCTCTATGAAGCTGGTAAGGTAATGCAAGACATAGCACGACCCGTGGCAGGACCATCGCGGCCTATCGCACCCGGTCCCGCCTTGCCTTCAGTTTCCGGCGGCAAAACTGAAGCACAAACAAAGGCACGTCGCGAATTTGAGGAATGCACTTTTAAGGACGCGGTCGAGGAGTGGTGCAGTGAGGAAGGTCTGCTTTTTATTCCCATGAGGGAGGCGCAAGAAACATCCGGCCAGCCTCTGTTTAGAATGACAGCGAGCGCTTCAGGAAAAGGCGGAGTGTTATTGTACTTGAAAGGCGACGTGATCTGGGGCCAGAACAAGAGAGATAAAAAGTCTTGGGAGCCAGTTGGCATCGAGCCCGAAGGCTTACCCCAGCCCCTACTCGAATTGGCGGGAGTAAGCTGATAACTTTGAGACTGACGAGGTCTTATTTACCTACATTATATGTATAGCTACCGTTATCATCGATTTGACAGCGAGTAGGAATTGCAAATCGGGTGCATGCACCACTTTAAATATTAGTCACACTTGGAGACGGACTTGAGTTAGTACTCCGTGACACCTCGCATCACCAGGGGGAACCTGCAGGAGATGCTCGGATCGCGCCGAGGTGGGAGTAGCGTGGCGTGACGCAGTACCCACCACTCGGAGACTCGTGAAATTAGATTAGGAGAGCTCCCGTCCCTTACACTCTCTAAAGCACTGCCGAGGCCATCTCACGAAACCGTGCTCTCAAAAATTCGTGTGTCTCAAATGCCTGCTGTTCGTCTGTGGTAAATGATATGTCATTGTGGTGCAGGTTCCCATCCAATGACCTTTATCCTCCATTATGCCAACTGGAATGGAGCGATTGACTTCTAACGATACCGAATCACCGAGACCACACTCAGCACATGAGGAGGGCCCAGTATCTCCAACGGAGCCAGCGCCTTCTGATCGGTTGCGTGCCCAAGCCGAGGCCCTTCTCCCTCAAGAAGATGGGAGCCAACAGGAGTACCGCGTGTACAAGCGACGATGGTTCGGCCTGATACAGCTCATTCTACTTAACATTATTGTCAGCTGGGACGTATGGAACTTTGTCTCTTACATTGTCGTTGTGTAGGACTCTTTGGACTGATTCTCTTTAGTGGCTCACCTTTGCCGCTGTCTCGTCAACATCGTCACAATACTTTGGCGTCTCCCAGGGTGTCATTAATTGGCTGAGTACTGGTTTCTTGTTCGCCTTCGTTGTTATCAGTCCGTAAGTACTCCGCCAGATCTTTTGAGTTATCAGGCAAATGCCTAAATCCTAATAGCGCCGTCATCTGGACATTAAACAAGGGTGGCCCCAAACCAGCCATCATTGCTGCAAGCGTCTTTACCCTGTTCGGTAACTGGATTCGATATGCTGGTGCCCGTGCTACTGGAGGCCACTTTGGGCTTGTTATGTTTGGCCAGATCCTTATTGGGTTTGCGCAACCATTCGTGTTGTCAGCTCCAACTCGTAAGTGTCTTCGAGAAAGATATTATCACTCGGGTTCTGAGAAGTCGTTTAGGGTATAGCGATCTTTGGTTTACCGACAAAGGCAGAATTTCAGCCACTGCTATCGCGTTCGTGCTCCTCTTCCCTAGTCGGTATCTCAGATCTCAGAGCTAACCAGCAGCTAGATCTCTTGCAAACCCATTTGGAGGGGCGTTGGGTCAGTTGATTGGTCCCATTTGGGCAACAGAGCCTTCGCAAATACCTGATGCCGTGCTGTACACTGCGATTATAGTAGGTATCATTGAGCTTATTATGTTACTGCTACTAATTGCTGAAGTCCACTGTGGCCTCACTACCCTCGTTCTTCATTCCCAAAGCGCCACCCACTCCTCCCTCAGCTTCGTCGTCACAGACCAAAACACCCCTCAAGGAAACATACAAAGCTTTAAAGGGCAATGCGTCCTTTTATTTGATACTCATCCCATTCAGTGTTTACGTTGGTTTCTTTAACGCTGCTTCTTCTCTTCTGAACCAGATATTCGAACCATACGGCTTTTCCGAGACTGATGCCGGCATTGCTGGTGCGCTTCTCATTGTTGTCGGCCTACTTACGTCGGCGGTGGTGTCACCTTTGATAGACCGAACGAAGCAGTACACTCTTGCCATCAAGATATTGGTCCCAGTCATTGCGATCATGGTAAGCATTAGCGATTTTACGATGAATGAGTCATTTGAACACCGTCCGAGGTTACTTATGCTTGTTGCATGTTCTAAACGCTGACGAGGCTTAGTACGTAGCACTTATCTGGGCGCCGCAAACGCGGACTGTGGCGGGTCCATACATCATTTGTTCCATTCTCGGCGCATCCTCCTTCGCTTTGCTGCCGGTGGCACTTGAATACCTTGTTGAGATCACCTTTCCTATTTCTCCCGAAATTTCTTCGACAACTTGCTGGGTCGGTGGCCAACTGCTAGGAGCGATATTCATCATTGTCATGGATGCACTCAAAGGGACATGGGCGGATGAGCCATTTGAGAGTATGAAGCCTGCATTGGTTTTCGAAGCTGCAGTCGCTGTTGCTGTTGTACCTTTACCACTTTGTCTGGGATTGTGGGTCTTCAAGTCGCGGGAAAGAGGCCGGTTAGACAGAGATAGGGGCTTTACGCCAGAGGGATTGCACACGAGATAACATGAGATACCATGATGTATGGGCGTTCTAAGCTTTGCTCTACTGCATTGTAGATCATGAAGGGTATGAGCCATGAAATAGGCGTATCATAGTCTATTGTCAATAATTGTCTGTACATATTTGTACTTCTTCCGATAATATACTTGGCATATCTGCCAATCCATTTGACTACATTCTGCTTGAGTCTGAGGTAAATCCAGGTTGCTTGGCGTATCTACTAGTGGTACTCCGTACTGGCACAACTCTAGCGGCTTGGTGACAGGCGAGGACCGAAGCGGCAAATGTGGCGTTCCAGCAAAAACTTTTCCCCAACAACCTTCTTATTTTGTTGATGAGAACGAAGTAAAACCGTGACTTTTATTACTCGGTCACCTGCAGGGCTACATTGATAGATTTTAGGTCGCAATTTCTTCCGTCACTCTTCATATGATCCATAGTATGACCTGATCTTAAAGCGTGTGGACCGCTTAGCTCGACAGAAAGGACCTAGAACGACGTGCATTACTAGGTATCAAGATGACGCCTGCGCTGGTACATCTTCCAAATGGCCAAACGCTGACGGTTACCCCTGTATTCGGTGGATTATCTTTCAAGGCCAATGATCTGAATACTCATCACTCAACATTCCCACCTGGGTGGACTGTTATTCTGAACTCCGAGGACGATGAGGAAGACCATCAGGGGAAAAATCAGCAGGATCCAGACACTTCCAGAGCCGAGACGCCAGCCGAACACAGCAAGCATCACCACGTTCATCGATTCCGGAAGCCGACTCTTCAGCATGACCATATCTATCTCTCTTCGATCTCAAATCCTAGCAGTAGAGACTTCCGACCAGCAAGTTCTCCGACAAGGCAAATAGCTATGATGCTCTGGGCTACATTATGGTGGTATTTTCATCAAGAGGAACCAAATCCTAGGATTACAAACCGAACCTCTTCGAACACTGCTGACGCTGGCAAGCCTAAGGGCGAATGGCGGATTAACATTAACCGAGAGGGCATCTTCAAAGGCAAGCATCTCCTTCCCAAGTTGGAGCGGATGGGTCTTATCTCTTGCGAGGACTCAAGCGTTGGCATCGATGCAGATGAGAGAAGCGGTGAAGGATGGCAGCACATGTTTGTGAGCAGGCGGTCCTTCTGGCAGCTCGATGCAAGGCTCTATCTTTTCACTCTTTCGCCAGTAGGAGGCAACTCTCCATTCCCTGCCGGATCACCGTACACGTCTCGACCTAGCTCTCCAACTCGAGAAGGCAATTTCAGTCCTGTCAGGCCCGAAAGCCAAATTGAGTCGTCTTCGTCAGGACTCTGGGCCCCCCTTTCTTCAGCTTCGGCCCCATTTCAATCCTCAAGTCATTTGCCAACTTATTATCCACCCCCACCGACTCAATATACATTTACAAATGATGTGCGACACCCAATTAGGCCAAAACCGCCGCGCCAAGGAGAAACATTCTACACACGCTATGTGCCGAGCGTGGGGCAATATCTGTCGTTCCGCGTAGCGTCGCTCTCAGCTATCCAGTCGTCCCCGAAATCAGCAAGTCCTGCACTTCCCACCATTGCTGCGTTCCGCAACATCAAGGGTCTGCCAACTGACCCTGGGGCCTCTACTCCAGGTGGCCCTGCTACTGAGGAACTGGATATTGATCTCCTCCATAGATGGATGAACGATTCTCGCGTCAACTATTCGTGGGGTGAAGCAGGTCCTAGAACTCACCAGGAAGAATTCCTACGGACGGGCTTGAAAAGCAAGCACTCAATGCCTGTTATTGGTTGCTGGGATGGCAAGCCATTCGGCTACTTTGAGATCTACTGGGTCAAGGAGGATCGACTTGCCAGATATATTGGTGGCGACGTTGATGACTGGGATCGAGGAATTCACTGCCTGGTCGGCGAGCAAGAGTTCAGAGGTCCTCACCGCGTGAAGATCTGGCTAAGCTCTCTCGTTCACTATTGTTGGCTGGCTGACCTTCGGACTCGCTGCGTCACGTTGGAGCCCAGGGTCGATAATGAAAAGTGGGTTTATTCAGGTCTATGATACAATTAATGCTCACACATCTATGCAGGTTAGCCAGGTATCTTGTTCAAGCAGGATTCTACAAAGAAAGGGAGATCAGCCTTCCGCACAAGCAATCCAACCTAATGAAAATAAAGCGGGACGCCTGGGAAGCACCGGCACTTTGACCCAGGCTGTGCAATACACTGATTGCTTGCCCCTTGCAGCAGCCATAATCGCCAAGACGCTGAACACAAGGGCGGGTATCGTACAGATTACTTGAAACTGCGGGAAACATGACGCTGAATGCTTGATTGACCGTTCTCGAATAAACTCGCTGAGAAATGGATTTTCAATGCTCCGAGCTATGGGTAGATTGGATAATCGCATTCACTATTGGACCTTTACTGGTCCTATCGCATGTGAATTCCCATTCCAAGAAGTCAAGGTTCGGCGTCGTTGCTGCCACTGCCATTCCCACAACACCGGCAAAAAGTGCCAAAGGTCGAACTCGGGCCACAGACATTTGAGGAAGCGAATCGTTGTGTGCTCGTGGCATTGCCATAGCATGAAGTCACTCAAACGCTCGACTCCTGAAGTTCGGACGAGTAGCTCAAGAGGTGGTGTGTCGCGTGTGAACATGTGCTCTTCCAATACTGCAGGAGTGATAGCTTCCACATCTGGAAGTACGGCCGAGTATTCCGCACCATTAATGCTTGTATCTGTGGTCATATTATCTTCGAGCTGCCCTGTACTAGTAGATGAACCGGGATGTAGCGTAGTCGAAGATGACACCGAATCAGATGTTTCGGCCTCCACTGCTGCTTCCACATCTCGTAGCATGTCTCTGCGTTCCTGAGCGCTGTGGACGTGACGAGCTCGGATGTTGCGGGCGATGTGCGTCTCTGAGAATGGTCTTCGGCGTGGCGGGACAGGTTTGAGGTAGTCGACGACGGTCTCTCGAACAGCTGTTGTGATCTCGTCCCTTGACGTGTACGGAAAGCAAACGTTCAGGATCGCTCTGATGAAGAGTCAGATCGAATCAAGTCTCAGGCGTCCCGCCCGACTTACTTGTTGTTGTCCTTTGTTAGAGCTGCAGCTTTGTCCAATTCAACTTTCACGTCTTCCCGAAGCAGGTCTCTTCTACCAATGATCCTAATGCTGGCACCGTAGCGATCCATGAGATCTCCATGCTGTGACATCTGCGATAATTTGACTTTGGCTATCTCCATAAGATGATCCACTTCGTACTGAGACCGTTGAAAGTTTTCGATGCTGAATGCATAAATCGTCACAACCTTCACGCCGGACTTATAGCAGACTTCCAGTATCTGTGCGCCATTGCCGTCAGTGGTCGAATTCTGCCTGCACCCTTCACTTACGCACTCTAGCCAATGCTTCAAAGCCCATGTTATGACCTTCTATCGTCTCTATATGATGCTGCCTAGCAAAGCGTCTATTTCCATCCATTACGAAAGCGACATGCTGAGGGATTGGTCCTTGGCGTAAAGCACCAAGGAGAAGTTCTCGAATGTGTTGTATGGCCCACTCTACCGGCGGAGAGGACAATAGGCACCGACGGAGTTGAGTCAGATAAAATGAGGACGACATCGTGAACGACACAGGTCGGAAGAGATTTGCGCGACAGTCGTACTCATGAAGCTGTTTCGGAGTTCTGAAGGGGACAACTGCTCGCTGAGGTTTAGTCGCGTAGAGTTTCGCGACGAGAGAGGGAAGGAAGGATTAATCTGATATCGTGTGGTCAATAAATCGGTGTCTAATTCATCAAGCTGGGAAGACTACTCACAAGATTTTTGGATCGTGGCCTGCATAAGCTAATAAATAAAGTCGAGGTCCTCAAAGGTAGGTATGCCGTGCCACACGTGCGTACTATAGGCTTGGTTGCGTCTTGCACAGCCACACCACAACGTTGGTGAACAGCCACACGTCACCAGATGCCTCTATATCCGTTTAACCCTCAAACATCATTCCTGGGTCAACGCGGCAGTACCCGCGAAAGCCTCGCAGTCTGTGACGTCTCCTGCAATGGATGGTGCAGCCGCGCCTACGATGGATCTTGTTGGGCAGCTCGTTGCCGGCTTCGAGGCTCTTTCCGAAGAATACAGAGAACTTTCTTCAAGGCATCAGGATATTGAAGCTAAGCTGTCTGTTGTAAAGAATCAGGTAAGCTTCAGATATATCGTATTTTATACTTCATTATCTCCGTGATGAGTTCACTTAGCTCTAGATCTGTAACTGCTCTGCAGTGCTGAAGTAGCATATACAGTATTCTTCCTGATTACATCTCCCAGCTAGACTAATACCTTGCCACGGCAGAAGTTCATGAGGAGCTAATTGTCTTTTTCGTAGTATACTAGTCTTTGTTTCCGCTTCTCGAACGTTCCCAACCCACCGCAAGCGTATGCTTTCGAAGATAAACTGCGAGCGACTACCCAGCAGTATTCGAATGATTCGCGAGATGTGATCGATTTGATCACGGCTGGCTCCAATAACGAACGAAATCGTGGCAGTGTAGTCCGAATTGCTCAAGAGGCAGTCAAGACCCTGCAGGATCATATGAAAAAGAACCCCGATGAGGGAGTACGGATATGGAAAGGCCCATCCGCAGACCAGGCCAACCCATTACCTCCTATCAGTGAGAATCAGGTAAGCCTGGGCTGTGTCATGGAAAGAGATTTTACTACGCCCGGCACACCGAGTAGATTGGGGTGCCCTTTCGCATCTATGGCTGGGAAGCAACTCAGCAGTCACGCTGCATCTGTGGTTTCTCGATATCGATCTTCGCCAGCATCGAAAAGTTCCGTTTCTCGGTTCACACCCCAGGGTATCCGTTCCCGACGTCAATCGATTGAAGACCCAATACGTGCAGAAACATGTGGAATGGAAACCTTGGCAGAACCGAGTTCTCCGGCTGCTTCTGCCGCCATCTGCCCAATCCGGTTTCTTGACCAACATAAACCTGAAGAAATTGCACAATATTTTGAGAAACACAAACACGAACTTCCACGGAGCCATGAGATCTGTGTGAAACGATATCAAAGTAATGCTGAGAGTATTCGGCAACTAGATGCGAAATATGGCAACTTGGTGAGTATGATCCAAGGACTCGGCGCAAAGCACCAATCGATGCTACCGGACACGCCACCCCAAGAATGCGATGGCGCTGGCGAACAAGAATCCGCTGCTAAGATCCAGAAATGGGCAAGAAGGGTCAGTGCGGACTTGGAAAAAGCACCGGAAAAGGATGACCGGGATTGTGAAGAAGAAGACCGACTGCCTCATTTCGATAGACCGTTGAAAGACATCAGAGTGGGCGAGTCTCCGAGTCGGCCATGGGGTATCACAGTGCCCCCAAAATTCGACCGATCCGTCAGCATCGCCTCCAGCAAGCCTGCAGAGATTGCCAATGCGAAGGAAGGTGGCGAGGAACCGAATAACGATACAAGTAAAAGCAAAGCCCCACAATGTCCCTTTCGAGAGCATCTTAACAACGGCCACGAGGATAAGCACTCTCCCACTTCGACTCCCGAAATTGCAGGTAAGGAAAACCACGCTCGCTGTGGTGATACCACTCAGCCTCAGTCTCAACCCCAGCCTCTGAGACTGGATGGCACTTCAAACTCGCAACCTCAAATGCTATTTACTGGGCCAGTGTTTATTGGCTACCCCATGGATCAAGCACTGGCCATTCTCCAGCAAGGTCAGAGACAGGCCTGATCATTGCCTTTGTTCGCCATGTTATGTATTGCTTTTATGCGAACCTCTTTAGAGGACTCCAGCACTATCGTATTGTTCCAAACGTCTACTTGAGATCAACTTAACATAACTGCCTGATCCGGAGGTCGGGCCTCGAAGACACACTCCCAGCAGCATGACCCAAACCGCGATCTCAAGGCTACGACAATGCTAAATAAGAAAAACTCCGTCATGGCGAAGTCAAACGCTCGGAGGCACTTGGTTTGACACATTCTATAGAAAGAGTGTACCATTGACACGATCATGTAAGTTGTGTTCAAAAGCCAGTCTACTATCAAAGAGAAGCGGATGCTAATTAACAAAGCAATCATCCGCTCGTGTCTAAAATGCAAAATGTTGAGAAAGTTTTTTTTTTAAAGTCCATATTGGACTTTGCCAATTCTTGAAACAGATGGGATCGTAGCCAAAGCTCCAGTCACCACCACAGTGGTGGAGAACAGAGCGGATGACAATGCATTTTTGACTAGAAGGAAATCCTCAAGAGCGATATTTTCAGAAGTATGCGTCCACGCCTTCCTGTCTCAAGCCTTCTTATGGAAACTGGAATAGGTACACAATCAATTCACTGTTGACACCACTCCTATTCAATCGTGGGATCGTATGGCAGGACAGTCCGAGGTGGTGCTGTCCAGCGATTAGTGTCTATATTTTGCTAACCAGTGGATCGCTTCAAGAAACGACGTGTGTGAATTAGGTGAATCGAAGGGACGCATGGACTCACCAGAACTGGGTGTACTGTCGCTTCGTCTGCGATGATCACTATAGCGAAACACATGCCAAAGCAACCTAGGAGAGTCAGAAGCATTTCTTCAAGTTCCGATTTGCCTCACCATCGTATTATCCAGTTTTCCTCATTGGCACCCTCTTGGTATCGGCCGAGGTCATACCATGGTCGAGTGTAGCTGCTTGAAAGATTGTAGATTCTCAGGATCTCTCGATGTTTCGCCGTTTCTGTGATGTGGCTGGCTTCATAGGGTGGTCGGATATCAGGGCGACCTTGATACTGAGGGGCCAAGCTCATTGGATCTCTATTGACACGGTCTCGGCCTTGAATTGCTTCGGACTAACATCTTCAGTGAGTCAATTTTCTACTGGACTGTCTCCGAGAGTTTTTCACCTTCATGCGCTCGTAAAGCACCCTGTGCTTCTCGAAGTGCTCAGACAGGCCAAGTTGAGCAAAGAATTCTCCTTTTGATTTACTTGGCGCAACAGCCTTCACGGCTGGTTGGGTAGAGAGAGACATCCTCTTTTAAAGTACTGAATTGGCCACAAATGTCCGAACCTTGGGTAGTTCTGTTCAAAAAGGAGTGATCCGAGGCTTTGCGTTCCGCTGCTAGACAGAAACTTGCTCCGAGCTTCGTTTTGAGGAGCTTTTATATCTTTACGGAGGTTCGCAGATGGTGGGTCAACCAGTGTCATCCCAAAGAGATTTGAATCAAGCCATCGATCACAGTACCGTGGCTGCCTCGTGGCTATCACGAGTTAGCAATCATGGACGCTGCCAGATCCGCCATGGAACAAAAAGCACAAATTAAAATGCCTGTCTTACACCGACAAATTGTTTGACGGACTGTACCGTTGCCAACCGACAAAAGAAAGTACTAACGTGCCTAGGGCCACGAGGAGGCGGGTCCCATATACTGGCTGCCATTGGTCTTCCCCGAGGTCAGGACGGCATGCACCTTGACAGATCAGCCACTGGGTCCCGGTATCCTATAGGATGGATCGAAGCCGACGAATTATGCTAGTCTAAATGATGGCGCTGCCGCAAGAGTTGAGACCTAAGTACGAGCCAAAGTGCTACAAGAGGTAGGTTTAGGCTCGGCGCGAAGCGAGCATGTGGCCTGACATGCGAATACAGGACGCCTCAGCAATTTGGTAACAATGAATCTGTCCAAGGTGGTACAGCAAAACTTTATCGGTGGCTTCTCGAAGGATGATGTGGAACGTCGCGATTGCACGTTGTGGGCAGACACTGTCAGGTCCCAGCAACACACCCTTGGGATTCCATACAGCCCCTTGGACGCCCTTCGAATACGCATTTCGAAATCGGTACATGTCGAATGTGCTCAAGCATCTCCGCAAGGGCGGCCTATAAAAGGTCGGGTATACCACCGCGCCTCGCGTGAGATTTCAAATCGGGCGGCGCATTAGCTTGCATAGAAAACTCTTTGATTTTGCGACGGAAACATCCAGGCCATAGCCGTTTCTAGAAAGCCGACACGGCCTGTGTAGATACCATGGGGGTATGCCATATGTTGTATGCGAACGGCTATTGTTTATTCTGTTAGCACCCTACACTGGCAAGATTCTGTCCCAGTTGATGCCGTCTGCACATGCAGAGCGCCACTGGGCCCCACGCAGATGGCAAAGTCGATGAGCCCCAGAGGAAGTGATGCTTCTCGAAAATGGCCACATGCTTCTCAATCGCCATTAGGCTTGACATAGAGGGCTGCCGTTGCACGCATGCAGGAAAGGACAGATCCGTGCTGGTCGGACGAGGCTAGGATGCGGGCTTCGGAAAATCATTCGCCAGGACGTTGAGTCATTGACGATGGTTCGACGAGGAGCAGCAAATCCGGAGACAGGTCTGCAATTGCAATCTCAGGTGGGGAGCTAAGCAATTGGGCGGTTCAAGTCAGGCCATGGCGCGCCGACCCAGCGGTCTGGACACTGGCTGAGGCTTGCCTCCACTAAGGGATGCCTTAACTAGGGTACCCGTGGATGGTGCTTCAATTACTGTTGACGTCTTTTTTTTTCATCACCACCACCACCGGGCGATCTGGAGTGCTACCGTCATCATGACCCCACGCCGCTACGACTTCCTTGGCGGCCTTTGGTTTTTCCCTTCTGTGCTGCTACGACTCGATGGATGGATTTGCATTCACCATCGGAGGCAAGTCCGATGAACCGAGCAGGCACCTTCGACACCTACCTATCTTCATCTTCCGTGGCTTGGCCGAAATGGAGGCATTAAGCGAGTGCGATCAGCATCTCTCCTCTTCCCTCGAGTTGAGGGCAAGCTCCCTCCTCTCGTGCTTTCCTACATCGTCGCAAACAGAAACTCAGCTCCTCATCGCACCCAGCCGCTTGCCTTTTTCGGCCCAACATGTTGATCTATCTGCCAATCTCGCTTGCATACCAGTATCTGTATCTAGCTCATGTGCCTCATCTGAATCCTTTTCCAATCGATGGCCCTGGCTGCAGACTCCCAGGCTCCCATCCGCGATCGGAGCAATGCGCGAAGTCTATCTCCTCATCCCCCAGCAACTCCCACCCATCATTCGTCAAAGATCTTGAGATCGCAATCATCCCTGGCACTGTCTCCCTCGGACGCTGCTGTAGACAGATTGGCCGCCTCGAGCCTTGCCACGATTGAGAGTGATGCAAGTCAACCTGACAGACCCGAGGTCTGCCATGATCCAGATCCCACTAAACCTCCTCTTGGGCCTGAGCAAGGGGGCAACATCGGAAGTGAAGCTGTGGGGGTGAGCACAGCTCGAGGACCCGCAGTACAATTCAAGAACCGACCCTATGGTAGGCCGCTTTCTACCATTCTCGAGCGAAGCTCTTATGCGACCCTCCGATCAAGGCTCTCTCACTCCAGCTCCAAACGGCGTTTCACGCCAGTCCACATTGACCCCGATTCCAATTATCTGCATACCGAGTCTGCTCCGGTTGAGGAATTGAGGAGGGTATACGCGTTCAGTTGCGATGAAAGTGCTCTGTGCGATTCACGTCCCAATGCAACAAGCGATCTTTCTTCCGAGCAACCCTCCACTGTTCTGACCCTTCGGCCTAGTCTAGAAAATGCCATCGCTCCTTCTCTCCCGCCGTTCGAACCTCCCTCCCGCATCAATACGCCAGAAGGTCTTCCCCGATGGCCGAACGACGAGCAATTAAATCGTGGTGGGAAGCACTCGAGACGACGAAGCAATCCGTTCCTGGTAATCTCAAGCTTCATCAGACGTGCTTCTGGATCAAATGACAGACTACAACGTCGGCTCTGGCGACCCATGCCAGGCTTTGCAACTCCTGGATTTGATGGGCTAGAAAACCACCCCTTCAATACTGTTGATGAAGCTCCTCAAGCCATACAAAGCCCGGCGTGTAGATCTTTGTCACTTGCTCTAAGGTCAAGCTCAGCGGATCAACCCCCCAAACCACAAAGGAGTGTCAGTGCGATAAATTCGAGGCGAACTGGTGCCAACTCTCCCGCGACCGTATCTCTCCCGCGGTCCCTTGAGATACGGAACAACCGGCGCGCTGCGGCATCTGAAGAAGCCTTCTCAGACGATGGAGCAAGCCCGGGCCAGCTTCTTCATTCTTTCCCCTCTCCTCCCGGGTCTTTGGGTCGAAGTATCAGTAGAGAAAACGTGAGGCCGGATCTTGATATACCACCTCCATCTCCAGTACTCGTACCTCATCAGCCATTACCGGAAGACTCTGTAACCAGTTCGCCTTTGGATCTTGGTGAAGCGCTGCAGATCGGCCTCAGAGCGAATTCACCGCCAGAGAGTCGTCCCACCGCACGAAACAGAGACTCGCCACGAGCTCATCAAAGGCTGCATACATGGAGTGAAGAGAGCCAATCGTATTTGGGAAGTGCTACACGTGGAGACCTTGAGCAGCGATATGCTTGCTCTGGTGTTCCTATCTACCGCACAGACGCAGCTTCAGATCATACTATTCCACCTTCTCGCATTGAGCGGGATCATTCCGAGGACGATAGCAACCCTGTGGAACAAATCATGCAGGTGACACCAGAGAACCACTCTAAACGTCCTGACGTCGTCCTAATTAGCCCCGAACTGAGCATGCGAGGCACCACAGCATCAATGCCAAGGGACGTAGCTGCGGCATCTCTGAGTAGTCGTCAGTTGTTTACGAGCCCGGCTATCAGCAACGCAAGACGATCTCAACAACCTAGTGCGGCGACGCCAATGTTGCTGACATACGACGGCCATGTGCACGACGAACACCCTCCAGATGAGGTCGGAGCTGATGCCGGACGTGCTTGTCCGCGTCGTCCACGAAGGAGACACTCGCATGAAGGAGAACATCAAAATGCTAAGACGGACTGCTTTCGGTGCAGAATCAAGCACGCGTTTTCCCGATGCTTTACCTGGCTTTTTAACCCGTGTATTTTCCGGGCCAGGCATGGCGAAGGAGAAGCTATTAGCAACGGAGATACGCGAGAACTGACATTGTGAGCCCATTGGCCGGAGCACAATAAGAGGACTGGGACTGGTTCGCTTGGAAGGGAATCGCAACGCCGTTGCTACAACACGGCACGTCGAACGTCAAAGGCTATCGGTATGTCTTGGGTTGAGAAGGGTTCATCTTCTTATCGTGGTTGGCGGGCGGTAATTACCAATGGATAAGGAAGACAGCTTATTTTTATCAGGTTCGTTGTGGCTAGAACTCTAGAACCTAGCTCTAATTTACACACCTCTTCCTTTCATCTATCCCCTCATCCATCGGTTCCTCCATCCATAGCCTCATTTAATCATCCTTCCTTCCAATCCCCCCTCCGTTTTCCCCCTACCCTTACTTCCTCCCACCCCCAAACCAGTCCCTCCAAAACTCCCTAAGCCCATACTGCGGCCTCGTCTCATCGTACACCCTCGCCTTCTCCCCTCCCAACCCCGCCAACACGCCCCCGGCCGTCTTCCCCGAGACCTCCAGCTTCGCCTTCATCGGCGGCGCGGCGGCCCTTTCCCGCAGCTCCTGAGGGAGCAGAGGCGCGACGTCCATGAAGCAGCTCGCGAGCTCGCGGTCGAGCGCGAAGTACGGCTTCTTGGCGATATTCGGAGCCATGAGGTTGTAGGAGCGGGTGAGGGAGTTGAGGTCGTTGATCGCGAGGGTGTGGTAGGAGTGCTCGTTGCGTTCCCAGGTGGGATCGCGGAAGAGGGCGGGAGGAGGAGGAGGAGGAGGGTTGGCAGCTGGGATGCTTGGTTCGGGCTGTGATGGAGTGCTGCTGGATGCGGGTGACGGAGAGGTGTCGGCGAGGTCCGGTGGAGCAGTGTGATTGCTGCTCTGAGGTGCAGTCTCGGAGGGTTTCGAGGCCTGCGAGGTCTTGTCTTCCACTGTGGTTTCAGTAATAGTGATGTCGGACCGTGCAGCGCTGGACGAAGCCTGACCTCCGTCGGCCTTGAGCTCACCGGCAAGAGTGATTTGGGAGAGGTGCCCTTGATCGTCGACGGCGTTAAGCTTCTCCTCTTTTCGCTTTGATGGGTTGTACATGGCTTCCGCTATGGCGTAGGACTCGGCCCTTCGGACTTGTTCCTGTAGAGAGCCTCCGTAGCTTGCAATGACTCTTGCCGCGTGTCGCTTCCAATCGGACCTCAGTCTGCCTCTGAACCTAGTAGCCGTGGCGACAAGCTCCTGTTGTTTCTCAATCCAGGGTGGGACTATTTCTTGCTTCTGAATGATCTTATTCATGAAATATTCCTACTACGATCAGTACGCAGCCTAGGCGCAGTGGTGATATGATGAACTTACAGTGGTGTCAAGAAACGGGCTGCTGGCGTTGTAGTCGCGTTCGATCACCTTCCCACGCGGGAGATTTTTGAATTGACCTCTTGCTATTGCATCTTCAATGCGCTCGTTTGCAAGAGAAGCTAGTCCCTGAATCGTCGCGGGCACGGCTCGTGCGGCTGGCGTAAAGCGCTCCTTTAGTTCCTTACGTATCTGATCCCGTTCCTTTTCCGACATATTTGCATCTCTCATGAACGCATAGTACGATGTTTTCTCTCTTGCGCTTGCCAGTCTCGCACCCGATGACGCTTTCGCTTTCGGTCGAGCGGTGTCGACCTTTGGCGGCGATCCTCTCGCCGAAGGTATCCGAGCTGGTCCCTTAAGAGGCTTGCGCGTATCGACGAGCATTCTCAGCGCTGCATCTTCAATGCTTTCCTCGCCCTTCCATGGCTCGGCTCCGGCAATATCTCTTGTCCCATTTCCCGTGCTGGCTGGCAATTCAGCTTGCGCGAGAGCGCTGCGGTGTTCCTCCTTGAACTGAGCGGCTACCAGACGATCTTCAAGCTGCTGCTTCAGGTCTTCATTGAATCCGGCTTCCTCGACTGCTTTGCGTGCGCTGCGGCCACCAGTCTCCAACGATTCGTCGCTCATATCTGCCAGTCGGCGTGACATAGCTCCCTGCTCCTCCTCTTGCGCCCGGCTTTCCAAGCCGTCTTGCTTCCCTTCGTCATCTCCGCGGACGACTTTTGGTTTGGGCTGTGGCAATCTCGGAGATGCAGAGAAAGGGCGTCGTGTGCTAGGCCACTGTACATAGAGGGATCCATACCTTTCTCGCAAGCAGCGAGCGCAGAGGTACCAGCTCGTGTCCGCGATAGAGGGCATACAGGAAATGAAGAGATGAGAGAGAAGAGCTCAGAAAGTGCCCGGGCCCTGGCGTGACGTCGTGGATGGCGGACTCGGCTCCGACTGCCGTGTATCGCATCGTACGTACCACCACAATCGTTAACAACGCGTTTCCCACCCATAATCAGGGAGCTTCTTTCTCGAACTCTGAATTGAGGCAGAATCTGCAACAATCCGGCTATTTAATGTCTGTCTAGATGGCACAGGAGGTCATATCGGGCTGATCTGGGTTTGGGTGTGCCTAGAAGATATCCAATAGAATTGTAATAATCGTTGTACTTGTCAATCGGCCATCAGGTTTGCCGTTTGAGGAAAACCGTTCTCGTTTCGGCCAGTTTCGACTCCTATTAGTTAAGTGTACACATGTATTATTATCTTATTTAATTTTCCCAAATACCATTAATTCGCTTTATTAAGTATTAACGCCATGACTTATAGGGTAAGACTCTTTCTGTGTGCGCTGGTTTTGAACGTGTTTTTACTCACTTTACTATCGTCACCCTTTTTTTTCTCTTAAAACTACCTTATTCACTGACCGTGAACAGACAGGAGGATTCAAAACCCGATCCTCCTTCGTATTGTAAGTGGACATGATCTCGCTACTCGTAATAGCAAAAGAAACAATGATCTCTGAAAGCTCTGCCCAGAACTAGCATTCTCTGCGTTGCGTCGAGATAATTGCACAGCTCTATTTGCGTAGAGGCGCATTTCTTTCTCGTAGCGACCGATCGCGTCCCCCACTTGACCTCTTTTTTCATACGTCTCTACCAATACCTTCGCCAATAGTTCAGAATCGCGAAGTGCCGTGTTTGCACCAACGCCAGCCATCGGAGTCATGTTATGTATAGCATCGCCGAGGAGTGTGACGTTTGTGGACTCCCAGGCCTCCAACTTGGGCATAGTGCGCAATGGTATATGGGATATGTTCGAGATCTCGGAATTTCTCACTAGGTCTTGTAGACCGGCCGACCAATCCCTGATTTCTTCCAACACAAAGTCCTTCAATCTCTGGGAAGAAGATCCCTCGAAGCTAGAATATGATTCCTGTTGTGGTGTCACGTATGCCCAGACAATGTGTTGTCGTATCTCGGTATTAGGGCTCCTGGAAGTACTCAAAGGTAGTTTCCACGCAGAAATAAACATCCAACCTTTCCCATGTGGTACTATATTGTTCAAGGAGCCATCGAGAAGGCTCGACGGAATAACTCGATGGATATCGTGATCTATCTCACAGCGACCTGCAATTGTTCGGATGCCAAGATCGACTCTTTTAATGTGAGGGAGAAGCTGCTGCCGAACACGTGAATTTGCGCCGTCAGCACCAACAAGAATGTCACCCTCTTCGCTGGTTTTATCGTCAAAATGGACGCGCACACGATCATCAGGTTGGAGAGTATAGTGCGTGAATTTCTTGTTCCATCGGACAACAGGCGCCGTGGAGTCATTCAACCCTTCGAGTAGAATGTCTCGAAACTCGATGCGGCCTATTCCACGTCGCTCAACATCCTCTCTAGTCATCGTGGAAAATCGTGTGTCATCTTTCTCTGCGAGCAGTCGTAGCTGGGTATCCCGGAAGAACAGCTGGGTTCCAGCCGGTGTGCTCGCGTGCTGAAATCGAACCCAACTCTCATAGGGTATGCAGTGTCGAAGAGCTTGTTTGCCATTCAAGTCAATGTGAATGCCATAGCCAGATGGATTATTAAGATTCTCTGACTAAACCGATTTTAGCTTCGGTGCTACGTTTAATCATATGAGTATCAATCAGCTTACCTGGCGTTCGAATACATACACTTCTACGCCTGCTTTCTTTAAGCCATGGGCTAGACAGAGACCACCAAGTCCAGCTCCAATGATAATGACTCGCATATTTTGGAAAATTCAGAGAATATTCTTAGTTGTGCGTGTCTCAGAGTAGGGGGCTCTGTCTTCAAATTATTTAGGTGGAGTTGATGTGTCAATCAGGGTGCTCATTGCCTCTCATCTCTTTTCTCGGTGATGATCTCTGCATCCCGATGGATTAATCGTGAATACATTATCGCAAGTAGTCCGCCTTTCGCAGCAGCGTCCGGTTCGGAGTTCATTGTGCTCCGATTCACGAGTCCATAACGATTTATGTGTTGCCACTTCGGCGTTTCATTGGCACCGTAAGCTTTGCAGCTGCAGAGGCTGTTTACCGCAGACTAATGACTTGACCAGACCAGGTTGACATACGTAAAATTGATCATTCTAAGTCTTTAGTACGGTAAACACGTGCTCAGAGCTTCTCGGAGCTATGCAGCCCTTGAAGTCTCGATTGTGTTCAGGAAATCATATGCTTTTAGCACTAATCGTTTGGTGGTGTGATGATTAGCAAGAGAATCCTCTTCAGCTCGCTCATTGGGAAGGTTCACAATCCCGAGAAAGACCTGCGCACCCTAACCACGATGTACTTACACGACGATATCCTTCAAAATCCCGAGATGCACTATGTTCATGACAAACTCATAACTGCATCATCCTCAGTGTTGTTTCCCTCGATTCTACGGCTCGGGCAAAGGATGCGGTGGCTGGTATCTCCTCCCTCTTTGACCGAAAACCCAATGGGCTGAACTAGACTTGTTGCAGCTCCCTTAGCGTACGGTATCGGGAATAGTGCGGCTGACTCAGTCCGGTGCTGGTGTGCCAAGCTCGGACGATACAAACTGCTTAATTAAGGTCCGAGGGACGGTTCAATTTGCTTTAAGCTCCGAGGGCAGTTCTTCTTCCAGATTCCGTATCCTAGACTTTTCCTCCAACGCGCTATGTTGGGACCTACGAAAAAACGTCTCATTGGGAAACATGCTTGCGAGCCTTGCCGAAGATCCAAGATACGCTGTCTAACTGACACGCTTGACGAACATAAAAAATGCCAAAGATGCTATGCAAGCGGCCTAGAGTGCAGTTGGAAACCAATACCAAAGACACGTACACGACAAAGAACAAGTGCGCGCGTCGCGGAGCTTGAGAGACAAGTACGTGCGATGTCTGCCAACTTGCATAGTACAGATGCAGATCACGATCCTATCCACGCTACTAGCTCTTGGTAAGTGGATTCGACTGACGCGCCATCGTCTACCTTACCCAAAGCCGAGCCAGAGAAATGATACCTTTTCACAATTCTTTGAATACTCTGGCGTATCGTCGTTGAATGCAAGCATTTTGCCCAGTCAAAACTCGTCTGATCATGTGTGTCGTAGTTCGCTTGAGCGGCATGATCACGGAATTAAAACGGTCCACAATGAGACCATAGATACAGGTGACTATCCCACATCAAAGCTCACCAACGCAAGGAAGGAGGAGCTACTTTCGATATTTACTACCGCGCTACTACCACAATGTCCAGCTATTGGGGTCCCTTCTGGAGTAACGTTGGCAGACATGGAAACGACGCAACCCTTTACGGTCACTGCCATGATTATAGCAGCTTGCATCTTTGCCGAGCCAGAGCTATTTAAAACTTTGTATCAAGCGAATATACGCCTTCTAGCAAACGAAGTTGTCATTTTGGGAAACAAGAGTCTCGACCTTGTACAAGCCTTCTTAATCTCCGCTATGTGGACTGATCCGCCTGACGACTTAAGCCGTATGAACATTTTCCAATGGACGCATATTGCGAGCACTATGGCGAATGAGCTTGATCTAAGTGGGCGCTTATCCAGGCATGCTCATAACCAGAACCTTTCCCAACTCGATCCCACAAACTTAGCTGAGCAAGGCATGGAACTTATCCGTGTCATACTGGGAGTCTACCTAACTTGTTCAAGGTATGTACTCGGTCTTCACTGCGATCTTGAGCTTACTTGCAATAAAGAGTCTCGATCAGCTGTCATAGACAAAACATGGCTGTCTTGTACCCATGGATGCCTCCTCTTCTTGATAGTTTTGCACGCCGTGCTGCAGGAGACTATGATAGGCGGCTCGCAACATGGATGCAGCTGCAACTGATTGCAGAAGACATCGAGAGCATGAAGCGAGGAATCCAAACACAGCCTTTGGGAGGAGACAATTTGAAACATGATATAGCCATGTTTCATGAGCGCTTAAGGGATTGGGAAAGAAGCGTGAGTCAAACAACATTCAACTGTAAGATGCGCTCCACTCCATTTCCCTAACAAAAGCTAATACATTCTAGACACAATGAAGATGGATTTGTGGCTCTACCGGAGCAAGCTGCATGGATTCTCCATATATTTCGACGAAGAGACTCAGCACCTTGAGTTGTCTTCCTTGGCGACCAGTGGCGGTGCCTCTTCTCCAACGCGCCATGTATCTCTAAACCCGACCTCCATTCGAGGCTTGCTCTCGTATGTTGAAGATTGCCATTCAATTCTCGATGTCTTCCTTGGTATCGACTATGAGTCTATCAGGTGTATGTCAACTCTAGCGTTATTGCGGGTAGCTTACGCATTCAAAGCTATGTCAATTATGGAGAAACGTGCATCCGATCCACGTGACAATATCAGCAGAATTATTGATCAAGACACGGTGCGATGGCCGTATTACGCCAAAAATATTTCCCAGATCATGGAAGGTGCAAGTCAAGACGGTCTCTACCCGGGACCGACACTGGTATTGAGGATAAGAAATCGTACAGTAAACGGAGTTCGTCTAAGAGGTATCGCGAACAAAGTAGCAAGCGATGCTCCAAGCAATTCTGAAGTCTCGATCGACCCCCACGCCGAAACACAGTCTTATTTTTTATTCGATACCTTCGTCCCTGGTTGGATGGATCTTGACTTTCCTAGTAATCTTGCGTTTGACGAGCATTGGGGCAGCGAGGTCTTAGCGGAAAGTTCTCATGATACATCCAACATTTAGAACACCTTCGTTCCCTGAATGAATACTTCAGTATTATCGCCTATTGAATCTTCATCAACCAGAATGAAGTGCACCCGTCGTGCACATACTACTGTTGGGACTTGGACCCCGTCTTGTTAACCAGGGGACCCGGATGTGGTTCAGGCTTCAGCGACTGTGCTCAGGATCTGCTCACTCTTACTCCGTCCCAATTCTAAGCATCATTCGCTATCGAGCTGTCCTTAGACATGTATTGTCAAATTTACACGACCATGTTAGGGATCCCAAAACTGGGCCTCTAGACTAGTGGAAATCATGATGCGCGTTGGAAGATCCTGCACAAGGTGGAAATCAGGATACCATTACAATGTCGAATCGATTTCGCTCATGGAACACGAAGTTGGTGAAAGCTTCAGAGGATTGAGCTATGGGGGTGGAGCTGTTTATGTACAGATCCAGCCTCAGCTGAACAGCAGCTGAGCACTTCCCTATGAGGCAAAGCAGCTTGAAATAGCTGAATATTGTGTTCTGTCAGATAGATGTCCACATTTAGTCCAGACCTAGTATCCTGGGACTACACTGTAGGGTGTTCGCGACTGCGCAATGATAATGATTTCCTAGAAACTCTCTTTTTTAGGTAGATAAGGTAATCAGTCATATCCTAGACAGCTACCAAGCTGAGTATATCCGTAAAGGACAAAGCGTTTCATTTATTTCCGCTCACTAAGCTGAGCTGGGTATCGCACTTTCGGTGTGATGGTGGTAGCTGGTGCTGCGGTAACTCATCTTGCATGCCAGCGCGACAGTGTTGGCACTTGTAACATGAGTACGAAAAATCCTAAACCTTCCTGAACTTCGATTCTTCTGATCTGGGTATTGTCATTGGCGAAATTCGCTTTGCCCTATCTAGCATCGGACGGGTCTGCAAAGATCTTCAGTATCATCCATCGCGACAGGTTGTCCTCAGCGACATTCCTTAGGCCAAGTGGCTGGACTGTAATACGAGCAGTAGCAGTGATCATTTTAGTTAACAATAGACCTGGTAACTGCGGATATTACGGCGTATGTTTGACTAATTGGCATCAGGGCTGCATTAGGGTTGCCTCAGCGTTACATACGCGGCTAATGTCAATTATCGTGGTGAGAAGCTCGGCTAAAGCTGGACAATGATCAAAGCTGCGAAAACAGAAGCTGACTTGGCTGGTTTTGCTAGAAGTTGACATATGTTGAAGAGGAAAGAGCAGGATAAGGAGCTGAGGAAGAGGAAGCTCCCACTCGTGCTAGTAATCAGAGCATCCTTCGCTTAGATGACGGATTCGCGTTCGACAGCGTTGCCAACCGCCTTATCCTCGTCGAAACTTCGCCGCTTGCCTCTATTGACAAGATGCGAGACCGCATGGCAACCGTTCTGTAAAACCTCGAAGCAGAGAATGCTGTCAACAACTAATACTTGACAAACAACGACTAGTAAATCGATTCTCACCGACAGCACTAATCTATCGCTACATACGGCATGTCAAGATCGTCTAGTTGAGTTTTTAAGGTCCAGTTTGCAATATTCCGTATCTATGGCTGACTCATCGAACGTTCCGTTGCCTGAAACAGCCCGTTTGAACCTTCTCGTCGGACCGCATGCTGGAGAAGGCAGAACAGAAACAGCTTGTGTAGCAATAATTTTATCTCCAAGAGTACTCCCGCCAAACAGGTCCTCCTGGACCATGGGTACGGTTATGATACCAGCTTTTGAAAGGAGTTCATCGCAGCCGAAGCCTGGCCTTCCACCGTCGTTCTTGGAGCATGGATCTTTGTATTCGCCTTGGGGGAGAGCATCGTATTTCTGCTGCTGAATTTTCTTCTGATTTTTGTTGGCTCTTGGCATAACGACGGGGCGCCACCAAGCAATTGACTTTGCACCCTTAAGGGCGCTCACAGTATCGTCAGGTTTAAGACCTTCACGTTGAGCCCATTGGAAAAATAGCGAAAGGGCATTAGGCTCGCCACAGGAAGCGCCGCTGCGGTGTTGGGTCTTGTCTTTGGTCTCGCACGATGTGATGAACTCCCATAGCTGCGGAACAGGATCTGGAATGTTAGGTGCTCGACCATACATTAGGTTATTGCCTTTTGCCGACGATGCGATGAACAGGAGTGTCTTAGTCTGGGAGTCTTTTTTTGGGTTGCGGATGGCAAGTATGACCATGACGGCCGAACGGTGATCACTGTCAGCCGAAGACCATTGCACACCATACTTTGTTGAAACCTAAGAATTCTTCAGTATTTCAGAGCTTACGAACAAAGGATGAGTGATAAAGACATGTTTTTCGTTTACTTGCGACTGTATCCAGTACGTTTAATGAGTTGTTCACAGTGGGTTGGCCCTTACCTTTCCAAGATAATCTTGATACTCATTGTACGCCGTTTTCGCAAGGAAGTTCAGCTCGGTGTCTGTTTCGTCTTAGGATTCAGCAGAGACGAATTGCTATAGTGGATCTAACCGCTGGAGGTAACGGTTCCGGAAGGACCAGGTAACGTCTCGGTGAGGAGATCGTCCTTATACTCTGCAAGCGAGGTATATAACCACGCGCCTTTTTCTGCAGCCAACTCGTCTTCTTGGATAGCAAGAGGCCCAAGTGAGACGTCTAATGGTCTCGCAGGTCCTGTTGTCGGCGCGCAAAGAGCTGTATCAAGATACAAATGAAGGACAGCGACGAGGTAGATCACGTAAACTGGAAGAGATAAACGGGAAAGCATTGCTTACGTTGCAGGACCAGCCTGAGCAAGAATGCAAATGAAGAAGGGGAGAAACGATGGCTAGCCAGAACTGCAAGAAGAGATAGAAGTCTTATAGCATCAGCCGCCATGCGCGTAGATTCTAAGAGCCCTGCACCCTTAGGAAAAGCGCCTATGGTGGCCTGGATTACTTTCGAAAGCATAGACATAAGGCAATAAAGCGATAGATACTGTAGTAAGAGCATCTAGGTTCTGCGTCTCTACCAACACTGCTCAATGCCTATCAGATCGCCCCTTGCAACCTCTAGCTCGGGACAATATATTCGCATCAGTATCATTATCATGCCACATACTCGATTTCTGGAGCCCAGCCCTTGAGTCTGTCAAATGAGTATGCCTATTAGTGGACAGTTGTTTATATGCGAGGACACACAAGGTGATCTCGCCTCGTGAGCAAGGCGATAGTTTCCCATCAGCTTTTATATGCACATTTGGCGAGGCGCGATGGATCGGTCGATCGCGAGGAGGATTCAAGCGGCATGATACGGCTTTTGGAAACCAAGATGTCAAGCCAGCTGCGGCTTGGTCTTAAAGTAGAACTCACCGATCAGCTGCAACTTCAGCCTCGATGCGAGTATCAGCCTTTTCCACCTCGCAAAAGAACGGCTTGATCTTCGTTCCATCCAACAAGCGTCAGCCCATTGATGACGTGACTTGTGCTGAATACCTATTGGCAGTAGCATTGGTGGGGATTTCCTTATTTGTACTAGCGTAGGGCATAGATACTCTGTCTCTCGCTCCTCCGAACCTAGCTTCTTACAATTAACTCCACATGCACTTTCGCTTCATGTTCCAACAGCTTGCCAAGTTCCTCGTGCACTAATGTTGCGAAATTTCCAGGCAATGGGGCGTTCGCCTGACGCGCAGTGACGCCAAAGTGATGGAAGCTGTTTTACCTCTTGGCAGGGGTTTCCACTTATTCAGTTCGAGGGCTACGATACCTTGGTAAATTGGGATACTGCCAAAACAAAATTGCACATTCAACGTAAGCGTCGGAGCATCCCGGCGATTTGATCTTAGAAAAGTCACAATAATAGCCGCAGCAGGTCCTGTTCTGTCTACAATTTGATAGAGCAGTCTGAGATTTTCCTCTTTTGCACTACAGTTGTTCGATTTGCGACTATCTACAGACTTGCGGCCATCTGCAGCTCTTCATTATGCTTAGCCTATTGGATCTTGATGAGCGGCTTGTCGAGATTATCCTCGAGCTACTTCCTTCCTCCGACCTATCCAGTCTTTGTCTTTCCTGCAAATCCCTTTTACCATTTGCTCGCAGACGTCTGTTTCGACATATTATACTAAAGCAGCATACAAATGTCCAAGGACGGCTTTACATCGCAGGCATTTTTGACGCACTCGAGGCCCAACCAGGTCTTGCAAGAAGTGTTGATTCACTAGAACTCAAAGGACCGAAGCCTAATGTTCTTTCCACGACCGGGAACCACGACGCACATGCTGCCGGTCACGCAAATCAAGATTCCACAGCTGAGCCTTGGCTCATCCAGCCTTCGAACAGCAATTTAGATGCCAAGTACGTATCGCTGATTTCGCGCTTCAAAGGTTTGCGACACTTAGGACTGGGCATGCACTTTGCTGCTCTTTCTTTGCAGGTCGACAAGAGCTTCGACTCGCTCCACATCGTCGAATTCATAGATGATGATAACGATTTGTACGGAGATTCGTGGCTGTATGAGCTTAGCTCTGTTGATCCATTGCTCGTTACAAAACTCTTCCACCTCCCGACAATAGAGCAGATGCATATTATATTTCCACCTACTCAACTTATGCAACCGGAGCTCGAGAATCTACCATTAGCTCCATCTCTCACCACAATATACCTCAGGGAAACCTTGTTAGATCCTGCCGACCTAGCAAAGATACTTTCCAAGACACCTCAGTTGAGACGGCTTTTCTTCAGCTTTTACGAAGACCGGGACAAAGCGCAAGGATACAATCTACAAGAGCACTTGTCAATGGAAAGGCTATTATATGCCCTACTTCACGTCTCTTCGACCTTGGAGGATCTAGAGCTCAGTCTGAGCTGGGCAGACGGCGAGAATCCTGGCGGAAATCGATGGAATGAAAGGCAAAATCGGATATTTTATGGGATTGAGGGTAGGCTGGGCCCTCTGACGGCCTTCGCGTCTCTCACTCGTCTGCGACTGCCTCTGGTGATGCTTCTTGGCTTCTTTCCATCAAATAATCCCACTCTTACTGACGCCCTTCCTCGAACTCTTCCTCCAAACCTACGCTACCTGTGTCTCTCCAATGATCTCTCAGAGTGGGTGACTTTCGAATGGAAGGCAGTACTTCTCGATAGCTGCCTCTGCAGCTGGATACCCCACCTACGCTTGTATGTCCCACTGCTAGAACGATTCGATCTTGTGGTGTGGACTGGTCGAAACAATTGCGAAGATGCTTTCTGGACTGAGAATGATCCTAATCTTGTTGGCCGGCTTTGTAAGGATGCAGATATTGAAGGGACGGTTACCTACAAAGAATAAGATATTGGGAAGGTTATGTTCGAGTTAGGGCCTCGATCTGAACAAGAGGATGATGGCAGAAGATCCATTTTTCACTTTGCGTCTGGATCTGAGTACGGTTAACGGAGGTCGAATAACGCTATGTGATGAAAGTTCTTGAGCTAGGTGCCAATGAGTGCTAGGCCAAAGGCGAATTCTAGGATCCTGGTGATTACCATTGGGCTTGGATTATTCACAAGGATGTTCATAAGCATTGAGCATCTTACTACGCTGGGATAGCTTCTGCAAGACTAATTATAAATCATTTGTATTTATCCACGAACGATGATGCACTTAAATTTCAAGCACAGTCTAAGCATAGAGATCAGCAGACCGAACAAAGACTGGCGACAAGGTTGGAAGGGGCAAGATGTTGGAGGACACCCGCATCGTAGATCTGTAGATAAAATGGGTGCAAAGTACAATGCCATCTTCGGTTGAGATTCTGATCAAAATCAGATCATCAAGAGGCTTTAAAACAGATCCAGTAGACCAATTTAGGCAATGGAAGGCTACTGGTGCAGTTTAGTTTGAACCAACAAGGAGCAGGTCATGCATGTCAGCAGCTGGATTGCTAGATGGCACTAAAGCCCAGCAAGGTTGAAGCATGTGGGCATGTGTTGCTTTCGGGCGGCGAGCTGCATGCTGCATCCGACACACCCGATACTCTACCTCCTCCAGTCTATTGCATGGAAAATGGATCATAATCTCACCCTGCACCTCAAATTGACAGTTTGCATAACATGAGCACATTTTTTCAGCTGATCAATCCGCAGAGAGGCCTCAAACCCTATCTCTTTGGTAACACCAACACCCAGATATTCACATCAACGTACTTGTTGCAAAGCTTGGAGTGCTTCCGATTCGTCCAGACTATATCATCAATAGAATTCCCCTGTAGATCCACTCGAATACATGGATCCGCCCTGAAGGATGTTGAATATTGGCAGTAGCATTTGGTGTGTGGTGGGGATTTCCCTATTGGGACTATCCTGCAGCATACATAGTCTTCTGCTGCTCTCCGAGCACTTAGCTTCCTACCATCGACTCCACATGCATTTCGCTTCACGTTCCAACAAAGGACAGATTTGAGATATAGTGAAGGGTCTGGCTTCGCCTTTGACACCGTCGTACGTACCCAGGAACGAAAAGTGGATCTGCGTATTTACCCCTACATGTCGTCACTTTTGCACTGCAGAGAAGGCATGAAAGGTAAAAAAAGGCAAGGAACGGGAAGTAGCATTGAAATGGGAGGGGATCATCGGCAAAGTAGCCTGGAACAAACGTCATTGAGCTTGTGCAGAACGGATCGATTTCCGTTCAATCTACGCAATCTAAGGAACATCCTCTGCCTTCTTCTTAGTCCAGTATAGAAACCCTTGATATAAGAATGCTTGATATTTCTCTCTCCTTAGAGCTCCATCACTTCATCTACTCCCTCATCTGGATTGAGCTGGACTCTCTGCATCTTCCACGAGCCTTTTTGCCTTCCTAATTTTGTGTTTCTCACTCCCTTTCAGAGGTTATACATTGCAATTCCAATTAATTCTCTTTCCTATCTTCAACTATGTACCTCTCACAAGTACTCCTTACTGCCCTTACCCTCGCCACAGCGACCCTCACCACTGCTGCCCCTCACGTTAGCAACACTACCTCCGGCCCGTCTCTGCAGCGCGTTAGCGACATAATCATAGAACTCGAAAAACAAGGCGCCCTCACCTGGAAGAACCACACGCATGGCCGCACCACCACTATCTTCCCACACCAGCAGGAAGCCGCCCTCTCCTCCCTCTCCAAGCCAACCAAACGCGATGGCCTCGGCTCATGGGCCGATGTGGGTTAGATCTCCGGGCTGACCAGCAAAGCCGCATGCTACGGATCCGGGAAGTGGCTCGCCAGCAACGTCGCCAAAACGTACATCTCCTCTACCTGTGACTCGTTCCTCTCCTCCTTCACGGCCGGACGCCTCATCAACGGCGCCTGGACGGTGTGACAGAACAGCCCGCAAGCGCAGGACCCCGTGGACAGCGGGATGGACATCATCAACTTCAATATGCAGCCGAAAGGGGATAATCCGCCACCGTTGACGAAGCAGATGTGCCAGCATGCTTTCGATTTTCTGGTCATGAGTCAGTGTCAAAGTGGGCATCATCAGGGGGATAGTCAGGGCGGCCAGGTCGAGATTGGAGACGATGATGATGGTGCGCAGATGTTTGAGTTAGATCCCAATGATATTAAGTATGGCGTCACCACTTAGATAGGTGCACTAGGCCTGCTATTGATGGATTCAGATTGATCTTTCAACATGAATTGGGCCCCTCCTGATCTAATTTGGGTAGGGTATCCTTAATTCAGACACCACTTAGGTTTCATCACGCTGGCCAAGGCTGCGCTTGTCTTGCCTCACGGCAGCTTAGGTCTTGCTCCGTGTGGCTCAGCATAGCTTAATGACAGCTCAGGTTGCTGACTCTGCACTCGCGTTATACCCTTACGTAACTCACGCCCTAAAGCAAGAATGGATTTTATGTGAGGTTACTTTTTCCTTGAATGATGGCCGCTATATGCATATTCAATGTATTGTGGTTACAGCACATGACAAGATAGGGAGAGTTGTGATTGCCAGTTGCTAAGTCAGTAACCACATTGACTCCAAGCTTTGTCGATGCGAAATATATAAGGATGTGAACCAGGAACCTGGCGACGTACCAGCTATTGGGCGGCGATGAGCTCGGTTCATCATTTCTGGAGAATGTGCTTTGCCTCTCATTCGAATGTTGTGGTTAAGGAGCCGTACAAGGTTTTGTGAAGGATTAAAATGTTTGCAGGGCCTCTTACAGCAACTGCATGCCTCTACACCGTGCGTTTTCAGGACGGGAAGTCCATTTCAAGACGTGGCGTCTTCTGGAATTCGTACAATGTCTTAGGAACGGCTATCGCTAAAATTTCGGCTTTGTCTTAACCCATTGAAGCTCAGTCAGCCTACGTTACTCTAATGTCCGAGCACCGTCTATAACGTCCGTCTCGAAGCCGTCGGAGCTTATATAGTCTCCGCACCACCAACCGGAATGCGGAGCAAGGCACACAACAAGTCTTGGCGTGACGCGTCGAACTTTTGCTCACATATTAAAGATTGCAGTATATTCAATCGGCTCGAAGCAGTCCAGCTTGTTCGTGAAGTTACGTTTTGTTATTTCATTACATCTCTAGTGCACCGCCACCTGTGAGGCATTTCATCACCAAGCTCTGGTCCTTATCTCCATTATTTCAATTGCAATGGTTTCAAAGGACTGTTCTCATATCACTGGCTACGTTGATCCCAAGTGGCCTAGACCGGATGGAAACGGTTCAGCTTGCATCATCATATTTGGGTTTGGACTTCGACTCAATTTATACATTTATATGCTAATAATTTCATAGCTATGTTCCATCGCTCACCCTTGGCATTTTAGGGGTTTTGCTCTTCGCACTCGCGCTAGGAATGCACCTGCGGCTCCTATTCCGGTACCAGACATGGTACTTTAGTACCATGATAGTCGGCACAGTTATGGAGATCATTGGATATATCTTTCGGATCCTAGCCTCGAAGATCAATCCCTATTCAGTGTCTTACTTCGTTGGGCAATACTTTTGCATAGTTGTTGCACCGGTCTTCTACTCCGCAGCCATATACAGCATCCTCTCAGTAATGATTAACTGGGTCGGCCAAAAACATTCGCAACTACCACCACGACTTCTACTCTGGATATTCATCACCTGTGACGTCGTTGCGACCATCATCCAAGTTCTCGGGGCGGGATTGGTCGGCTCGAGATACTCGAATGGCGGAGACCCGAATGTTCCCAACAAAATCCTACTTGCTGGCTTGGCATTTCAAACAATCGCATTTACAGTTTTCATCTTCTGTTATTCTACCTTCTTCTACAGTTCAAGAAAAATATTCCCAACTTTCTTAAGGAGCTTTGCAGCCGCTACTCTGGTTGCTGCCATCTTGGTGTATATTCGAACTATTATCCGACTTGCCGAAACAGCACAAGGCCTTCTCCACTTCCTTTCTACGCATGAGGCAATATTTGGGAGCTTGGAATTCGCACCGATCATAATTGCTGTTTATATATTTATTTTCTTTCATCCTGGGATGTATAAGTCGGGTTTGTAGCGAAAAGCAGCAGCGTACATACAAAAAAAGGAATGTGTGTAAAACGAATGTTTTCTTTTGTGGAGTCAATGGACAGGTGTATTGGCGAGGAGAAAGAAAATTTGGATTGAACTTTGAAGCATGTTTTACTAAAGTACATATATAGAAAATCCAATTTAACTGCGTTAGTAATTGTATTGGTGACTGTGTGAAGAATTACGTCCGGATAACATTCAACATCTATTACGTAAATATACATGAGCCTTGGGTTTGTTTTATTCGGCATCATAAAAGAGTAGCCCAGACGATACGTCAGATCAATATCGCATGGGCATGGCAGCAGGGACTGACTAATACTCGTCCATATCAATGTTGCTCTCATATATACTTGATCTTATTCAATTATACAGATTTCATACTTGCTCATCGATCCACTAAGAACCCATATTATTGGCAAGGTTTATTGAATACTCATTCTATCCTCATCCCAATGAAGGGCCTCCAATCCCATCCTATTGTAACCCCTACCTACAGCTATAGACTTCTACAAAGATGGACTAAGCCTAAATTTGAAGTGTTCTGATTTTGTGAAAATATATAGACCAGTCGTCACTCCAGTTAAGAACTTTATTGCTGAGTCCAGCCATTGTTTCTTGGTGACTTAGGTAAGATGCAAATTCTGCTGGTCAGCCAGATTTCTAACCGGCTTAATAGGTACATCCCTACTACTTCGATGGTGACTTCTGCAACTCGCTCGGAGGGGAATGTCACGAGGAATTCGTCTTCAATGAACACTACATCAAGACTTGAATTTACCAGCCTAGACTTTGTTGCGCCAATGCCATGGTACTTACAGGGAGATCGACATCAGGCTCAATACCGCTATCTTGGCCCAAAGTAAAAGGTAGAACGATTGGCCTAGCTGTTGGTACTCAGGGTGAAGAATTAGACTTTCCAGTTCCACAGGCCAATACAAGCTGGGCGTCGGATTTTGGGAAGAATTTGATAGAAGCTGGCTACAGTAAAACACCGTACCACCAAATCGTGGAGTTGAACGCGATTCAGAGGGTGATTAGCGGGCATGTGTTAGAGCGAGTCAAGCCCATAGCAATCTGCCAGATTCAGGTATCTACAATGCTCACGTGAGGAGGATGTTCTCATCAACAAACATGGGCAAAGGTTCTCTTTCGTTCCACTCATAGATTCCCTTCCAACACCAAGACATCCCCTTATCAGTGGATCCAATGACTGCCACAAGAGGACCGTTTGCCTTGCCTCTATACTCAAATGCAACGTCCCCCTGCATCATGGTCTTCGGGCGCAATAAAGCGCCCACCTGTTGCCCTCGCAGGTACATATCTGCGATTTCGCTGATCTGCCTAACTGTGTCACGTTTTCTCAGAGGCGATGCGAGTCGATCTAGAAATCGGTTCGTAATCTTGCTGGTCGCAGTTGGACCGTGTTCACGACGATATCGGCCATGTAGGGGTCCGCCAAGACCGTAATGGTACGCTCGACTGTCGAATCGAAGCCCAGGAAGTTGGATAAAATGAACTAACCATGTTGCAATGAGACCATCTTCGAAGATGTTCCCGCGCTCCGAGCCCTGACCATCAAAGGCACCAAAGCCAGAGGATGACGGCAAAGATCTCTCTTGAACGTGTCTTGATACCTTGTGAAGATTAGGTCTCACCGGAGCCCACGTAAGGCCCAGACAGTCCTTCACGCGTGGAACACTCGACATGAGAAATCCAGTGCTGATGGTACCTGTCCCCTTCATTCGACTTCGCCAGAACTCCTCCGCTGAATGACAAGCTTTCTCATCGCACAGCAGGCTCCAGATAACCACCTCATCGTCTTCCCGCGTAGCATAGCGGTGACTCAGTAGGGAAGCAGCTCTATCGATAGGGAGATGACTGTGACGGAAGATAGGCCGACGCGGGAGGAGGTGCGGTGTCTCTGTAAACAAGATGGCTATATCTATGCTTCCTTCGCTATAGACGGTCTTCAGAATTTGGTTGAATGACAGGATAATATCGTTTTTGAAAAGAAGATAGAGCTTTGCGGTTCCTCGCATAGCTTCCAGGAGCGTCCAGGCTCTGACGTTCCAATCACAGACAAGAAATGTAGCGAGAATAGACTCCTGAAGTTCGAGCGTCATATTATTGACATCAATTTCCATAAGATCTCTATCGCAGATAAGGGTAATTTTACTCCCAGAGAAGACTTCATTTATCTTATCAATGGCCTCCTTTCGAAGTGCCATATTCTCATGAAGGCCAGGAATACAGGGGGTGTCCATCCAGTACGAATCGCATCCAAAAGATCGAGCTATTGAGCAGTACCGATCGTGTAAGCAGGCGTTAAACCCCGTAGTCCCTTTTTCAGGTCTACCTCCCTGGCCGTGGCTCCAGACGTGGGAGATTGCCATAGTGCGAATTGATGCTGCAACATACCTAAGATGACAGTTACTCACTTCCTCAATGACTGAAACTGCTCTCGCACCATCGACATTCTGATAGGATACTTCGTCCCAGTATAGTCGCGGGCAAGTTTTCGCACAAGATGGGTGGTGCGTTGATTGATCTTCTATAACCATACCTACAAATCTTCCACAATTTTCGGCGGCTTTGCCATTGCAAGAGATATATAGGCCTGCGTTATTGGCACAGCAGCGCGGTGGTCGTTGAGCGTATAACGATCTGTACCGCTGGTGAAAGCGCCTCAAATCCCCTCCAACAGCAGAAGGGCCAGTCCGAAGGAGTTCGTATGCCCACCTACACAAGTAGTCAGGCATCTCAACGTCGAGTTGTGGAGAAAGAGGAGGAGATTGCAGCGAGTGCTCGTGATTGAAGTCCATGCGATATCCTTTCCGCATGTGTATATGAAGTGTACAAGATAGAAAGAGCATTATGGAGCGCTGCCAAGCAGACCACAGGAAGGCTTTGACAAGAAACTGTACGCTCGAATGTTCCTCGTGCCTTGAGTTTTCACAGAGAACCTGAAGAAGCTCAGAAATCGTACCAACGTATATGTGTAGATCCATTCCTGAACCGGGGTCGAGCACGCTGATCAAGGCCATACGGATTACGTTAGTGCTAATAAAGGCAACGGCCTGAAGATTTCTCCATTTTTGATGGCCCGTAAGATTCGCCTGGCCTATGAAATGACGTTCGTCCAAGGAGTCTAGAATTCCTTGAGGAAGTCCTTCGAACGAAGGAGGTAGCTCTGGAAGTCTGGAAAGTATGTGACACGCACGGTAGACCGCCCCGTCCTCATCTTCGCCTCTCTTTAGCGTAAAATAACAGTGGAGAAGCTTTGAAAACTCGCTATCGAGACGCAAGAGGGGGGTTTCTGGGTCTGCAATTTGTGAGCAGTAATTGTGTACCCACGTGGCTGCTCTCAACTTTCTTGTTGGTAGATCAAAAGATTTGGTAGGACCACCAGGACTATGTTCAATAGCCGTCCGAGTACATTCGAATGTCGGTTTGCCATATCGCTCGTCCTTATACAGATCATCTCGTAATATTTGCCGAACACGATCGGGGGTGAAAGAGTAAGAATTTGGACTCAAAGATCGCATTGCTGGAGATTACGCAGTAATTGGATCAGCTGCCGACTGGAACCCAAATCTAATGAATTGATTGCTTGTGAGAACCCTGCAGCTCCAGATCGGGTTGGAGCTGCTGTTTAATATGCTATACACCAGCCGTCCAAATCGATGAAAAGGTTCGGAGATCTCTGTAGATCCCAAAAGCCTCATTTCTTGTCAATCTGGATGGTGTTCGCTTTTAGAAAGTAGTCTACCTGGGGTAGTGCTGCGACCTGGGTACCTACCTTAGGTTAGGTAGATAAAGGTTCTAGGAAGGTTCTGCACGTGACTGTCCTGAATGGGTAAGATGCCAAGTGGCCAATTACGGCGGAGATATGCCGGATACAATTGGATTTACGGCTCTCTTTTCAAATGGTACCTTTGTCGACGGCAACATTTCCACATTTTCCCGTGTTGGCTGTACAGTCCGCCTAGATCCTGAAGTAACAGATAGAGAGGGCGATGGACGCCAGGCTCTACTCTACCCAAATATCCACAGAAACTCACGGTAATCTACCTATGTTCCGGTGAATTGGCTACTGAAATTACGCTTTCGGGAGAACGGTTCCTATCTGGGTTGAATTCTGTATACTCCGTACGTAGGGTGAGAGTACATATTGGTTATCTTATCTAATTATGCCCCCTATACGGAAGCCGAACAGATGTCAACACACGTTCTCGCTCCCGGGAAAGATCTCGTACCTTCTCTTCCAGCTTTCCAATAAAAGGGTGATGCTGTCCCCCAATGTCTCTAATCCCTTTGATAGCCTCCGCACAGAGCGCAATGCCATCATCGAAACGGCCCACCGTCTGGTAGCAGTCCGCTAATATGAACATAGCCATTGAGCGATCCGGATGTGTACCGCGGATCGCAGTAGGAAGCTTCGCCTGCCGCGCTATTACGTCCCGCAGCTCATCGATCGCAGTGCGCGTCTGCCCTGCGAGATGCTGCACCCATCCTAAGTACGTGCGTCCATTGAGTACGCCAATGTGGTCTGCTCCTAGATTGCGATACGCGATGAGTAGGCCCGCACGGATGGCAGCTTCGGCCTCGGCGACGTCGCCTCGCGATGCTCTGATGCGTGCGAGGTTGAGCGTGGACCACAGCGTGTAGAAGTGCTCCCCACCCAGCTTCGCTGTGCGCGCGGCGAGCACCTTCTCCTCGATTATCTGTGCCAGGGCAAGATTAGACGGGTTGCCGAGCTCCAGATAGGTCATGGCGAGGTTTTCCATGGCGATTAATGTATCGAGATGTTCCTCGCCCAGTGTTGCTTTCAGTCCTTCAGCTGCGCATGCGTGAAGCTCGCGTGCGCGCTCATGGCGAAGATATTTGGACTCTACGCGACCTAGGTGGTCTTTTGCTCGGAGCGTGTCCTCATGGGCAGATCCAAGTGCAAGGGTAAGACCATCGATGGCAGTCCCGTGCAGATTGGTTGCTTCTTCAAACCGAGCCTGCATCCAGCGACTCACACCCAATGAGTCCATAATCCGGAGAGTGTCTGGATGAGCGTTGCCAAGAGACTCAGTACTGTTTTTCAATGCCTCCTCTTGAAGGTCGGCTGCCTGCGTCCCCTGTCCTAGATGCCCATACGTTCCCGCGAGGGCAAGCATAATCCGGATTGACGAAATATGACCTGGTCCAAGCAGGCCATGCAGAAACTCATAAGCCGCCAATTGAACCTTCAGCGCATCTTCGAATAAGCCGCATTGTGTAAAGACTAGACTATATTTGGCCATTGATAATGCCGCGGCTCGATTCATGGATGGCGTCGGTTGGAAAAATGGAACAACTCGCCTCCGCTCGGCTTTATTTCTATCGAACTGATGGCGGATCTCTTGCTCGTACGTACGTATTGATAAAAGATGAGGTAAAAGCTCCCTGCGAAAGTCGTCGTCGGCTGCACTTGTTGCAAGCGGAGGAAGAAGTATTGATTGAGAGATAATAGTTGCGGCAGCCCTGCACCAAATGGCCTGATCCGCTGTCTTCATTTCAGGCCGTTCTCGCACCCATGTGTGTACGATAGGATGGATTGAGTAACTATCTTTCTCGGCACGGTACATGATCAAGGATCGCTGGCTAAGTTCAGCCAGAGCCTCTCGTAATCTATAAACGTCGAATACCTCGTCGGTTCCCTCAATAACGCGCAGGACATCCAGCAGAATTGGTCTCGGAGGTTCGGGCTTTAGCATTTGGTATAGCATAAGAAGTGCTGGTTCAAACCATTCCTGCCAAGTTTTCGGAGGTCTTCGATGTGTTTTCTTCCCATGCTCCTGTTCTACCTTGGGATTTGTTGCTCCTTGGAGTAGTAGTTTGACGGAGATGCTTTCCCTGTGCAAGAATGAAAAGACATTTAACAATTCGATTGCGTCGCTCGCAGCCTGGCTATGCTCGTTTTGTAAACTCTGATACATCACGTCGCAGCTGACATAGATGGTGAATTGAGGGTCTGCTTCGATCTGAACGCTCGAATCGGACTTCCTACGATGCGCTCGTTGCCGCACTCTTTTCCAGTTACTTTCATAGAAATTGAGGTAGTCTCGCAGTGTACACAAGCCCTTTAAAATGGTCCGCCCTGCAACGATGACTGCAAGAGGGAGGTAGCCCAAAGCTTTCGTGATCTTCGTTGCAAGATCTAAAACTGAGGGCCCCCAAAGCTGTGGCTCGTTGGAGGCCTTCAAAAGGAGAGCACGAGCAGCAACTGGGTCCCACTGGCCAAAATTGAAGAAGCCCTCGCCAATTGTTCCATGAATCTTATGCAGTGGATTCCTCGTCGTTATCAGAATATGGCCTCGCTCGCCCTCAGGAAAGAAGCTTTCAAGTTCTAGATTGGCGTCGTCCGCATTGTCAATAATAAGAAGCCAGGGCCTCTCCAATGATGATAACTAACTCTTTGCAGCACGGTCATTGGGTTCCCGTCCAGCGGTTTTTGCGATCCACGAAAATGTTTGCTCAGCTCGAATTTCTGAGCTTCCATCAATCCAGAACACACCCCAGAACCTATACGCGCCACTTTAATACAAAGCATAATCTGCAAATATGTATGACCCACCTTTGCCGGTTATCTTGAGCAAACTTGCAGCAGAATTGAGTCTTTCCCGAACCACCTAGCCCATATATGACGAAGCGTTTCTGCGCATGTCTGAACTCATGCTTCGATGCTGGAATTTCTGGGATGGAACAGAACATGAATGAGGCTAATTCGTCGAGAAGGCTCTCTTGACCGGTAAAAATGCTACTGACGGATTGGGGAATGTCAAAATACTTGTTATTTGAACCCAATGCTGCTACCGCGTTTGCCGCATCGAAAGCTCCTCTGAGGTTCGCGCCCATCCCGGATTCTAGTAGTGACTGGAAACCGTCGATCTTACGGGGGGAGGGGGGTTTCCTAACTGGTAGTTTACTTAAAATTACGAAAAACTTGCTTTTATGGGCGTAACTTTTAGTCTAATCCGTGTCAACACTAGCTTAACACGGGTGTTAACACGGGCTTGGCTGAGAACTAGCTCGTAACAGCAAATTTTTTGTAATTTTAAGTAAACTACCGGTTAGGAAACCCCCCTCCCGCCCGTAGGTAAGGTTCTTACCTCCATAGCTTAATCTACAAGCTTTCACCACCTTGCATCAATTATCATCACACACACCACGCTTTACGAGCTGCTTTTCTTGCAGCCTTTCGCGGCTTCCAACCAAAGCCGAATTTCTCCCATGATTTTGCGGATTCCGTTTAGGAAAGGTCGGACTCTCCGTTCTCCTGGGTCCCTGAAGGGCCAAAATGAAGCAGTCAAGAGATCGTCTTGCGATCAAGTCTCTATCTAAGAACAAACCATGGGATCGCAAGAAATACGCAGTCGAAACTCCTCCAGGCTGGGAATGGAATTCAACGTTGAACCGGTGGAACGATCCTCCCGTTGATTGGCGCTTTAGCCGTCGCGGCAAATACTGGTTCCAGATTCGGAAGTGTGAGCAATATTTGAACGGAAAATGCTTGGATGGGAAAAAATGTCGCAGGTTTCATCCCACTTCCCCATCAGCAACGGATGGCTCAGCCTATCCAGCGAGCCTCCATAGCCCAGCGCCTTCTTCCACTCCTCCCGGCACGCCGCCCATAGGCGTCTCTCCAGGAGAGAACGTATCAGTACCCACTTCTTCACAGTCGGAGATTTCGCAAGCAGAGCGACTGGTCGAGGGTCTCAACGAACACGTCCCAGAAGATTCTTCGACAATATCAACGATCGAAGCAATCTCAGACCTGGAAGGATTTGGAGATAGTTCCAAACAATTAAAAAAAGTCCAGTGGTCCACGAATCTTTGGCAGCGACAGGGACTTGATTTGACGAAATTATGCAGTAGAATGAATATGATGATATTGCAGAAACAACCATCCGAAGTCCTTAAGGCAGCAGAAATCTATCACAATTACTTGAAGACATCTGGTTACCTTTCTGAGGAGGCTTTATTCGTACGGGTGTCTGCAAGCAATCAATGTTGCCTGGACGAAACCTATCATAAAGACTCGTTCATGTGGTCTGAGATTGGCACAGTCTATATAAAAGACGCTGGTGAATTATGTTCTGCGGGAAGACGCAAGGTCATATCGAAGTTAGAAAGCACCCCAAACCTCGTCATAATTTTGGGACTTGACACTGAAAAGCTTACAACATCTTTTGACAATATCAAGTCTCGCTTCACTTGGCAACTAGGAACTCTGCCTGACGCGACTTCAGACAGTACGAACCAAACGAGCGGCGACCGCGTGCAGCTTGCTTTGAACACTATACTAGACTCAGTTGACACAGAATTCAAGGGTCGTATGCAGCTAGAGGGGGCGCCTGAGGGTCCGGTCAGCATCTTAGCGCGAAGAATTGTGAAAGACTGCGATCAAAGTAAGAAGACCATTCAAGAAGCTGTGCATGCGGAACTGCTAAAAGTATACGAAAGGCAGAGTGAACGACTAATGCAAGATGCTGAAAGAGAAGGAGCGGAAGAATTGCTAGGCAAAACTAACGTATTGCTCATCTCTACCGAAGATATGCTTGGTCCAGTGCCAAACATCGAGAGTCTGCAATCCCCTGCTTGGAACGAGCTTCTGGGCATGGTCGGACTTGAAGCAGTTAAATCGTCAATTCGGTCCTTCTCGTACAGCTTGGGTTATGATTACTATAGAGAGCTCGATGGGAAAAAACCACTCCAGGTCGGGCTTTCGCGGCTTTTTATTGGGCCGCCAGGTACAGGTAGGCGAAAAAGAACCTTTCTCTTAGCAGCTGTAACAGGCGCGAAGTCCAAAATCACATGCCCAAGCTGTTCACTCCATGGCAAAGTCTGACTAGGAGTGGTAGGCAAAACCACAGTAGCAAGATTGTACGGCCGAATCCTTGCTGACTTAGGTCTCCTCTCTTCAGGAGAATTGATAGTTAAGAGCGGAGCTGATTTTATTGGCGAATACATCGGACATTCTGCCTCTCAGGCTCAAAGTATACTTGAAGAAGCTCGTGGTAACGTTCTTCTTATAGATGAAGCTTACATGCTTGACGCCAAACGTAATCATGATTGCCCATTTCGACAAGAAGCCACTGATACTCTTATTAAGGAAGTGGAAAATAAGCCTGGAGAGGATCTCTGTGTTATTATGTGTGGATATCAGAAGGAGATGGAGAACTTTATTCAAGATACTAATCCCGGTTTAAGACGTCGATTTCCGATTGATGATGCATTCATATTCGAAGATTTTAATGAGGAGTAATTGCTTGCAGTTCTAGATATTAAGCTGAGCCAGCTCGACCTTTGTACTACGTCTGAAGGTCGCAAAAAGGCACTTGAATTGCTTAAGCTCGCAAAACAAAAGCCAAATTTTGGCAATGGAGCTGCAATCGATAATATGCTCTCGCGCGCGATAGATCATCATCGGCATCGTTTCCAAAAGCTCCTAAAGGATCAGCGCCATACTGATATTCCTCTTACTGTGCATGATTTTGATCCAGAATATTCAAACGTCCTTAATGCCGAGGAAGAAGTTGTTCATCAATTCAAAGATTTTGTTGGGTTTGAAGCTTGTGTCGACATCTTCAAACGCTTTGCTCAGCAAGTGAAGAATGCAAGACAGTTTGGTGTCGATCCCACATTAATTGTACCATTTTCCTTTGTTTTTAAGGGTCAACCAGGCTGTGGAAAAACAACAGCAGCCAGGAAGATTGGCAAAGTATTCTATCGTATGGGCCTTCTTTGACAGATGAAGTTTTGGAGGCTTCAGTGAGCGATATGATTTCAGAATATTTAGGCCGAACTGCAAAAAAAACACGGAAACTCTTGAAAAGCGCTCTTGGAAAAGTCCTATTCATTGATGAGGCATACAGACTTGCTGAAGACAAAGATGGCAATGCTTACACCAAAGAAGCGAGAGATGAGCTAGTCGATGCAATGACGAAGCCTAGGTTTTTAGGAAAAATGATTATCATTCTTGCAGGATATGAGTCGATGATGGATAAAATGCTTGACACAAATCCTGGGCTGGCCAGTCGGTTTGAAGGGATCATCAGTTTTAAGAATCTCTCAATTGAGGGCTGTACTACGCTTCTTAGGGTTAAGATTGAAGCATTAGGTGTGAAAGCGGCATTTGGAGAAGATGAAGAGATGATTATGGATATCTTTGATATCCTACGCACAATGAAGGATTGGGGGAACGGTCGCGACGTCGAATCAATCGCAAGACGAGCTATCGGCAAGGTGTTCGAGTCTCCAATTGACGGTGGGCCGCCGACGATAGATGGAAGTATAGTTTTGGATGCAATACGCGAATGGAGCAACCAAAGATATCCGCTAGTCCCTTTGCCCCATGGCCGGAGAGTTGTTGAAGAGCCCGTCCAAGCTGAGCTACACGCTGTCGATGTCGAGCCGCAAAGATATTCGGATAAAGCAGCATCTTCGAGCAATGTATCTGTTCACGGCCAACTTAATAGTGCCGAACCGGAATTCACGACGGACGCTTCAGTGAAGGAAGCTACAAGCGAAGGTGGATCAAAGGGCTGCGATCTTTCCAATGGGGGGTCCCCAGAGAGATCGAATTTCCTAGCGCCGAAGCCAGGTGAAGACAGCATTTTTCTGGAATATTTGCCTTTGCCCAACTCAAAATCTATCCGTCTGATCGAGCTGGCTCCTGGTTCAGGGTATGAAGACATTGTATGCACCCTAAAACCCATCGCACTCGAGAATGCCAAGAATAAGGCTTATGATGCCTTATCCTACGTCTGGGGAGATTCTACGCAGCGCACGCCGATAATGTGCGATGGACGTCGATTAGATATTACGCTCAATTTGAAGATAGCTCTCCGGCAACTTCGTTTGGCTAGGTCCGCAAGAATGCTATGGATTGACGCCATCAGTATCAATCAAGACAACCTCAAAGAACGTGAAGATCAAGTCACTCTCATGAAGATTATCTACGCGCACGCAAATTGTACCATTGTTTGGCTCGGCGAAGCGTACGAGGGAAGTGACATTGCATTTTCTCTCTGTGATCGACTGGCTCCTATCGCGTTGCAGAGATTGGAGGCCATATCTAAAAAGCTAGGTATGAAATCTTGGGAAGAGTTAGACCCATTTCTTGCAGAACGGGTGTCCAAACTTGAAGACTCTTCAGCTATCGCTTTGATAGATCATGAGATTGGATATACCAAGGCCATGCACCCAAGTATGGACGAGGTTTTTGCTCTCAATCGGCTTATTCAGAGGCCGTGGTTCGTTCGTGCATGGGTTGTTCAAGATATTGGCGTCTCGAATCATGCCGTTATCATGTGCGGTGAGAGGTTCACATCCCTTGGAATGATCCTATGCGCCTGCATCTTCTGCTGCATTGATTGTAGCAAGCCTACTCATCAACAACGCATACCACGCCTCATCGAGCTACAATTCAAACTTAAAACTGTCGAGAGTGACTACCAGGAAGTTCCGATTCTTCTTTTACTACTGATTTTCAGACCATATATGGCTACTGATCCACGAGACAAAGCTTTCGCATTCTACGGCATAACCACTTCAAGCCTAGAGAAACTCCACTTTGATGTTGTAACAAACAACTGAATCGGAGGAAAGAACTCAATTGACCTATCTAGGTCGCCCGAGGTGCAGGCTGCTATATAGACCTCCCTATCTAGGTGAGGGCGAAGGGAAAATGAACTAATAACTACAGGGCGTTGATGTTGTTCATGAAGTAGATCCAATCAACATAGCCTCGGAGGTGGTGTTTACCACATCTCACGCGCGCTCGGATCCCTTCATGTAGATCCTTACGCCCTGTAGTTATTAGTTCATTTCCCTTCGCCCTCACCTAGATAGGGAGGTCTATATAGCAGCCTG